>JARHVA010005224.1:190000-572500 GCA_037957365.1 Torreya grandis | reverse complement strand
ATATATTTATTTAATCAATAGTATTATATTTTTAAGAATGTGTCATGTAGTATTTAGTGTTTTAAGAAGTTTATAATTATTTTAATAGATTTTTATAGTGTGAATAAATTATTATTTTATTTAAAATACATAGTCAAATTAAATATTTTCATATAATGAAAGCATTTTTGAGTGATACCAACATCCAATTTGGTATGAGTATGTTAGTCCTGTTGGGGGGGGGGGGGGGGGCGGTGGTGGGAGTTTTTTAATCATAAAATTAATGTGAAATTACATCTATAGGAAAAAATATATTGCACCAAAAAAACTAAAAATTATATAATTCTCCAAGTGGTATTGGTGATTTTAATATACTATTCTTGATTAGGTGGCAGTGATTCAGAATGGTGGATACAAAATGTGAAAATAAGGACCTAGTCCTCGATATTAATTTTATTATTTCTTGTGTTTAAAATAAATTATTTTAAATATATTTATAAGTGAAAAAATGACTACTATTTATACTATATCTAATATTTATTGGTTATTTTTAATTGAGTATCCTAACACTCAATAAAATTGAAATCATGAACAATTGCATTCATGTATGTGGGTTGCCACTGGAAGTATGTTATTCTCTAGTTGAAATAAAAACACTCATAGTGAAAGTGTGAATAGTTATGTTCACATATGTGTGTAATCACAAAAAAATTCATGAGTAGCATGAGTGCATACCTAAAGCATGTGTTAACATACATTTATTTTTCCAGTTCATGTAGTGTGATTCCTCACCCTATATATACACTAGGGGGTGTTATTGGATTTTTATTATTACAACATAATATATTATTTTTTATCTAATGGGTTTTTGAAATAACCCATTATAGATAAATTCAATAAAAATAACATTGGGACTACATTGGATATAGTTGATAATCCTAACTCCATGTATGTGCAAGATAAAAAGGATATATATATATATATATATATATATATATATATATATATATATATATATATATATAAGTGTAGTTACATAATTACCCTTTGTTTTTCATTTCTATTACACAAAATTCTCAATGTAAAATAATCACACCACCTAAAAGATCCAGATTGTTCCCTTTAAAGGAAAATTGTCTCTGATCTTTTTGGATAAGTATGATATAAATGACTATGATGCATTATGCTCTTTTCCACTTGGGATGATGATGTCCCACACTAAATAATGACTATTTTTTGAAATTCACAAAATTATTTTGGGTCTTCTTGCACATTTCACATGGTCATATAAAGTAAATTTTCAAAATATTTTCCTATAAATATACATCAAGAGTTACTCATTATCCTTATTTTCTCTTCACTTAGTTCAAACATATACATTTATACAAATTAAACACATCTATCATATGTTTCCCAAATTTTAAATTATTCATAATGATCATCCATAAGTAAAGTTGAGATCCATATAAATAAAGTCAATATCTATAATTATCAAGTATCCAATCCAACTTATAGCTTCATACATATAGTCAAAGGAGTAAAATTACATATTCACACTAGGTGGGAGAACTACATGAAATGGATTTCCCTCCTTGGATTATTGAATATGTAGGAAATGATAAATCATTAAGGGGTTGATTGGTGTCATATCATTACATTAAACTCCCATATTTTTATTATAGTTTTTCAAGATATAAAAGTGATAAAAGTGTGGTAAATAAAAAAGAAGACAAACAACAATTTTTGCATGATCAAACCCTAATTGTGAAATCTTATATTTATAATCATCCATAGGTGTAAATAGTTAAATTATTAGTTTTTATATAAATTTAACCAATACAAGTCCATGATTAACATACTCAAATGGACTAAATTTATACGCACTTAAAATAATTGTCCATAGACATCTCTTACTTCATCCTCTAATTTTTTTGTTTCTAGAATTCAACTTTCTCTATCTAATACTGTCAATAGTCTATCACACTCAACTAAGAAAAGTCCATAGTAAATGGATTATAGTGTATTTAGGCATTCTCCACTTACATTGGACTATCTATATTTTATTTTTTCTTGATTCTAATTATGATCCTACATAGTCACTTTTTATGTTTATAACTATTAGATAATTAGAATAATCAACAATAATTTATATTATCTCTTCTTATTATTTTATAAAAATAATAATTTTCCATACTTAGAAATTGTAAAAATTAAAATTTTTAATTATTTTAAATATTTAATTACGATATTATTTAGTTTTACATATATATAGTTAAATACAATTCATTTATGTTTTATCAAAAATAGGGTAAAACATATTGGTGAACTTTAACCCTTTATTTTTGAGCCTTTGATTTTCTAATTTGCTTTCCCAATTCCATTTTTATTTTTACTTTGTTTTTATATTAACTTTGTTCCAATATTTTTAAAACTCATATAAGTTATCATTCTAGGAAAAGTGGTCACAAATTTTACTTAAACCATGATGTGAGTGGTATAGACTAAATACTCAAACCATTAGATAGCTATATATAAATTTTAATTTTCACATACCTCATGATATATCATAATTTCCTAATTTTTTTTTACATACATATGAATCCTTTGACCATTTGATTTGTTAATGTACTGATTAATGGTTAGCCTAGGGAAGTTACTCTAATCATAGCCTAGAGATGGGATAGTTCAACTACCAAAATAGTGGAATATTGTGTAGATAGTGCCTTAATTATCATTTTAAATATTTATGATTGGGATTAGTATATATGAGAGAATAAAAATTAAACACACCATTTCTAATTACACCCATTTTAATTTTTCTTCTGTGCCTTTATATATCACCCAATAAGGTTACTTATTATTTAACTATAAGGCATAAATGATATTAATTTATAGCACACTCAAATTCCTTTAAAATATTCTCAAAATTATATTATAGACACTAATGATCAATATGATACTAAAAAACTTGAAACTATATGCACATTGAAGATGATGTTAATGAAAAAATTATAACCAACATGATATTGAAAGCTATAAAAGAATAGATCCAAATAAATTAAATGGATTATATCTTTAGTAATTCAAGGAATTATCTAATTTATACCAAGTACTTTGATAATTTACCACAAAAAATGGATAAAGTTATCTAATTAATCCTAGCATATAAGACTACGTGTCAAGCATAATTTTCATCACTTCAAGAAAATAAATAAGAGGTGCCTTTCAAAGTTGTTAATCACCAAATTTTATATGTTCTAGTTTCAACTATTTTGTTTATTCCTATATCCAACTCCATAGTTACATATGTTCCAACATCTATGGGTATTGGGGCATAACCTAGTTTACATCATATAAACATTACTATTTATACAAGGTCATCATACACACCTTCCTTGATCACCATGAAAGGTCCATTTCCAACTTCACCTAATGCAAACTATCTTAAGAAAACTAATATATCATTACATGTTGAAGTGTTGTAATTAGATCTAGTTGTATTTAGAGTTATTCAATTAATTTATTATTATACTCTACTTCACAATCATTTGGAATGAAAAAAAACATATTACCTGATACTAACATTATTTTTATCTCCTAAGCTACCACTTTATGAGGGTAAAGGTGGTCTTGAGAAACATCTACATTAATTCCATGAAGAATGCTTAGACTATGCTTATAATAATAAATTACTCACCAAGATATTTTCAAGAAGCGTAAAATATTATTCTTTACAATGGTTTTATGATCTCACACTTCAATGAGCTAGAGAATTTAACCCTTTGGCCAATAAAATTTTAGCACACTTCTCAATCAACATTGGTGAAAACTTAACTTATTCAAAAAAATTTAAACTCAATCAAGGTTAAACTGAGAAAATAAGTGAATATATAGTTTAATACAAGACTATGCTAGAAAAGATGAAATAATATATGGTAAATAATGAACTATAAGATATATTACTTTAAATATTAATAACAACACTCCATTAATAAATGTTGGTAGTATAATTTTTTTTTAAATAATAAAGTATAGATGCTTGACAACTATGTGATGGATATCATCTAGTATAATGTATTATATTTTGGATGTATTTGGTCTATGTATGTAGTTCAAAAGTGTTTAGAATGTAAAAAGAATAATTTAGGATTGAATATAAAGGAAGGAATGTGAAGTGACAATGTATTATAAAAGTCTATAAATAAAGATCAATTGTAATAGAAATGATTTCCAAAAATATAGAGATCAATATAGATATTTATTTGATGATGGATTTCCCCAACTTCTTTTATCTTTGTTTTGTGCACAGTTAATGTTCTTTTTTCTCAATTACATTTAACCATTATAATTTATCATGTATGTCACATACCTATTAATCTACAGTATAAATGCAATTACATAATTCCTAAATAAATTATTTGATTTATTTACAACCATGAATTCATTATGATCTTGCTTCCTACTTCACACATAAAATATAAATTGGCATGTTTTAATGATTTTTCTAGGAACCTTTTCTAACAATGGTGTGGTAAGTGTGGAATATTAAAACTTACCTAGATGGTTATCAATACATAAAAATATAAAATTATGGATTAATGAAATAATTCATTACTTCATAGAATAAGAAATAAAAATAATATGAATATTTATGCAATAAGTTATTCATAAACATATATATGATGAAGTATATGATATATTTTGGTGTATATTTCATGGGATACTAGTTTCATGGTTATTAATACTTGAATACTACTAATTTCAACTAGAAAAAATTATTACTTTGGATGGAATAGAGACTATAAAACTTATGAAAGATAGATCATAACTAGGCTCACATAATAGATTATTGGGTTAAAACTACCATTGATGGATACATCAATAAATTTATTGTACATGGATATATTAAATTTGAGTTTGTGTAGGATCTATTTGTGAGAGTAATTAGAGGAAAATTTATGTAGTACCTACTTATTATTGTTAAAATTTTAGTTATATAAAAGGCCATGGTGACTAATACTACCAACATGGAGTATTTATTTTAGGAATTATGGGTATGTGTTGGATAATGAAGTGAATTGTGAATAATTGATAAGGGAAGATTGAAATTATACCTAGAATATGGAAGATGAAAATAAACATAGTGAAAAGTGAATTTTGGGGTTGGGTCAAGACTTGAAATAATAAATATGGAATAAACATAATAATCCTAATATATTTGGGATTAGAAATAGATTAGGCAATGCATAGTTTAGTGAAATAATAGGATCTCATAGGAGAGAGAAGTTGGAGAGGATGAGGATAATGAAAGTTTTAGGTCTAAGAAAAGAGAAGGTGTGGAGATGGATAGATATGATGAATAAATATAATAAAGTGGAAATGTAGAAGAGGAGTGAATAGATTAATTATAAGTTAGTTTTAGATCATAGTTATAAGGGAGGACATTGTTTGGATAAGACAAGGTGTAGTATTTTTAATAATTTATATTATGTTGCAATATTAAATCATCTTCAAGTTTTAGTGAAATATAATTCATATACGTGGATCATTCATTTCAATATTACACATCTCCTATGCCTAATTTTTCATCAAAAAGAATATTTTTTTAGAATTCAGTATAGATATTGCCTATTTTGAATTTTTTATACATTAATTTGGGAAGTATAGTGTAGATAACAAGAAATTTATAGATAGGAATAAACTAATTGAGGTATTATTTTAGGTTTCTCCAAACCTCAAGACATTACATAAGTCTAGTCCATCACAACCACTAATAGTTTCAAGTAGAATCATAGGAGGCATGGATCTCAAAGCATGAAATTTTATCACTGTAATGCCATATATGGGTCTATTAACCCTAATCATTATCTTCTAACTTGAAAAATGAAGTGTAAAATTAAAAAATATAACTATAGATGATGTAAAGAAGTGAAAGCTCATAGGAACTCTAAAATAAAGAGATATGGAATTAATATACAAAAGAGACACTGCTAAACTAAGTTTTTAAGATGTTAAATAATAGTTGATATGTGAAGTTAAAGTAAATAAATATTCAAGTCAAATAATCTAAGATTCATAAGAGATTTAGTATAAATTAGGTGAATCAATATGGGATTATGATTGTAGATTTTTTTATGTAATGAATAGGTTAGACTTTTGTTTTAGGATAAAGATAATGTTTCATGGTTTGTATATGGCTTGTGTCCTCAAATTAGGTTTAGAATCATTAATATAGAGTTAGATAATAATGTATATTCTTAGAAAACTATGTTATATGTGGAACAAATATAATATTATGGAGATATCCCATATCACACTAGAATAATAGATTCAAACATCAATGTTGTGTTGTGAAATATGGAGAAGCTAAATGAAAGCAGCATACCCAAGCTATAACTCTATTTCATGGAATGTTGAAAAAGAGGCACCATATAAATGACTACCCATAAGTTAATCTAAATTTATATGAAATATTATTTGTAGTAAGGCAAGAAAATACAAAATTTCATTTATTACAAAAATACATTAAACAAGCTCAAAATATGTACTATAACTTTTAAAAGTCACATAATTAAGATGATAATTTTTTTGAGAAATACATTAATTGAATAAAGACATCAACAAGAATGTCTTCACAATCATAACACAACATATTATCTATGCAAAGAAAATAAATCTAAGCCCATATGTAGACATAACTACTAAAACATAGACTTTTCATAGATGGCTGCCAACCTTACCAAAGTATCAATCTAAAAATCTCACTAGTTGGACACCATTGGATCCATAGTATCATCAATACTAGATGGGATTGACCCATAAATATACTTATTATCAATATCCTTGGAACATTACATCAACACAACAATATAAAATGGGATGGAATCCATCTTCTTCCCAATAAATATACAAGGAATATTATGGAAAATAAAAAATATATTTAGGCTTTACTCAAAAATGAGGATATAAGGGACAATAGTAGTCAGGTTGGGGATTCTAACAAAGAAAAGGAAAATATAAATGATGATACCAAGGTATATACAAGGATTATAATCTTAGATAGGATGAATGATATGCAAATCAACCAATTGGCTACTATATATTTGGGAAGTATAACCCACTAATCAACATAAATTAATATATTGCCTTTATTATAGAGTTTTATAAAAATACCACACCAAGGACTATCCATAATTGGGAAAGTAGAGAAAATAAAATCTTATGAAAAATGTGAATTTTATCAATTGACACTCTAAAGATCCATTATTCCTATAACAAGTTATGCAACATCAACATGTTGAAATGTGACTAACTCCTTTATAAATTCTATATGATTAAAGAATCATAAATCTATAGTAGGATAAATACCCTAATCTTGTGACATAAAGGGGTTTGATTTAAAAATAAAATTAGGTTCTATATAACATTCAACTTCAAGCTTCATTAGAGCATGATTCTATATCCATTGGTGCACAAATACATGGGAAAATTACATGCATCATGAGATAGGATGGAGTAGTTATTGTGTTGAATAATCTTGCCAAACTTATAAATGTTTGTGAAATGAATACATATCATAAAATATTAAAAATATCCAACATAATCTAATGGTGTGTGCACATAGGGTTCAACAACATAATGACAAGGTAATATAGTATGTGAAAAATAATAAGCCTTGGGATGTTAACTCCTATATGGGTATTGAGTTTTTAGGATATGAGGTAAAAAATGTTTTGTTTGAATTTAGAAGCATAATCAATATGATCCTTAGATGTAATGGGAATATATTACATGAATAGTGCTCAAATATAGTCAAATAACACTAAGCCTCATATATTATGGGAGGGTATAACCTATTAGTGAACTAGAGGATGTAAAAAATAAGGTTGAGTATGTGAGCTTGTGAAGATATTTTGAAGTAATTGATGTAAATATTTATTAAATTTACTAACCTATGTTTATTGGTAAGAAATAGGATTAAAATGGTTAAATGACCATTAATATAGTGCACAATTACTAATAAGCACACCAAGGGGATAAAATTACAATTATTCTCCAAAATAAAAATGAGAGAAAGCCCTATGTTATACCTAAGGATCCAGATTCACCCTTTGCCTATTAAGATAATAACCAACTCAATCTGGGAACATATTTCAAGCCTAATATGTTATGAGATGTCGAATGTCAATTTTAAAATCTATAAATAAATCCTGAAAAATAACCACAACAAAATGAACAACTCTTTTGTAAAATTATTATAACAAAGACACTAGTTCCATAGTTCAAAATAAAAGACTGTAAGTCACCATTAGTGAGATCGCTAACCAGGTTTGAAGTGTAATATTTGTATTTAGTAGGTGTGATACATATGAAATATAAAAATATCATAAAATAAAGTGTTTTACCTTGGGATATGGCATCTCCAATAAGTGATGATTTAGACACCCACATGTTTAACTAAGTGTATATCATGAGGTGCATTTAATGTGCAAGGGTTTTTATAAAAACTACCAACTACCACAGTATTTTTTAACTAATAACTTAGATACATTTATCTTTATATTTTAACATCATGTAACAAATATCAAGTAGAGGGTGAGTGAAATAAACTATGAATTAAAGGTAATTATTACGACTTGGTGGAAAAAACATAGAATAAACTAGTTTCAATGGGGTGAAGCTTACAATTTATTATGAGTGTGATTCAAAATACTAGTGACCATTAGCAAACATTGGCCATTTTTACAAAAGGTCAATGTCCAAAGATTCACATCCTAGGTAAAATTTTAGTGGCCAGTATTAAAACAAATTTGGGGTTTTTCAAGTGAATAAATTTCAAAATTATGGTGAATCATTTTGGAAGGTAAATATTTATTAAGGTGAATCAAGCATTATAATGGTTAAAATCAATAATGGTGGCATGTATCACCATGAACTACTATAGGTTATCCACATGTGATCACACCAGCATAGTTACACCCTCACTATATTTATATGTAGTTAGGACATCTATATATGTAGTTAGGTTGTTTGCATATGTAGTCAGGCCCTCTACATATGTATTTAGGTCATCTATATATGCATAGGGTGTGATTGCATATGTAACTAGCCTATTTATATATGTATTCAAACCATCAACATATGAAATAAAGCTATTTATAAATGTATTTATGCCATCTATATATGAAAATAACATGACTACGTATGCAAATGACATGGATGCATATGTAGATAGACTACCTACAGTTTGAATATATAGGTGGCCTGAATGTATATATAAATAACATAAATCCATATGCAAGTGACATGAATCCATATGTAGGTATCATTTACACATATGTTTTTTATTTATATGTACATTTATCCCCTCATTAAATTCCACTGCATTTAATAATGGGTAAATTTTTGTATATAAATTATAAACTTACTCCTCATTTTTCACTTTTTCACCCAATATTATTACACTCTAGCCTCCACTTCTAGCCTCTAACTTTTAGTGATAGTTCTCTTATCCTTATCTACAAAGTTACATGATTTTCAATAGGTAACACCATCATAACAATGGATATCCAAAGCTCATCCATAGGTGTAAAGGTTAAAACACACTATAAAAATATAATATGCATGTTGATCCTCAAACTTATTTAAGAACAAGAAGATACATACAAGGAATGGATCAATAATTATAATTTTGAGGGAATTGTTTACATTATAAAATATGAAATAAATACTTTATTGTTGAAATATATATTTTTAAACTTTGACACTACACAATTAGAATTAAAAAAACATTTCCTCATGTTATTTTTCATTTGGTATCAGTTCTGAGGACATCCATAGACTAACATGCCTATCCTATAAGAACATGAACCATGTCACTATGAAGGATTTATTGTTTGATGTGGAAAAAAAGTATTTAGAGTCCCAATATGTCCTAAAAATGGATGGTAAGATGTTTTTATTTTATAATTCATCAATTTTATAGATTAGATTTACTTTTATTAGTGGTTATTACTAATAGCCTATTAATGATTTTTTATATATCTACCCATAGTCACAAATAAAGAGGCTTAAAGTTGAATCTATAAAACATCATTTTATACTTTCCATGTTTGAATTATTTCAAGCAAGATTAGTATTTCATATAATAGCATTGGACATTCCATTTTAGGATGTTGTGTGTATCTTATACACACTTAGTAGTCAACAATTTATTGGTTTCAATTTTATCTAATATAATTAAATATGATTTTAATTTTGATATTCAAAATTAGAAATCTTGAACTTTCATGTAAAATTTTTATTATTGTAGTATACAGTGAGGCAATTTTACAATTGGAGGGCACAAATATTCCAAACACTCTTGAAGAAAAAATGGTTTTCAACTCACTCTCCATTGGAGACTAGGAGGCCAGGTTTTAATGTATTATAATTATTTTAAATTTTTTATATGATCTCTATAATATAACTAAGATTATCATTATTTATTACATAAAAAAATATCTCAAACCATTGCTAAAATAAAATCAATAATTAGGGGTCATCAACCTATTAAGGCCTCCATTGAATTATTATTATACATGGATATAGAATCCTCTCCAAAACCATCAATTAGATAAAAATACATGAGGATATCAATTGCACCTCCACCACATCTTAGTCAAGAATACTCTCATGTTGTAGGTATAACTTCTTGTATAATGTCAATCTCACTATTGTTAATTTAATTAGAAAAAATTATAAGTTTATCATTTTAATATTTTATATTTAGAACATTAGAATTTTTACTAGAAAATTCCCATCATCATTTACTGATATCTTATAAAGTTTAGTTACAAGAATGTTCTCTAGTTGCTATTCAACAACAAGGTATACAATTTAAAACTTTTAAGTTTTTTTGGTATATGTTAATCTAATATTAAATTTATTTTTACTTAAACATGTTAGAGAGTTTTTATTGATGTCATGTTGATGTCATGAAAGTATCCTGATTAGTGGATGAAGTACTTTGATAGCCTACATAACAATGACAAAGTGTGCAATGTGTTTGTCCTAGTGTGTTTAAAGGAGGCTTGGTTGTTCTTCAATTCTGGATTGATTATAGATGTTCAAGGATGAGTATGGTGATTTGAGAATATGAAATGGGTCATATAATTGTTCAATGATGATTGGAGATATTATTTGTATGAGTGGATTTCATTTGGTAATCCATAGTTTTCATGTAGATAGTTTGGGTTTAGTGGCAGAAAATATAAATAGTCAGTTTGTTGACATCATCATTTCCACATGTGGATGAGTCAGTGGTAGTTGGTCATATGGTTATGATCACATTAGTCCCTAGTTACTATGAACTAAATATTAGTCATGTGCCTAAGAAAATTCAAAGATATATGGGTATAAAGTTGGGTTTCCATGCATTTTGATATTATTTTCCCATAGCCAAATTTGTAATGTGGCAAGAAGAGCTAAGTAAGAATTGTGATGATGGCATATCTCACACATGTGAATGTTTTATAACAAGATGATCATATGGGTTTATTTATTCTTGAGCATAGGTAATTTGTGCTAAATTTTAGGTCAATTACTGAAGTGCATCAAAAGTTATGCATGTTTAAATTTGGCCTTCTAGACAAGTTTTTGACATAGTTGGCTATGTGGTAGAAAAATATGAGTGAGTATTTTAACATAGTTATATCTCACACATGTGAGTTTTATAAGATTATTTTTTCACATTTTTGGTTTATCATATGTGAGGAGATCATACGGTCCACATTTTAGATCATACAAGTGAGTGAGGTAAAAGTTATTAAGGTTCAAATTTGGCTTCTCAAACATAATGTAAATGTCCCTATACTTAGTCATTTTTTCAAGAGTTAAGATTTGGGACCAAAAAAAGATCTAACAGTTCATAGTCAATCTTAAATATTTATGTAATGGTAAATTTTGAGTAAAATAGGTTAAATTGATAGTTGTTTAATGTTGAGCAAAGGTAAAAGATGAGGATCTAACAGTGAGCAGGTGTTCGTACAGATTGATCAAATGGTGAGAACTATAAAACAAAGACTAAGCTGAAACATAGAGATAGATGGTGTGTGTTGAGTCAATATTAAAATATTTAATAGATGAGGTCAACTATCTGAAGTTTAAATATGACCATTTGAATTCAAATATTTGAATTTATCAAAGGAAAAACTAGTGCTCTCCATTTTGGTCATATATTTCGATCTATGTAGAATTTGATCATTATGTAAAAATAAAAGTGGTAGAGGACTCCAAGTCACATATTAAAATATGGATTATAATATATGGAAGTGTATAGAAATAAATATATTGAGATCCAAATTTGACTATGTGTTCATGCATGTTTTATAAGTAACCTAAGAAGAGTATTTGGGCATGTTCTGATGTTATTTTGATATCTCATGATGAATTAGATATATGGGAGTGTTTTATAGTACATAAGGATGCTATATGTGAATTATTAAGATTTTAAAAATCATATTAAGTATGAATAAAGGTTTACAATTAAACTATATATTCATTCATGGTGGCTGGGTGTATAAAATATTATTTAAGTGATTTGTGCTTAAGCAGAAGGGTATTGTGATGGATATGAGAATATAAGGAGGAATTATAGATAATGTGGCATGGGTTAATGAGTTTTAAAAGTGTTCTTATTTTTTTTATTTTTCTTAAATAAATGTCAAAGATATGAATGGGTCTCCATAGGACTTAAAAGTAACTTAGGCCTATTTTGAAAGTGGATTGTGCTTAAGTGTGACATATGTAAGATATCTTAAGGGTGAAGGCATGCATTTTATCCAACCAAGATGTTATTAATTCATGATATCTCTTTATATATTGAAATCAAATATGGTGATTTCTAATAGTGTGTAAATAGACTTGAGAGAGACTTTTGCAAGGTTTATGTGAAAATTATGCATTGAAGTAAAGAAGGAAAGATATGTAGTTTACCTGTTGGTTGAGTTAATGATCATAATTTTTTTTTAAATATGTATATGACCTATAGGTCATGTTACTAATTTCATAATAGTGATCTTAAAATTTGAGGATATGTGAAGAGGTATGGTTGTGCATATGAGGATAGTTTGAGTGAAGAAGGAAAAATATTATGGCATGCCTATGTGAGAGGCCTACATGAGATAGAAAGGGAATTTGTGCAAAGGTTAGATACCATCATTAGGTATTGAATACATAAGTTATAATGTGGAGGTGTTCACTTCAAATGTGGTCTAAAGGACTTGATCCTCCTTAGGGGTAGTTACTCCTTGTGAAATAGGTGTTTCACTAAATAACTTTGGTCAAGAGGATATGATAAAGGTTTGTTGGTCTAAAGGAGTTGATCAGTCTCTTGTTTACATTTTTTTTATAGGATATTAGTCCATGTGTTTCAATTTTGAGAGTGGGTTTTATTCCCTATGAGGGTTTCCCATAGGAACTATGTGTTATGTGTTTGGTTTTGTGTATGCATTAAATGAATGAGCTCTCTTTTTAATGTTGCTTGATCAAGTTGATATATGTTTTTTGTTTAATAGTTTGAAAGGTATGTAGTTATAATTGAAATATTTGGGCTCACTGATTCACCCCCCCCATCTTAGTGATTATACCTCTAATAATTGGTATCAGAGTGGGTCCTTTGGTAAAGTCTTAACAACTTGAAGATAATCCAAGGTACAATATGGGTAGTCATCAAGGAGGTTTCTCTACTAAATAAGCACTGATGTTTAATGGATCTAATTATGCATTTTGGAGTGCAAGGATGAGGACATACATTATGTCCCTAGGGTTTGATGTATGAAAATTTGTTGTGTATGGTCATATTGCTACTATTACTCCTCCATCTAGTGTTTTAGACAAAAAGTTGTTTTAGAACAATTCTAACATAATGAATGTTATTACTTGTGGTCTTTCAGAGACTAAATACACCAAGGTAATCCATTTTAAATATACTAAAGAGATATGGGAAAAAATGTAGATAATTTATGAAGGAGATTCAAAGGCTAAGCTTGCTAAGTTATAGAATCACAGAAGGTAATTTTAAAGTCTCAAGATGAATGAAGAAGATTCTATGGCATCCATTTTGTAGAAATTTGATGAGATTATGAACATCATTAGAGGTCTTGGAGAGAACCTTAAAGAGGCTACTATTATTCAAAAGATATTAAGGTGTTTATCCCTTAAATTTGATCTAAAATTATCTGCTATAGAATAAATTCATGACCTTACTCAGTTGAAGATGGATCAATTGCATGGCACCCTTATGCTTATGAGATGAGGAAGAATGATGATATACCACCAAATAACGAAGTAAATTTTAAGACTAAAATGAAGACAAATAAGAAGTTATAAGGTAATCAATCCAAAAAGCATGAGATTTATGATATAAATGAGGATGGACTAATTTATTTGATTTTAAGGAAATTTAGAATAGGTTCAGGAAAGTATAAGCTACCCCTCTAATGCTTCAATTATGGTGAGATATGAAATTTTGCTAATAAGTTCCCTTAAAAGTATAATAAGGATGATGATGAAGAACATGATCAAGGTCATGATGATGGCAAGATATAATTTAGGTCAGATAAAATAAAAAAATGATTTAAAAGGTTCAACAATAAGAAGTACTTCAAGGACAAGAAGAGTCTTTACATTAAAGAAGATTACAACTCATCAGATGAGAGTGAAAATAGTGACTTAGATTATGATCATGAAGATGATGGTTCTATTGATGGTTGAAGAAGGTAGTTTCTTACATCAAAAGGAGTGTACTTGGAGTGATTCAAATGATGATGAAGATGAGGTGGACTTTGAGGCTATTTTGATAAATACTCTTAAAGAACTGAAGATTGAGAAGAAGATTAAAAAAAAATATAAAGTCTCAACTCAAAGACTATGAGGATAAATTCAATGTATTTGAGGCAAGAATGAATGAAGATGCCAAGGATCATGAAGATATGGTCAAGCATTTTAGTTGTCAAATAAAAATCTTATCTACAAGCCTAAAATCTAAAGAAGATGAATGTGCAAGGTATATGATTGAAAATGAGTCATTAAAATATGAGTTAAAGAAGATATCTAGTGAGGTAATGTCATTTTTCAGATTTGAAAATAGCTCTAGTGATCTAAACAAAATTCTAAATTATCAAAAGCATGCAAGTGATAAGACTAGTCTTGGATACAAAGAATAACTAGATATTACAACTCAACACAAGATGAAGACTAATGTGAATAAGGATAATTAGCCTTTCAAGATAAACCATCAGACATGGAATGATGGTTCAAATATATTGAATTAAAATCATATCAAATAACCAAATTCCATAAGGTATGTAAATTTAAATTTTTACTATGATACTTGTAACTAGTTTTGGCATAGAGCTAGATAATGTAGAAGACCTCTTAAGAATGAGTTTACATGGACTATGATGGGGGTAATCAGTTAAAATGAGTAATAAAGGTTGATTTATTCAAATATAATTATGTGGGACACTTTGAAAAATATTATCCAAACAAGATAAGATAAGCTAAGTTTCCATCAAGGAGTATGGTCTACTACAACTGTGAGTAGAGAGGTCATATTGCTAGACTCTGCAAGCAAAGGTATACAAATTAGAATAAGTTCAATCAAGATCTGAGAGCATAAGGGAAAATTCAAGTTGACTCATGAAAACCAAAGGTGTTAAGTGTGAGTCATGATGAGATTATAGGTCCAAGTAATCTATCTACTATGGTGTAAAATGCTTCAGAAGGTGAAGAGTGTCAAGAGATCTCATTGACTACTCATATTATGAAGGAAAAGACCAAGGTATTGATTAAGGATAGTCTTGAGATGTATATGGATCCAATTTAACATCCTACTACTGTTAAGTAAGTTTCAAGAAAATAACATCAATTGATAGTACCAGTGATGAGGTTCTAAGATGCAAGGTTGTTTATTCAAAAGAAAAGGTATGTCAAGATTCCATATTTTCTCCATGTGTTGTCAATCCTATCTTAGAAGAGAATGAAAATCATATAGAAAAGGAACTAGTTTTCATAGTTCAGACTAAAGAGAATAAGATAAGAGTAAGAATTATTATAGATATAAGAGGATTCTAGTGGCTATTAAGGAGATGTGGGCCACTCTAGGCTTCACTTTATTTTAGAGAATTATGGTACAAAGAATGTGTCTATTTATGCTTCTTAAGAGACTCCCTTTAGTGGAGAATCAAGTTTTTTTTTGGTTTTCTTTAGATGGTCTTAGAAGGCTAGAGATAAGTGTTTTCAATTGGAGAAGGGATGTCTAGGTGGAAGATATATTATGGTGATGTCAAAGTGATGTTGTAGTTGTATATGGTCAGTCTACATGTCCTAAAATGGGTTATAGGATGTATGGGGTCCCAAATATTTTAAAACTCAAATCTTGGTACAAAAGTGTGTGATGGGTGACTCTAGGTGTGTAAGAAGTTTTAGAGGTGTGTGTTGACCAGAAGGAGGTTTGTTGACCCTATTTGTTTTGAGTTTCTAGGGTTTGGGCTACGATAGAAAAGTGGTATGCATTATGAGTTGAGATATAATGATTCTTAATAATTTGAATTTTCCAAATGGGTTGTCAAATCATGATTCATATAGATTTGAAGGTTTGTGGTTTTCAAGTTATTCATGTTTTTATCAAGATGGAGGGCTAATTAACAAGTTGGTTTATGAAGTATATTGTAGAGGATGATATAAGTAATGAAAATTGGTACACTTAAGGGGGAATATAATATTTATTTATATATGAAGTTTTAGGTCTTGATGGTGTGTCTATTGAAATATGCAGGCTCTATAAGTTCTAGGTAGGGCTACAAGGAATCTAGGTAGGATAGTATGAAGATTTGATGTTTTTGCTCAATGATTCGAAAAGGAAAAGGTATGAGAATTTAAATGTGAGTTATTAGTATTATTTTAGAGCATGTTTCATATTTGGTATGTGTCTTAAATTTTATTTGGGTGTTCATGAGGTGGTTTGAGATAGAAGGCTAGTAAGTCTATATGGTGGTTCCTTATGATGTATAGAGATCTAAAGATGATCAAAAGGTGAAATGGATCAAAAATATTATGGGGATTCCATTTTATATGTTTCTTGGTGATTTCCATCATATTTTATTTATTTTGTGTGTTTTTTCTTCATTAGTTGTAGTGTTTGGTTGAAGAAGAGTGTTGGCATAGAGCAAGAGGAAGTTTTCAAGGAAAGAAGAGGTTGGCTCAAGGTAAGGTGAGTTTGTATCATCTTTATAAGATATTAATTTACTATTTATGGTATTTTTAGGTCCTTAGGATTAGTTTGTTCCCACTTTATCATTGTGTCAAAGGGGGAGGAAGTTCCTATTGTGAGAGTGCTTGAAGAGAAAGAAGGTGAGATGAATGGTATTTATTGACATCAATGACAAAGGGGGAGATTGTTGGAGAGTTGTCATTTATGTCATGGTCATGTCATGGAGGTATCATAGTGAGTATATGAAGTCTTTTTATAGCTTAAGCAACAATTACAATGTGCTTTTCATAGTGTGCTTAAAGGACACTTGGTTATTCTTGAGTTTTGGATTGATTAGAGATGTTCAAGGATGAGTATGGTGATTTGATAATGTGAAATGGGTCATATAAGTGGTCAAAGATGATTATATATATTGTGTTTATTATTGGATTTCATTTGGTAGTCCATAATTTTCATCTAGATAGTTTGGGTTTAGTGGAAGAAAATCTAAGAAGGCAATTAGTTGATGTCACCATTGCCACATGTGGATGAGTTAGCAGGAGTTGGTCATATAGTTATGATAATATTAGTCCCTATTTTCTATGTTCTAAATATCAGGTCATGGATCTAAGTGAATTTAAATATATGTGGGTGCAAATTTGGGTTCTCAGGCATTTTGATAGTGTTTTCCCATAGCCAAATTTACAATTTGGGAAGAAGAGCTAAGTAAGAATTTTGATGATGTAATATCTCAAATGTGTGGAAATAAAAAAATATATATGATAATATGGGTTTATTTAGTTTTTATCCTAATTTATTTCTACTAAATTTTAGGTCATGCACTGAAGCATGTCAAAAAATATGCATGTTCAAAGTTGGCTTTCTAGACACAATTTTGACATAGTTGGCTCTACAGCATAAAAATCTAAGTGAGCATTTTAATATAATTATATATACCATGTATGAGGATTATAAGATAATATTTTCACATATTTGGTTTATCCTATGTGAGGATATCATATGGTCCAAATGTGAGATCATACGAATGACCGAGGTAAAATTTATTGAGGTTTAAATTTGGCTTCTTAGACAAATTGTAATGATCCCTATACTTAGTTATTTTTGTAAGAGTTAAATAGTCAAGACCAAAATTAGATCCAATGGTTCATGGGTGATCATACAAATTGATCTAATTACACATGTCAAGTTAATGAGGTCAAAGTGATAGTTGTTTAATGCTGAGCAAAGGTAAAGGATGAGGATCTAAAGGTAAGTAAGTGTTCATATAGATTGATCAAACAATGAGTGATATAATAAAAAGACTGAGATGATCCACAAAGATTGATAGTGTGCATTGAGTTAATATTTCAATATTACACAAGATGAGGTTAACTATCTAAAGTTTAATTATGATCATTTGAATTCAAATATTTGAATTTATAAAAGGAAAAATTGGTGCTCTATATTCTAGTCATATCTTTTGATCTATGTAGAATTTGCTAATGGTGTAAAAATAAAATTGGTATAAGACTCAAAGGTTCATATATAAATATGTATTTTATAATCTAGAATTGTGTATGAACAAATATATTGAATGCAAAAGTTTACTATGTGTTTGTGCATGTTCTGCAAGTAACTTGACAAGGGTATTTGACCATATTCTAATTTTGTTTCTATATCTCATGATGAATTATCTAAATGGGAGTGTTGTATAATCCATAAGTATTCTCTATGTGTATTATGAAGGTTTGACAAATTTTATGTAATATAAACAAAGGTTTATAAGTTGATTATGTATTCATTCATGGTGACTATGCACATATAATATTGTTTAAGTGATTTGTGCTTCAGTAGAAGGGTATTGTTATGGATATTGACACTTAATGAGGACCTATAGATCATGTGAAATGGGTTCATGAGTTGTAAAAGTGTTCTTATGTTCTTAGTTTTCTATGATAAATGTTAAAGAGCTGAATGGGTCTCCATAAGACCTAAAAGTGACTTAGGCCTATTTTGAAAGTGGATTGTGCTTAAGTGTGACATATATAAGATATATTAAGGGTGAATGCATGTATTGTATCTAACCAAGATTTTGATAATTCATGGTAGCTCTATATATAGTGAAATCAAAGATGGTGATTTCTAGTAGTGTGGAAATAGACTTGAGAGAGACTTGTACAAGTTTTATGTAAAGAGTATACATTGGAACAAATAAGGAAGGATACATAGTGTTATTATTGGTTGAGTTAATGAGAAGAACAGTTTGTTGACTATGTGTATGAACTGTAGGTCATAATCCTAATGTCAGAATAATGCTCTTGTAATTTGAGAACATGTAAAGAGGTTTGAGTGTGCATATGGGGATAGTTTAAGTAAATAAGGAGAAATATTGTGGCATGACTATGTGAGAGGCTTGCATGAGATAGAAAGGGAATTTGTGTAGAGGTTAGAGATCCATCATCAGGTTTTTAAGGCATAGTTCCATGGTGGAGGTGTTTACTTCAAAAGGGGTCTAAAGGATTTCATCCTCCCTAGGGGTAGTTACTCCTTGTGAAATAGGTGTTTCACTATATACCTTTGGTCAGGGGGATATGATCAAGGTTTTTTAGTCTAAAGGATTTGATCAATCTCTTTTTTGTAATTTATTATAAGACAATAGTCCATGTGTTACAGTCTTGAGAGTGGGTTTTGTTTCCCATGAGGCTTTCCCACAAGAACTATGTGTTATGTGTTTGATCTTGTGTATTCATTGAATGAATGAGCGCTCTTGTTAATTTTTATTGATCAAGTTTATATATGTTGTTTATTTAATAGTTTTAAATGGATATAATTATAATTGAAATATCTTGGCTTACTGATTCACCTCCAATCTTAGTGATTGTACCTCTAACAATTTTTAGGTCTAACTCCCACTCAAATGAGAAATTTACCACTACCAACTCCACCATCACCACATGTTTAAATTAATGGAAAAGGGAAATTTTATTATTTTTGGCACATAGTGGTGGAACTTTACATTTAACAACATCTAATTTTCTAATTTTTTCACTCGGTACTCTCCGTAGTGCAATGGGAACCACACTTCTTAAACATTGTTGATATTGATGATTAGTTTTAAGGGATTGATAGTGGGATCCCCAAGAAATTTTTTAATCCTCATGAAATGATTCAGGGTTCTCAAATGAATGTGCAAGAGACTTTTTAAAAACCATCTACATCTACCCCTCTACTAAGTAGAGACATTCCCACTAATGATATTCTGTAATCTAATGATCAAATTATATTTTTTCCATTAAGTAATTTTTCAGCTAATAATACTAAAGAATTTATTAATGAAGTTATTATTAGTAACATTTATGGTTTAAAATCATGGGAGTATCGAGAAAAAATTTTAATTCAAGAAATCAATTCCTATTTTTGAAACCACTCAATATAATCAATTGTTTTTATTGGTTGAACATCAGTGTAAAAAAATTGATATTTTATTCAACTAAGTTGTTTTTAGATCTATTAATTTTAATAATAGTTTTAATATTAATATTTTAGATATAATTTTAAATATGCTCAAAAGTTTAAATGTAGAATCCCAAGCATACTATAATAAATGGGTGAAAAATAAAATCCTTATAACAATTACATAGGTAGAAAAAGAAAAAGCCATTGTATTTTTTACTCTTTCTTATTTTTTTCAATTAAAACTTGTTTTTATAATTTGTAACTAATTAATATTATTTATTCATTTTTAGTCAAAATATACAAATTTTAAGAACAATGTTGTTGTCCATGATGTACATCTAAAAAATGCACGTAAAAGTTTAACTACACTTATTTCACTCAAGGAGAAGTTTGTTACATTGAATAAGCAAAATAATACTTTGAAGAAAATAATTAGGGAGCACGGCTTGGATACTTATGTTTTATTTAAATAAAAATTTGAAGTGTAACCCGCCTTAATTTTAGTAATATATTCTACTAAATAATAATACTTAAATATTTCTAATATCAATAGCACAACAAATGATCTTATAGAGTTGGGAATCTTAAAAGATGACACTAGCCAAGTGGAAGGTCAAGGATCCAAAATGTCTTACATTTAATAAAATAGGTGGATATCCAAGAGTCTATCAAACAATGATATTTTCACTTTTTGCATTGTATTTATGTTCTACAAATATTCTAATCTGAAGAATTAGCTTGAGCCTCAAAAATTTCAATTATGTGTGTGTGTGTGTGTGTGTGTGTGTGTGTGTGTGTGTGTGTGTGTGTGTGTGTGTGTGTGTGTGTGTGTGTGTGTGTGTGTGTGTGTGTGTGACTTCCTTAGTGTTTATTGTATTCAAATTTTTCATCTATATTTTCATTTCAAATTGTTATATAATTTAGTGTAAGATAAATTTTAAATAATTCATAGTAAATAATAGTAAAGAAATCAATTAAGGGATTCTCATAGATAACATAATTGTGAGCCTTGAGGTACCATTTGATACAAAACTATTGTCTAAAAAATAAATTTATGAATTGAAAACATAAAATATTTTTCATTAAATAAAAATATATATCAAATATGAACATGAATTTAATTTTAATATATTTAGAATACATACCAAGATAAATCATAGGTAGTTGAAATAATCCTTTTAAAACTCATTATTCATAGGTAAAATTTTTATGTATATTCTTAGAGGCATATTCAATATCTTTTTTTTATCACTATATTAGTGACTCCTCTTTTTTTAGTGAACAAAATCCAAAGAAACACATCCACTAGATAACATGAAACATACAAACTAAAACATGTCTCAATATTTTTGTCCAATCAGTTTTGAAGTTTTGGTTTAATAAAATATAATGCACTAAATACCCTTTCATCTTCCATAGACCCCAAATCATTATTTGGCACAATTAATATAACTAAAAATATTTGCTAATATTTTATTCAGGAACACTACTGGGATATAATTTTCTTTATAGCCTTGTAATAACACACTTTTTGTTAATTCATTTAAGCATTGATATTGATTAATCATTGTAATTCCAAAATACATTGACTAGGATGTTAGTAAATCTTTTTACAAAATACGCCATTCATATCTACAAACTTAAAATATGCAGGTTTCCATGATTTTTATCATTTGAAAGAAAAAGGAGACTCTTTTTACAAAATACCCCATTAATATATACAAACTTTAAATATGCAGGTTTCCATGATTTTTATCATTTGAAAGAAAAAGGAGACTAGATGACATTACTAAAATGATTAATGAGAGTTCCCATGTATTTTATAAATAAATTACTTGTTATTTCTTCACCATCTACAATGTTCCAAAATATAGGATTCATCACTACCATGGCTTCAATCAAGTCATCCATTTTAAGAAATCTATATTTTCATTATATAAGCTTTGTGAAATATTTATCAATTTCATTTGTCTCATATATAACATTATCATTTATAATCCATATTAAATTAACTTCTTCAATTTATGATCCAACTAGATAATTTAATTTCTAGAAAGTGTGTAGTGGTATCTCCTTTACATTAACAAAGATACAAAAATGATCTTTAATATTTAATTTCAAATATTTTTTTGGGTCATTAATATCTATTAAAATTTTATAGCTACCAAATATTGGTCCCTTAATACTTTATTATGAGAAGTATAACATCTCTAGAGATTGAAAAACTTATTTATTCAAACAATATGAAGTAAAAAATATGTATGGATCTCTCTTGTGCATATTTTTTCAAATAATACATTTATTTAAACATGGGTAGACTACCACACAATGTTATCAGAGTTTCAAAATTGGTCAAATGGTACAATAATTTTTTTGTGTTATAAAATTCCATTTGGTATTTAAACATAAAATATATTAATGATGGATACACTTAAAATATTCCACATGTAGAATCATAAATGGAAATCCATCTTATATCAACATAATTTAAAAGTTTTTTCCCATCAATCACTTCAATTGTAAAATTTTTAAACTCAAAAAATATGTTTGGACTAATCAACATGTATGCATTAAATTCATGGATAAGTTCCTCCACTTTTACAACATTTGCAAATGTGATAAATTTTTTTTAAGAAAAATTCTTTATATGTTCCATGTAATGAATTGGAATCATATACGACTATTGTTTTTAGTCAAACACATAGACTAGTTTTGTTCCCTTACATTAATGATGTACCATTAATACCAACACACACTAACTTGGTATGTATATCATAATAATCTATCCCAACTATATCCATAAAATTATAAATAACTAATTTTTAAAGGTTCTCAACATTATGATTTTATATCATTTTATGTACATATAATAGGTAAGGTTGCCTTGAATGATTTTCAAATGTATAAAAATGCATGTAAAACCATGATGTGTTGTCAATTATTATTACCTCATAAATGGATAGTGAGATAAACCATACTACTTTTAATTTTTCTTTCAAATCTTTCATTTCAATCATTATGAGACATTTTTCCAT
The DNA here is from genome assembly GCA_037957365.1 of Torreya grandis. Lineage (NCBI taxonomy): Eukaryota > Viridiplantae > Streptophyta > Pinopsida > Cupressales > Taxaceae > Torreya > Torreya grandis. Next base: position 548,797 of record JARHVA010005224.1, on the reverse strand, counting down.
TTCGCAAGCACTATTATTAGACCAGTTTGATTGTGGAATCTTATGAAATCCATTATGTTGAAATAAAATCTTATAATCTAAAAAATCAAATACTGGTATACTTATTTTTAGAATATTATATATAGTGGAGAATTGTATATTTTTTGCATGTAGATTCAACTAAATAACTTTTCTAAATTGAGCTATAATTGTTCCTCCTTTCTTAGTGAGGTGTCTTTGGTATTTCTTATGATTTTAAAACTCTATTGCATAACTTTGATGCATGCATTCTTTCACATTTTTCCATCTCAGTATTATTTTGGTTTGTATTGACACATATATTTTTCAAATTAACCATGTACTTATATTATTTTTGTACAAATATTTTAGTTTTGTTTTCAACTAAATATTGTGTTTGGTAAGTATGAATCTCATCTAGTACTAGGTTAGCATCATTGACATCAGTAATGTACTCTAGTCTCCTTTTTATTTAATTTATTTTTTTAGTTGAATTTTATATCAATGATGTTGTTTCACAAGATCCAAAAAATTATTGTAATATTTACACCTCATCTACTTTTTAATTATCATACGGTGGGGTGATTTCACTCCCAAGTACATCTTCCAGTGCATGAATATCTTTAAAAGGGTTAGCAATGGGTTTTGCATGCAAAATGGTTGTAGACCTTGTAATTATTATTGAACCTTAATACAAAAGTGAAAATAAATAATAATAATAATAATAATAATAATAATAATAATAATAATAATAATAATAATAATAATAATAATAAATCATGATAGGTGGCAGAGCTAGGAGCATATAGGAGGTTTCAACATCTAGTAGCCAAGCTAGGGCATCGGGCCCTAGCTTGATTTTTCATTTTGGTGGATTGTGCAGGGTACCACGACTTGTGGAGGTGACTAGGAAACAATAGCAATAGGAGGTCTCAATAGGGAAGGTGTAGAGCTAGCTTTAACGACCATGGCTTTACAGGGGTTGACTCAGGCTAGATTAGAGAAGAGCTACATTGAGGCAGTAGGGAAGAATAGATAGGGGATAGACCCTAGAACAAAGGCAAATTCTAAGTTTAACCAGGTTCTAGGACCTTCTGCCACTAACCCAATTGGAGGATTGAGAATTTCCAAGGTAAATGGCTTCCTGGAGCGCTGTCAAGAAAGACCAAAGCTGGTTATTCCATTTGAGATGATTGCTGAGGATGTGGAGTATTACTCCAAACATTCACTATAATATAAATTCTTGGGATTACGTGTCTCCCTTCCATTCTTGGAGAATTGGGCCAGACATGTGTGGGAGCCAGAGGGTGAGATGGAGGTTATGCTACTGGCCAATAATTTCTTCATGGTCACATTTGTGTGTTTGGCTGATAGGAACAGGGTATTTGAGGGAGGTCCATATTTCTACAATCAGGTGGAGCTCTTTGTTAAACCTTAGCATGCTGGCTTCAACCCCACAGAGGAACTACCAAATAAAGTTCTAGTTTGGGTTCAGTTGCCCAGAATGCCTATTGAATGCTGCTAGGAGGATGTTCTCCAGATGATTGCTTCAATGCTTGGAAAACCTGTGGGTTCTTCCACACAAACTTTAAGTAAGAAAATCATGACCATTGCCTAAATTTGTGTGGAGATTAATTTAAGTAGGCCACTACCAGATGCAATTGAGCTATGTGCAGGTACATACTCATGGGTATGGAAGCTAGACTATGAGATGCTCCTATTTAGATGTCGCTTATGCCATGAGTATGGTCACTTGGTGAGATGATGTCCAAAGGCAAAATTGAATGATCAGTAGGCTTCACCCCAACCTCCACTGAGTAGCACTATTGGTATGGACAAAGGGAAAAATATTGGACCTGGTACTAGCAAGGACTCTGAAGGCTTTGTACAAGTCAAGTCTAAAGGCCAAAATAGGGGATAAAAGAGATATTTTATGGAATGCCTGGAGGAGGATTTGGTTAATAGGTTTGGAATTTTGGATGAACTAGGATAGCAGGAGGACTGCATAGATTTATTCAATGGAGGGAAAGTTGTGGAAGGTTCTGGAGTGGTTGGTGATGCCTCCATGGAATAGGGAATGCCTCCTATGGATGCTACCCTTCCTATGATTTTGGAAGGGTAGATTGAGGAGCAACAAGTTATTGGATCAAATATGGATATGGGTATGGAAATTGAGGCCATAGCTCTTCCCATACAAGTAGGGACGTCAGAGATGGAGAAGAGAGGTAGGGCTTCTTCTCACTTAGGAATTTTTCAGAAAGAAGGGAAAAAAATAGCTCCTGAAAGAATTACTAAATTGGGGAGAAAGAAAGATACAGAGAGGATAAAGATGATTGGGGAAAATCTAGTTGAGTCAAGTGCAGTCAAGACCTTGAACTCCCATTTCTTGCCTCCTCCAAAATGATTGTTATATCTTGGAATGTTAGGGGCTTGAACAGTGGCCCTAGACAAAAAGCTATTCAGGAGTTGGTTAGGAATTAGTGTCTAGATGTTCTTTTTCTTTAGGAAACTAAGGTTTCAGTGGAGTTCATGATGAGTCTTGCACCCAAGCTTTGGAAGCATGGATCTTGTCAATGCATAGGGGCACATGGGTCTGTGGGAGGCATGGCTTGTCTTTGGAATCCATGCAAGGTGCAGTCGATGTCTTGGGTTGCTTTCAGGTCCTCTCTTTCTTTGGTCTCCTTATGCAATGAATCAGGAGAGTACATCCTTCTGTCAAATGTCTATGCTCCCACTAATTTCCAAGGTAAGCTTCAGGTTTGAAATAACATCCATTTATTCCAAAGGGGCTTTCCTTATCTGCCATGGATTATGGTTGGTGATTTCAATGCTATATTGGACTTAACAGAAAAAAGGGAGGAAATGCTAGATTGGAACCATCTTCTTATTTGCTTTGAGACAAGGTTTTGGAGCACAACCTGGTGGATATTAAGCCATGCAATGGGTGGTACACCTAGAATAATAGGAGGATAGGTGATAAATTTATTGCTAAGAATATTGATAGGTTCATGGCTTCTTGCTATTGGGTGGGTGGCTTATTGTATTTGAGTTTTGAGATCCTGGATTGGAGAGGTTTTGACCATTGACCAATTAAGCTTCACATTTCTTCAAATTGTTTGTAGAAGAAATTAACTTTCAAATTTCAACTAATGTGGCTCAGGGATTAGGCCTTATTTGATCAAGTTACTAATTGGTGGAGAATTGGGAGACTGGTGGCTAGTACAACAATGTATACTTTTGCTAAGCTACTCCAGTTTATGAAATATCAGCTCAAAAGGTGGAATATTTTGAGTTTTGGGAATATTTTTTAGGAAAAGAAAGAGGCACAAGAAGAGTTAAATATGATTACCAGGATGATTCGAGAAGAGGGGATATCTAACTCCTTGTGGAGAGATGAAGTGAGGGCTGTCAAGAGGGTGGAAGAATGGGAGCTGAGAGAGGAAATTTTTTAGAAGTAGAAAGCCCAAATTGAGTGCCTACATGAGGGGGATAGGAACATGACTTTCTTCTTCAACTCAGTTAGAGCCAGGAAACATGATAATAGAATAAATTATTTGGTTTTGGATAATGGAGAGACTATCTCTTCCATGAGAGCCATGTGTAATGAAGCTATCCAGTATTTTGCTTCTATTTTTAGTGAAGAAGGACCTAGGGGTTCTGCTGTTGAAGATTAGATACTCTCATGTATTCCCAACTTGGTTTCTCAGGAGATGGAGTAGTTGATGCACCCTATCAACCTTGAGGAGCTTAAAAATATTGTATTCATGATGAAAAAAGGTAAGGCTCTAGGCCCAAATGGATTTTTGATTGAATTTTTTCAAGAATTTTGGGAAATCATCAAACTTGATCTTTTAGTTGTGGCTCAAGAGTCTCAAATCAGCAAACAAATGCTTCGTGCCTTGAACTCAACCTTTCTGGTACTCATTCCTAAGAGAGAAGGGGCTGATTGCCTAAGTCAATTCAGGTTGATCTCTCTCTATAATGTTGTCTATAAGATTATATCAAAGTTGATAGCTAAAAGATTGAAAAAATGGCTGGGGGTGCTAATCTCTGAGGAACAAAGAGGCTTTGTGGAAGGGTGGTAGATTCTTGATGGAATTATGGTGGCTACTGAGGTTATTCACTCCATGTCCAAATCTAGGGAGAAGGCGATGTTTATGAAGCTAGACATGTCTAAGGCATACAAGAGGGTCTAGTGGTCCTTTCTACAAAAGGTTTTGGCTGCGTTTGGTTTCCAAGAGGAATGGATCAGATGGGTTATGAGTTGTGTGAATTTGATCTCATTATCTATTTTGGTGAATGGGGATTACTCACAACTCTTTGGAGCTTCACATGGTTTGAGGCAAGGGGATCCATTATCTCCCTATTTATTTCTTCTTTTGGTAGAAGGTCTTGGATGGTTGATTAGAAATAAGACTGGCAAAGGTGCAATTCAGGGATGGAGGTGGGGAGGTAACCTTCTAGCTCTTTCTCACCTTCAATTTTTAGATGATGTGGAATTGATGGGAATGGCTAACATGAGGGAGGCAGCCAAAATTCATAGTTATTTAGATACCTACTTAGATGCCACGGGACAGGTTATTAATGAGGATAAATCATCTATTTTTTTCTTCAACACTCTGTCACCTATACAGAGGAGGGTGGTTGATACTCTTCGATTTCAAATTGGTAGCCTTCTGGTCTTGTATCTTGGTATCCTAATATCTATTAGGAGGTAGTCTAAGGATTTGTGGTAGGGGATTTTGGATAAATTTAGGGCCAAAGTGAATCATTGGACCAACTGATGGCTATCCTTTACAGGTCATGTTTAGCTAATTTAATTGGTGGTGCAGGCACTTCTTATATATAGGTGTATGCTCTAGGTGGCACCAGTGGGCTTTGTTGAGGATCTTGATTCCTTGGAAAAATAGTTCTTATGGGCTGGAAACTCATCTTTGATGAAAGGGAGCTTGATTAGGTGGGAGGTTATTTGCAGCCCAAAGAGGCTGGGTGGCTTGGGTCTGAGGCAGTCTATCCTGGCTGGTATGGCCTTGGCTGCCAAGTTGTATTAGAGATGGTGTGAGGAACAAGATCACATTTGGGCAAGGGTCGTGACTTTTAAGTATTGCTCTAGGATTCTTGTGAGAGATATCCCCAGATACAACTTGTTTGGTAATGGATCAATTATTTAGAATACTCTCAAGAAAGGAGTGGCTTTGATTAAGAGAGGTCTATTTTGGATTTGTAGGGGGAAATGAGGCACAATTTTGGTATGATTCATGGGATGGTTTTCCCCCTCTGGTTATCCAATACCCACATCTCAAGGGCCTTACACAGAGATTTAATGAGGCTGGTTGGGTTAAGGTGGGTGATTACAAATCCTTCCTTCTTCACGGTCAATTGATAGAGGTGAGGTGGAAGGAGCAAGAAGATTGGCCGATTATTGGTATGGTGGCTGAGTGCACTGAGCTTTAAGAGATCCTTGCTAATTGGTTCTACTACGCTCTAAGGGGAAATGACTTGCTGGCTTGGTCACCTTATCCCAAAGGGAAATACATGATTGTTGTGGGTTACCACGAGCTGATAGCACAACAATGGGGTGATGGTGGGGAAGTGCCTTGGTGGAAAAAAGTGTGGAACAACATATCTTGGCTAAAGTGCAATTTTTTTATCTAGACTTTGACATGGAATCATTGTTTGACCTGGGAGAATATTAGATGAAGAGGCTTTGCTAGCCCTTCACAGTGTGTCCTGTGTCATGGAGCAGAGGAGGATTCATCTCACTTGTTTTCTAGCTACCCCTTCACTCTTCATCTGTGGCACACTTGGTGGGACACATGGAGATGTCAATGCCTGCATGCCTCTTCTTTGGTTGAGTTTTGGTTTGAATTGGATAGGCCGCCTTCTACTTTGCATTTTCTTCAAGAGGCATGGTATGCTAGTCCAATTTTTTTGATGTGGCAAGTTTGGCTGGAGCAGAACCATTGAATATTTATTGAGGAGAATTTGGTGACCAACTAGGTTTGGACCAAGATTATTGGGATGATATAGGATAGTGTGGAAGCTAAGAGTGAAATTGTTTTTCCACTGGCATAGGGGGATACTGATTTGGTTAAAAGGATTGGCATCCTAAACATTTCTGTGGCTACTGCTTGTGTTAGACATGGCTGTGGGGGGAAGCAAAAAATATAGAGTGGGAAATGGACACCCCCTCCTGAAGGTTTTCTAAAAATTAACTGAGATGGTTTTGCCAGAGGTAATCCTAGCCCGGCTGGGATTGGCAGGATTGGTAGGGATCCCTCTAGAGCCGTTGTTTTCATTTTATCTACCCACATGGGAGAATAAATGGTGAATAGGATGGAAGGTGTTTCTATTCTGGATACTTTGAAGAGAGCTTATGAGTTAGGCTGGCCCAAGGTGGAGTGTGAATTCGACTCAAAAATCTTGATTAATATGATCTGGGAGAGGAAAATCAATGATGTAAGCTGGCAACTATCTTTGGTAGTGCAGCAGATTCTTCAAATTAGTTCACTTATTTGTTCTATTTCCTTTGCTCATATCCCAAGGGAATGGAATGGGGCAGCTAACTGCTTGGCCAAGTGGGCTTTTGAGAATATTGGTGGACACAGGTTGGATGACTGGGTGATGTTGCTGGAGGAGTTGAGTTGGAACTTTGATAGAATTCTTAGAGACGACAGTAATGTTGTTGGATTGTGATGGTTTTTAGTGCTTGTTTCTTTGTTTTTCTTGGGTTGTTGGGGCTCTGGCCCTTTGTTGTATTGTCTTTTTCTAGAAATTAATAAAGCTTTTACCCCTTTTTAAAAAAAATAATATAGTAAATCATTTAATATTAGTACTTGTGTTTTGTGTATGCATAAAATAATATAATAGGTTATTTTTTTGGTTAATTTTCCTACTCCCTTAACATTTTTAGTAGATGCCATAAAAATATGCATGTGGGCAAGTGATAAAAGCATAGATGATTGGATGGAAACTAGGTTGCTAGTCATAAATGAATATTATTAAAATTAAATTTATATCATTGAAAATAAAATTAGGTATCTAATATCAAATTCAAATGATTTATAAATGAATTTAGATGATGAAAAAAATATGCAGATGATTGATAGTGATACAGATGAATGAAAAAAATGTAGATGATTGCCAAAAATATGTAGATAGTTGTCAACAAATGAATATGATTTACAATGATGTAGATGATTGATAAAAAAATGTATATTATTAAAAGTAAATGTAGATTATTCCCTTAAAATACAAACATTTGATTGTGGTTAGTGTCTAATAGTATAAATATTAGTGAATGTGACTAGATTAACTTTAGAAGTACTAATGAAATACATTTATATGCATGTAATTGATTTTAAATTTTAGGAAATAAAACCCTAAAAATTAACTTACACCCTTAAAATTTAGGAAATTTTACATTGTTAAATACCCTACTAAATTTCCAAATGTCAATTTCCAAAACTAGAATATTCATGAATTAATGAAAAATTTACATTATTTTTTTCCCTGACACATTTTTAGGTGTGTATATGTGTGGTTTTAATAATCTATTTATAACACAAATATTGGGTACATGTATTCATGTATACACTAATTGCACTCCCAACATCATGGTACATAAATCAACAACACAAAAGAGAGACTAAGAATTATCCAAAGCTCCAAAAAAAATTATTTATACATTTGTTTTTAAAAATGATAACCCTATGGTACACCAATATATTCATATGTTAAATATATTCTTATTCCATGGTTGATAAAAATATCTTAATAGTACACTAGACTCTGATCCATAGGAGGAAATGACTAAGGACTTAAACACAAATATGAAAAGATTTAAGGAAACTAAAGAAAGGGAATAACTTATGATAAATTATTGAAATAAAATCATGGATAAGGATGATCATTATGAGTCCAATGATAGTGATGAGGACTTAGTTTTGAAGGTATTCTTTGAGATAGACTGAGAAGTGGAGGAGTTTATAGCCTAAGTCATGGATCAACATTAATATCAATAGTTATGAATTATAAATATTTAAGAGTGAGAAGGGTAGAGAAGGGTTAAATAATAAAGTGAATCCAAAAAAATGTAATAGGATCCATTCATGAAGCTGGTGGTGAATATTGGACATAGTTGCACCAAAACTTGTGACTTTGGGAAACTATTGGACATAAAATGAGGTATCAAAAGGATTAAAACTCCAATAATATTATAAATATTTATTTACAACTAAATTCATATAACTCCAAGGAGTATATGCTTCCATATAAGAGATGAACATAGCGATAAAGAGTTCATGTAGTCTATGAAAAAGTGACCATACAAGTTAAATTCTAATAGGAAGTTGAAAGTAAAAGTTGATATGGATCAGATGCAAGACACATGAATTATATATCTAGTGGAAAAATTATATTGGGTTGGACCAATGGTAGTAAATCCTAAGAATTCAAGAGAAATAAAAGTGTGTGGGGATTACCTTACACTAAATGATATATTTATCAATGATCTATTCCCAATTCCATTCATAGATTAAATCTTAGATTTATTGTTAGGATATGAATTTTAATCTTTTAATATATGAGGATTTTTTGCATAAAATTAATTCCATTTGGATTCAAGAATGATCCTAATGTGTTCTCTAGGATGTGGTAATTACATTTAAAGACTTCATCCATGATTTATTAGAAGTCTATTTAGATTATTGGGATATATTTTATTTATTGAAGGATCATTTATCTAAACTGAGGCTAATATTGGAGTGGTGTCAAGATCTACATATTGAACTAAACCTAAAGAAGTGATTATTCTTCACACCTTTAAGTGTTTATTAGGGAATCTAGTAGCAGTGATTCTATTTTGGTGGACAAATAGTAAATCATACTTATTATAGGCATGCCACCTCCTACAAGTTATATTATGGCATGATCATTATTATGGCATATATGATACTAAAATAAATTCATAAAAAACCACACAACTATATCTATTCATATGGAAAAGATACTATGCAAAGATACTAGGTTTGAATGGACTAAAGAGTGTTAAAAAAATTATTTGGGTCTAAAGTAGAGATTAATAACAACCCCTATTTGGGTATTTCTTAATTATATAAAACATTTTCACGTGTATGTTTATGCCTCAATAACTATGCCATGAGTTGGTCTCACATATTCATGAGTTTAGGATTGGACCATCCCATTCAATTCATAATTCATAGTCTCTCTATTTTAGATAATAATTATACAATAATATAAATGGAAGTCATATCCATAATTTTTTTACTACAAAAGTTCAAGCACTACCTTCTATCAATGCCATTTGATTTATTTAGTGATCACCAAGATCTGAGATACATGGTAAATAAGTCCATGTTAGGAGGCATGATATCTCAATGTTTTATGTTGTTTCAAGAATTTTAGTTTAGAATTAATGTGAATCCTATGAGGGAGAATGTTGGTCCAAACCACTTGACCCAAATACACTATGAACAATAATTTTAAAGAGATTCAAGATGAATCCCCAAATTTTCATTTGTTTCACATATTTTTGATCCTAAAAGGCATGGAAGACATAGATATTTTATTGGAATAAGTAATTTTTCATGTACACTATGTGGAAAGGGAAAAAACAATTTGCTCACAATATCTATTCCATTTAACATTAATAATGTATTTGTTTACAAATTTGGGAAATATGATGTACTATGTAAAGTGGATTTAGAGATGATTAACCACACCTTCTTCAAGTGGCACACCAAAGATTTATAGGTGGACATTTTTAAGGAGAAACCACTATGAGGAAAATATTTAAAATTGGTATATGGTGGCTTACTTTGTATCAATATGGACACTAAGTATTAAAAAACTGTGACATCCACTAAAGGATGTGAAGGCCTAATCAAAGAGATGAAATTACATTGAATCTTATGGTATATAAATATCCTTTTGAATAGTGGAGAATTGACTTTATATTATCAATATATCTACCTAGTAAGTAGTCATACAAGTTACATCATTACTGTAATGGATTTATTCACTAAATGGGTTGAATATATTATGACCCTAAAATTTATTTCTATGTATGAAATAGAATTTGTGTACAAAAATATTATAACAATATTTGCGTGTCCTTTAAAATTGAATAGTGATAGAGGAATGCATTTCATAAATAACACCATCAATACTATAATTAATGATTTATAATCTCACACCAAAAAATCATAACATATCATCCACAGGCTAATGGATAGGTATAAGCATCAAACAAAGTCATTAACAATATGCTAAAAAAATATACAATGTGTAAAGGGATGATTTGGATGATCAAATTAATGTGATCCTATGTGCACATAGAATAAATATAAATTATGCAAAAAATTTCACTCCATTTCATTTAGTTTATGGACCACAATTATTTATGTCAATGGAGTATATAGTTCCTAGTCTACTAATTATAATTATTATGCAAATAAGAGATCATTATTTTCTTTAGGAATGGTTAATTAATTTAATAAGGATGGAATAAAATAAGAAAAGAGTGCACTAGACATAATAATTCAAAAAATAGAGTCAAAAAGTGTGGATGATTGTAAACTGTCATCTAAAGAATTTTAGATTTATAGCATTTCTAGGCAAGATGTGCATTTTATGGAAGGGACCCTATACAATTCAAGACATTTCATCACAAGTAATAATTATCTTAAAATATATTTAGGGAAGTATTTTACTAAGATGTGTAAATGGTTGTAGGCTTAATCCTTACCATCAATAATCTCTATTTGATATCAATAAAATCTAAGAGAGGGTGTTGAGTACCACCATATAATTTAGAATTTTTGTTTAATGTATTATTTTATTATTTTGGTGTTAGGTTTTTGTATTTTTATACAATGAAATATATATATCACATGAATTTAAACTATGGTGAAAAATTAAAATTCATAGTGTGGTATGATAACTAACCCAACATGGAAGGAAAAGTGTAACACAAAGTGAACACAGAGTTAAAAATTAAGTCTAAAAACTAGGCACTAAAAAATAAGGCTCAAAGAAATGGAAATAAATGGCCATTAAAAAATTTGTCAATGATGACACACTTGAAAGATTAAATATTTATCAACAATGGATAATGTGTTAGATTTAGGGGATGTACAATAAAATAATTTGGATGAGGGAAAAAATGGAAAATAACATCAATCACTCCCATCAGTTAAACTAATGCTCTAATCCATTGAATTGATAATGTCACATTATAAATAACTGATTGAAATTAACTCATCCATTAAAATGGCATGCAGACAACTCAACACATTCAAAGTGATGTGTCATACAGATTCAAATGGGTAAAGTTATATAAATAGGGGAATGAATAAAAAATTGCATTACACACTATTGAGAAAAAAAACATCTCTAAAATTTTCACTTAAATCATTATATTTCATGTAGAGTTTTTAACAACACCCATTTAGTTTAAAATAATTATTTAAACACAACTAAAACAATAATCATGGATCACACACAAATGTTGATTCTCCTCACTGATGCAAAAAAAGAATAAATGGGGATTGGTATTGGGCTTATATAAATAATATAACATGATCCTGATCCATTTTAATTTATTGATTTAGTAGAGGCCAATTTTATTTGTTCTAGATTAGTTATCAATAACACAAGTGGGATCCTTAGCTCTTTAAAAACCCTTACAAGGATTTGATGTAGGGTGAATAATCAAGCTCCCTAATTTGTGAAATTTTATGAATTAATGATTAGACTTCTCAACAAATATAATTAACATGAGATCCATATTTCTCATGATATAAAAATATTCATCAATCTAACAACCATGGTGTAAAGAATAATAATTTTGACTCATGGTAAATCTCTACTAAAATATTAAACTAAGGCTCCTCCCATTATTTTTGGCACAAGGGAAAAATACAATAGGCATCAAAGGGAATCCCTATTGACTCATTGGAGGATATTTTGATGTTCATTCTCTCTGAATGCATAACTAATAACTTTGGAAGACTACTAAAAGTGTGATATAGGAGATAAAAGGGGTCATTAATATTACATATTGAATGATCTAATTATAAGAGGATTTTAATTTTCCATAGTTTTTGGTCTCCAAACTCAACACTAATATAGATAAGTTGTCAGTAGAACATATTTGATTTTATAGTATAATTTCTTAGTACTCCTCCTTTTCTTCACCTAATGAAAGTCTTAAGATGGGCCAATAAAACTAGATATGTATTTTTGGCTTACAATTACATTTTCCAACATTAACTAGACTAAAATATGTAAATACTATAAACAACTCTAGAGATTAAATGAATGGTGGGTGGAAGTTGAGAAACCCATCCTTTTGCATCCTCAAGTACAAATTGATGTCATGAAATCATTGGGGAGATAATTTATAAACAATAAGATCCATGGAAGGATCCAAATTACAATTCACAAGCTTCCTAAGGCACTAATAACTTCATTACCATTTTTCATCAAGATGTTGGATGTGTAGGGTAAAGTCCTATGATAAAAAAACATTACATGCTCACCTTATTCCACTAGTGTGATATATAAAATCAAGAGCACAATATCCATCAAAATAACCATAAAAAATAAAACCACAAGTTAATTCATAGTCACTATTGAATATATAAGTATCCCTATTATAGATTGTTATATGGAAGAGGAAGGGACTAGTACATATAACTTCACCTCCTCCTCTAAATAAGAATACAAGAAAGCAATAATAAATCTTGGAATTTGGATATGAATCTTTGACAAATCATAATAGAATATGTTATAAGTTAGATGGGAGTAAAATGGGAGGATATGTACAAATACATGGTTGAAGTAATAGGAATTTTAGTCTATGAAGAGGAAGAATAAAAAAAATTATTATAGAAAGTAGTGCACACTTGTGAAGTTTAAAACATTACTATAAAGATCATATTGGTGGATATTCTTGTTGGTTGAATATTTTGTCGATCAGCATACTGATAAATAAAATAGGTCTAATCAGCCAAAGTAGGAAGATTAGTCATCTAAATGTGTAGGTTTACCACATCAAAAGGGGACTAATAATTCCTCTCATCAAGGGGAGGTTCCCTATGGATATGTTATATATATAAATAGAAAATAATACTCAAGGGTAGGACAAACCATCCATCTCTCTTTCTTTAAAAATGATGCATGCAAATCAAAGGAAAAACTCAAGGGAAATGATAGAAAGCACTCCTCTTCTTTCATAAGTACTATTCAACAAGCCACAAGAATACTCCTAGTAGTAAATGCAAAATGTAACCAAAGATGTAGTAACCAGCAAATCGAGATGCAACACAAAGTCTTCACCTGAATTGCTCGAGAGTAAGATACGAAGGACAATGAGGGCACAAAGTCATCCCAAGGTCCTTACATAGAAATGAAAAGAAAACACACTAAAAGGAAATTATGGGGGCAAAAATTCTCTCCACAGTTGACTTCAGGACACCTTCCTAACTACTTTCACTAATTCTAATTGTTGAATTAAAGGAATAGAAAATATATTAAGGAAAAAGACATAAGAACAGTTTCCCCAACAACAAAGATATCACAGCACAAAGTCTAAAAAGTCACTTTCTTATTCCAATAACAAAATATGATCAGCAATTTGAGCTCAAAGTCTCAGTAATGCCTTCCAATTTGGATAGAGTTTCATTTCTGATTGTTAAAAAGAGATATATTTACAATAAAAAAGAGTCCCTTATATAGCCTCTTCAAGAAGGACTCAAGAATAGTAACACATCATGTTGCATTGAAATTTGTTAAGAAGACAGGCTAGAATTTAGGGGCATCTACCCATTTGTTTTTCTCAATGCAAAGAAACAAGTCACGGTGTTGAAAGTTTGCATCTTTCAATGTCCACCTGGCGATCTGATCCTTCTTCATCATTCCTCCTTTTTTGGTTAAGTGAATTGGGTCCTTGATTCAATTTGATACTCTGTTCCTTAATCACTTCCTGCTAATCTTGGCCTTAAATCTTGTGAATGCATTTAGGTCTATAGATTAAAAGAATTAACGACTATTTTATGATCTTTGAAATTGACATTTGTGCACCCATCACTACATTTTCAATGGCTAGTTCATTGTTCTTGAATTTGATGTCTTCAGGTGCGTCACCCCTTGGTCCTTCTTTAGATTTCTTATTTTACATCCTCCTAAAGGGAAGGTGACCCTTTAGATTTTGGGAGTGTCCTTTAAGTTGGTAGTCGAGAGTCCCCTGCAAGGGCACCTACCCTTCGGGGTCCTTCAGTGGCCTTTTCTTTGGAGTCTCTCGTGAATATTCCCACAGACTTTTTCCCCAGGCTTTCTCTGCAGGCATTTTCCTTGGGATTTTTTTGCAGGCATTTTCCCATGAACAAAAAGTTCACATAAATTTCTCACAGACAAAAAGTTTATGAAATTGTTTCGATCGCTTTGCCTTTTTGAAAATTTTTTTGGGCTTTCTGCCCGTAGCTTCTTTCTTGAATTCCTTCAGACTTTTTGTTCGAAGGAATTCCTTTGGATAAAAAGTCTGAAAGAATTGTTTCTTGCCTTAGTCTTTTTTTACTACCTTAAACAAAAATTTGAAAGAATTACCTTTGTGGCTTCCTTGAAAATGACCCTTCTGAAGGGTGCTTTTGTCAACCAAGTTCCCTCCACAAGGGCACTTATCCTTTGGGAGTTTCTTTTAAACTTTTACTTTGAACCACTCCTTTGAACCAACCGTTGAACCAAGCTTTGAACCACATTTGAACCAAGCTTTAAACCAAGTTGATGATCCCTTTGATTGAACCAAGCTGATGAACCAAGCTTTGAACTAAGTTGATGAACCAATTGGATGAACCATTTGATGAACCAAGCTTTGAACTAAGCCGATGAACCATTTGATGAACCAATTGAGCGACCTATTTGATTGAACCAAAGCATTAAACCAACCATTGAACCAAGCTTTGGTTTAATGGTTCAATGGTTCATTCCCTTTGATTTGGCTAAGTCCTTTGGAAATTCCTTCGTTGAACCAAACACATTGAACCTATTAAATCTTGAACCCATTGAACATTTGAACCAAAGTGGTTCAATGGTTCAACGGTTTAATGGTTCAAGCCTTATTCTCTTTGATAAGTGTTTTAAAGTTGTTGAACCTTGAAGCGGTTAAACTTTGAACCTTGATGAAGCGCTTAACTCTTGTCGATGATGTTGAACCTTTGAACTTGTTGAACCCGTTGAACCAAAATGGTTCAAGGTTCAATGGTTCAATGGTTGGATCCTTACTTAGATGCTTGTCGATGGACATTTTTTATTAAACCAAGGCACTGAACCAATCTTGAAAATGACCAAGTGTTGGAAACTAATTCTTTTAATTAAACCCGCCTACAGAATCCTTTTAACTTGTATAAATGAACTTACCTATAGAGTCTGTAGAAACCAAGTCCATATAAATAAACCTATAAAGCCCATTGAACTTGGCCTGTAGAGTCCGTAGATTTTCTCTTCCTATAGAGTCTGTAGATTTCTCTTCCTGCAGAGTCCATAGATTCCTGAGAAGATTCAAAAAATGAAGAATTTGAATGCCCAAGACAAATTTTGGAAAGGGTAGAGATAATTTTTATTTGTAGGACCAAAATAGTTCAAATGTTGTCCCAAAAATGAGTGATATTTTTTGGGGAACAACAGCTGGCTCTAGTTGGGGAACTTCTATCAATTGCAAAAAGAATTGAAGGGAGTAGAATCCAAAATCTCTAGTGTCTTTATGTGTACCATTGGGCTACGGAGTCATGCCATCCAAAAATGAAAGGCATCAGAAAAGGAAACAAATAAAACAAAATAAAATTAAAAACTATACAAATATACATATGTAAAGATGAAATGATCTGATACTTCAAGAATTAAAGTATTTTATATGCTACTTCTTGAGAGATAGTGAAAATAGTGCTCTATCCTAATAAACTAGCAAGAAGACATTTTGCCCTTAGAAACGGTGATAGGCAAATGGAACTCTCCACCAGGAAACCAATTTTTTGCATCTTCCTCTTGGCTCTTTCTTCTTCTTGCTCCAAGGCAAAATGTGGCCTTCAATTTGAAAGCCATAACTCCTTGCTTTATTGGTGAAGGGTTCCTTTGCCTGATTTTGATTTGCAGTAGCATGGTCCATTACCATAATTGGTTATTTTTCTAGTTTAGTCTAGCATATGATTGGATTGTCCACATCAAAATCTTGACAAACTATCAGCTTAGCATCTCCTTTAATGTGGAGGAGTTTGATCTCTTCATCTTGAACAATCTTCAATTTGAGTAATAGAAACTTGCATCTAGCTATATTATTGGTGTTACTGACTTGTAAATTGCATGAAGGAATAATATGTCCTTGAGGAGATATCAATATAGTCCTAGCTCCATCATTGGTGGAAGAATTTCTGCCATTGGATTTCAGGATCCAAGCATCATCAGAAGCTGATCTCCTATCAAATTTCTCTTCATTAGAGATGAAAGATCCTTCCTTATTTGTATTGTGCCCTACCAATTCTTCTAAAGTCTTATTTAGATCAATTCCTAGATTATCAGCTATAAGACTTTCATCTATAGAAACATGAACATCCTCTGTGGTTAAGAAATAATTACCCCTGCCTGAAGACTCTAACAGACTTTGTGCTGCAGGGGTTGACATTTAGGTGACCACGTATTTTTACTCCTTTTCAGGGAGAAATCTCTTCATTATGCCTTGGATAGGGATCTTGGTCTCAAATGGGTCCATGCTTAATTCTCCTCCCACATTCTTGCAAAAATTTCATCCAAGCAAAATGCCATAGGATGTTGGGATGTCAGCCACCAAGACAGTCATCTTGATTCTCTTGTCTAGAAAGGCTGCAAATGCAAATTGGGCATCTTTGATTTGCCCCAGTAGTGGTACTTACTTGTTCTCCATGGAGAAACATCTCCTAAATGTCTTGGTCAGTGTGAGGCCTAGAGACTCAGCTACTTTAGCAGGCATGACATTGTTAGATGCTCGAGAATCAATGATGCAATTGTTGAGCTGATAACCATTTATCAATAAGGAAACATAAAAAGGTTATATTTTCCTAGGGGCAACTGGAGGAGTAATGAAAAGATTATTTTGAATGGGCATGTTATTTGGAGAATCAATAATTATTTTATTAACCTCTTGTCTTACAGGGATGGTTTGGTTCTTGACACATTAGAACAACCTATCCAATTGATCAGGATTGGACTGCAAATATTCAAATTTAGACATTTGAATTTTGGTCTTCTTGACATGATCAATTATGTCAAATGGCTGAATTGAACTAGGAACAAAGGAAAGCATTTCAACCTTTTGGGTTTTAGGAGGGATGGGAGGAGGGTTGGTTTGTGAAATTAAAGTAAAAGGTGAAGGTGAAATTGATGTACTTACATTTTGGGTGATCACTATATCCTTTGACTAGAAAGGTAGAGTAGTTCCACGCTTAGCAATTGTAATTGTTGGTTGAGGTTACTCCTCTATCTTCCCTTTATCAGCTTGTTGGATTGATTGGTTTTTGGACCTAGTAAACACTACATATGATCCATCAATAGCTTCTCCTTTGCTTATGGGTTCATCTTGGTAGTTCAGGAAACCAATGTGGGAGTTGCCATCTGATTCTTCTTGATCCTCTGTAAGGAGATCAACATCATTTTCTTGCTCAAACTTAGGTTGGAAAGAGAAAGCATGTTCTATTTCCAAATATCCAACTACTGAGTTGGTTGGAGGAGCTTCTAGGGCAAGTTTCCCTTGTGGGGGAGGAAGATGATTTGGCTGTCGTTAATTCTTAGCAGCACTACCTTGATATGACTGATTTGGAAATGTCCTTCTTGGCATATCTCTGTATGAAGGAGCAGAAGACATTCCTTGTGCCATTTGTCTTTTCAAGGCTAGCACTTCATTTGCTAGCTTTTGCACCATTGGATCAGTGGTGCCTGTAGATGAATATTCAAAATATGATGAAGATCTATTTTTGTTTGGATCTCTTCTTATCTTCCTTTCTAAGATGAGATCATCTTCTACCTCAGTGGCCAAAAGTTGAGCTATAAGAAGATCTATTTGACCAACACGTCTCAAAATAAAAATTACTTCAGGCAACTGAGAATTAATGAAGAAGCATTTGAGATTCTCAACTATAGGTCGAGAAATTATAGGAATTATATTCCTCATTTTATCAAATTTGGCTATGAAGTCCCTCATTGGTTCATGAGGTTCTTTCTTCATCTATGTAAGTTGAGCCAAAAGTGCATGTGCATCTTCTGTAGGGTTGAATCTGGCTTCAAACTTAGCTTTGAGGGTATTCCAAATAGTCACTGATCAAGCCTATGGATGATAAAACCAATCTGCAGTAGCACCTTGTAATGTTTCTACAAATAGCCTGACTGCTACTTCTTCAAATTCTACTCCAATTACTCCACAAGCTATGTTGAAAGCTTTAATGTGTTGATTAGGATGAACTTTCCCATCACCATAGAATTTGGGGAAATTCTTCCTTGAAATGCGTGGAAGCTCATGTAGAGGTGGAGTAAGATTGAGAGGACCAAAAGCATTACCCCACGGGCCTTGAACTGCCATTATAGGATTATGAAAAAGAGGAATAAAAAATCTCAGAGGGGTAATTATTGGTAAGGCTTTATCAATAGCAAAAGTGGATACTTCGTTTGGTAATGGAGATTTGACTTTAGTAGGAGGAAAGCTCTTGGTTTGTTGGAGATGAGATGGTGAAGGAGATAGATCAAAATCACTTTGTTGTACCAACTCGAATACAGGGTCAATAATACCTTTAGCCCTTTGGCTTCATGTATAACTTAAATCTGCCAGATTGTGAAACAAAAATGGTAAAGAATTGGCCTTGCTTTAGTTTAAAGCTTGAGGCTTTAAACTACAAACTCTTTCCAAGTAGCTCTAGTTTTGTAGACCAAATAAAATAATGGAGGTGGAGGAAGATGGTAAGGCTATAATTGGATAATGGGTAAGAAAAGTAATGAAGTCACTAGAGTCTGTAATGGATAAGGGTTATAATGATAATGGGTAAGACATAGGTGATGTTTCAATCTAAAACTTGAGGTTCCAAATTGCACAAAATTATGTATATCCCTAATGGAGTCGCTAAAAATTGTTGGTTGAATATTTTGTTGATCAACGTACTAATAAACAAAATAGGTCTAATCAGCCAAAGTAGGAAGATTGGTCATCTAAATGTGTAGGTTTACCACATCAAAAGGGGACTAATCTCTCCTCTCATCAAGGGGAGGTTCCCTATATATATATATATATATATATATATATATATATATAATAATACTCAAGGGTAGGACAAACCATCCATCTCTCTTTCTTCAGAGATGATGCATGTAAATCAAAGTAAAAACTCAAGGGAAATGACAAAAAACACTCCTCTTATTTCAAAATTACTATTCAACAAGCCACAAGAATACTCTTAGTAGTAAATGCAAAATGTAACCAAAGACATAGTAACCAAAAAATCAAGATGTAGCACAAATTATTCACCTAAATTGATCAAGAGTAAGATACGAAGGAAAATGATGGCATAAAGTCATCTTAAGGTCCTTTACACAGAAATGAAAAGAAAACACACTGAAAGGTATTTATGGGGGCACAAAGTCTCTCCACAGTTGACTTGAGGACACCTTCTTGACTACTTTCACTAATTTTGCTTGTTGAATTAAAGGAATAGAAAATATATTAAGGAAAAAGACATAAAAAAAGTTTCCCCAACAACAAAGATATCACAACACAAAGTCTAAAAAGTCACTTGCTTTATTATTCCAATAACAAAATATGATCAGAAATCTGAGCTCAAAGTCTCAGTAATGCCTTCCAATTTGGGTAGAGTTTCATTTATGATTGTCAAAAAGAGATATATTTACAATAAAAGAGAGTCCCTTATATAGCCTCTTCAAGAAGGACTCAAGAATAGTAACACATCATGTTGCATTAAAATTTGTTAAGAAGATAGGCTAGAATTTAGGGGCATCTACCCATTTGCTTTTTTCAATGCAGAGAAACAAGTCATGATGTTGAAAGTTTGCATATTTTAATGTGCACTTGGTGATCTAATCCTTCTTCATCATTCTTCCTTTTTTGGTTAAGTGAATCGGGTCCTTGATTCAATTTGATACTCTGTTCCTTAATCACTTCCTACTGATCTTAGCTTTAAAGCTTGTGAATGCATTTAGGTCTATAGATTACAAGGATCAATAGCTATTTTATGAGCTTTGAAATTGATGTTTGCACACCCATCACTACATTTTCAATGGCTAGGTCATTGTTCTTGAATTTGATGTCTTTAGGTGCATCACCCCTTGGTCCTTCTTTAGATTTCCTATTTTACATCCTCCCAAAGGGAAGGTGACCCTTCGGCTTTAGGGAATTTCTTTTAAGTTGGCAGATGAGAGTCCCCCGCAAGGGCACTTGCCCTTTGGGGTCCTTTAGTGGCCTTTTCTTTGGAGTCTCTCACGATCATTCCCACATATTTTTTCCCCAGGCTTTCTCCATGGGCATTTCCCCAAGATTTTTTCATGGGCATCTTCTCGTGGACAAAAAGTCCATGGAATTTTTTTGATCACTTTGCCTCTTTGAAAATTTCTTTGGGCTTTCTGCTCACAGCTTCTTTCTTGAATTCCTTCAGACCTTTTGTCTAAAGGAATTCCTTCAGACAAAAAGTCTAAAATAATTATTTCTTGCCTTAGTCTTTTTTAACTACCTTAAACAAAAATTTGAAAGAATTACCTTTGCGGCTTCCTTGAAAATGACCCTTCTAAAGGGTGCTTTTGTTGACCAAGTGCCCTCCACAAGGGCACTTGTCCTTTGGAAGGTTCTTTTGAAATTTTGCTTTAAACCACTCCTTTGAACCAACTGTTGAACCAAGATTTGAACCATTCTTTGAACCAAGATTTGAATCAATCCGATGATCCATTTGATTGAACCAAGCCAATGAACCAAGCTTTGAACTAAGCCAATGAACCATTTGATGAACCGACTAAGTGAACCATTTGATTGAACCAAAGCATTGAACCAACCATTGAACCAAACTTTGGTTCAATGGTTCAATGGTTCATTCCCTTCAATTTGGCTAAGTCCTTTGGAAATTCCTTCATTAAACCAAATGCATTGAACCTATTGAACCTTGAACCCATTAAAACTTTGAACCAAAGTGGTTCAATGGTTCAACAATTTAATGGTTTAAGCCTTCTTCTCTTTGATAAGTGTTTTGAAGCTATTGAACCTTGAAGCAGTTGAGATTTGAACCTTGATGAAGTGCTTAACTCTTGCCGATGACATTGAACCTTTGAACTTGTTGAACCCGTTAAACCAAAATGGTTCAATGGTTGGATCCTTGCTTAGATTCTTGCTGATGGACATTTTTGATTGAACCAAGGTGCTGAACCAATCTCAAAATTGACCAAGTGTTGGAAACTAATTATTTTTATTGAACTTGCCTATAGAAGCCTTTGAACCTATAGAAATGAACCTACCTGTAGAGTTCGTAAAAACCAAGTCCATAGAAATCAATCTGTAAATCCCATTGAACTTGGCCTATAGATTCCATAGATTTTCTCTTCCTATAGAGTCTGTAGATTTCTCTTCTTATAGAGTTCATAGATTCCTGAGAAGCTTGAAAAATGAGGAATTTGAATGCCCAGGACAAATTTCGGAAAGGGAAGAGACAATTTTGGTCTGTAAGACCAAAAAAGTTTAAATGTTATCCCAAAAATGAGTGATATTTTTTAGGGAACAACAATTCCAACACCTCCTACATCTATAAATGTTGACATAGTGTTAAAGGAGAAAAATTCAAATGATGGATGGTTATAATTCTTGAGGAAGAACCAAGAATTATGTCTTCAAGGGATCAAAAAATCCACAAAAATAAGAAATCCCACATCAGCCTATTGTACTCAACACCCCCCTACTCTATTTTCCTAAGTAGGGACCTATTAAAGTTTTATAGGTCTAGTTATGTTTTGAAAATCATTTTCATTAGAATTTTTGTATGTATTTAGTTATATTCAAATATTTTAAATCTATTATTCCTTATATGGGTGATTATTGTTAAGTATGTTGCTCAATATAAATGCAACTGGCATTTTTTTGCTATCTAGGTTTTCATTGTATGGTTTATTCAAATGAAGCTACTAATGGTTTTTATGGGTTTTGAATAGATGAAGTTTTTAAAATATGTATGGGATTTAGTAATTGGGAATATTAAGTTTCAAAATTAGTGTATTTTACACTTCTCAAGTTGTGCATTTTTTAGTTTTGTATTCACAAATGTTATTGTCAAAAAATTTGTTTGCAATATTTGTCTTCACAAGATTTGTTCTGTGCAACTTTTGTTATCAGAACTTTTTTTCTTCAAGAGTTGGTATTTAGAATTTGTGTTCATCTTAAATATTGGTTTTATTAAGTCACATACTTTATCATTTTAGTTCTTTGAATCTTTTATTCATAGGATTTAGTTGTCATGATTTTTTTATAACTTGTGTTCATCCAGAGTTTTATTTTCATAAATTTTATTTGACATAACATTTATCACTAGTGACCTTCAACATATCTAAACTTCTGAGTCTTCACAATTTTTTAGTTGCACATATTTTACAATTCATAGCTTTTTTCCACAAGATTCATACTTTTCATATTTTGGCATTTTAGAATTTTTTTAAAGTGTGACTTTTGGGTCTTCAAAGCTTTTATCTTTACAAGATGTGTTCATAAATTCTAATTCTTTAGAAGTTTATTTAGAAGTTTTATTCATAAATTTTTTTCTTATATAATATTTTTCATTATATTTTGTGTTCATTAGAACTTTTTTTCATTGATAAATTTTCTTGTCCCAACTTTTGTCTTTAGCACCTCTGAGCTTTTGGGTCTTCACACCTTTCATTTGGAACTTTTATTTGTGATGCGTGCTTGAATTTTTTATTCACAAGATTTTTTATTGAAAATTTTTGTCTTAATGTTTCATGTATCATAGATGTCATGATAATTAGATAACTCAGTCTCAACAAAATTTATGTAACCTGACTTATAGTCAAGTTACATGGCATAACTTATTTTACACAAAATTAGTGGCATGTCAACACTTGTATAGAAAGTCCATAAAACATACTTGCTAAAGTGAATTATAAAGTTAAAATTAAAAATATAATTATCAATATTTGGAAGTGAATATTAATTTTATGTAAATATCTTTAGTTAAATTCCTCATTCACTTCAACTCCTGTGACCACTTCAGTTCCTCTGACTACTTCAAGTTCAACCATGTAGTCTCCAACTTTGAGTTAACCTTAGTTTTTTGAGTTTGATTATTTATTTATTTTTCATTTAAAATTGGTAGATTCAATTTTATTTTATTTCTATATCATGAATTCATGTGGTAGTTGACTGAATAATTTTACAATCATGCACATATTACATTACATTGTAAGAGAGATTCTACTTTTAAAAACATAGTTTGTCTATGTTTTATTATACATGTATAATTTACATTGATTATAACTCACATTACAATTAATAACTTATAATTTTATTATTTTTCATGTATTTTAAGGATGAGGTGACCCCTCATAAAATCTATTTATATTTATAATCCTCTTGTTTTCATGGGTTGGAAATTTTATCAATACAAGAAGAAATCTCTTTTGATTGTCATGCAACTATGCTATTTTTTTCTATTCCAATTATGTGTAATTAGTTTTTTCATTTTTCTAGTTGGTTCATTTAGTATCAATTTGTGAAAAATCTACCAAAAATTCCTTATTACTATTACTCATGTATGCAAATATAATATGTGCAATATCTTTTGGATGATTAGAAGATATAATGGATTGTATGAAACTGGGTTGATTGTTTCAATTCTTTGAGTGTGTAGAAGAGTTTTCCTTGATATAGGTTTTTAAGAATGAGAAATATATGCCTTAGATACCTTTTTGATCTAATATATAATATTATGATGCATGGATGTGTAATAGCTATTCTAAATAAAAGCAACCTTTAATTAAGATCTAAAAAGTTTACTATATATTTTTTCCTTTGACTCCTTAATTGTTTTTCTAAATGTGTATGCAATAGATATTAGATGAAATAATTATTTTCAAGACACTTGTTCAAAATAATACCAACCTAAAATTAATCCCTCTTGAAATCATAGAACTTTCTTTTCTACCCTACCTTTCCCTATTTTGGAGTTTTTTTTTTAGATATACCCACTTTAGCATAGGTTCCATCCATCCAAATCAAATAATATTCATTTTATTTTAGGTTTCACTCATCCATGAACCTAGTTAAAAACTTGTATGCTTAACCTAGTATTTCACAACCTAGTCATTCAACCCATACCTTAAACTTATGCTTGAGAGTGGATTTTATCTCCATTGAGATATTTAAACATTAAACTTTACCTAGTTAATATACGGTTTAAATAAAAACCACATCAGTGGAAAAAATTTGTTATAAGTAGGTCCCCTTGTGTGTATTTCCATATAAGAGCTTATCCCATATGTTTGATTTATTTTGGAGACACTCAAGAGAGTAACTAGGTATAGGGCTAAATCCAGTCTCTTGGTTTCACCTTTGTCGATCTATTAAAGGCCTAAATTTTCATTAGTCATTCTTGTAATACCCCAAACCAAGACACCTTCCTAATAATAATCATCTAACCTATTAATCATCATATAGCTCAACCTTGGTTAGTAAAGTTTGTTATTACAATCCGAGGATATGTGCATAATTTACCTAGGAATTTAGAAGTGTACATACCTTTTTATCCCCTTTAGGAGGAATAATTGTAGATGATCATATCAAGCCTTTCAAAGCTAATTTGAAGTTTATGAATGTCACTAATTAAGCTTTTTCATGTAGGATGTTCCCATTCACATTTTAGGATGTTACCTATGATTGGCTCTTAAACTTACAAGAAAACTTAATCACTTCATGAGACTCATGTCAAAGCACTTTTCATGACCAGTTTAGGAAAGTTAATAGTCCAATTATGGTTTATTGACATTTCACCATTATGAATAAGGATCCTAATGAGCCAATATTAACTTTTAATGTGAGGTTTTAAAATATGTACACTTGGACGAGTTTTTCATATAAACCATAAGAGGATCTATCACTCTAAATGGATAACAACATCCTATATATAGCTATTACAATATTTACACAAAGAGATACTACTACTAATAATCTAGAACTATATTATGAAGAAGTGATCAACATTTATAAGTATCTAAATCATAAGATACTAGGCACTCCCAACCTGAATACTTGTTTCCCAAATTTAAATCTAGTGACTCGTGTGAATTAAAATGTTCCTTAATTTAACTAGAATCGATTGTATACACTACCTCTTATGATTCATCATACACCAAATTAAAAATATGGCTTCTTGAATAATAATGCATAAATTAATGGTCATCATCAGAGTCAACATTTGTTCATATTTAATACCATAGTTACCAAAGGTGTGGATTATACCAAAGTAGAATTGTATTCTATACAAAGGATGGTTCAAAAGGTAAGTAGTGACTTCTTGGGCATGTAGAGGAACATAGGCAATGTTACTAGTTAGAAAAATAATCAAAATTTTAGATTTGAAAGATATAATATGCCTTTCAACAATCCTAAAAATAATTCATAACAACAACAAGCTAATAAGTTTCCATAGATCAACATAGTGGAGACATCTCTACCCAATTAGTGCAAGGTTCACAACACATCATAACATGGTGAGATTGATTGTGTTGAATATTATGTGACATTTAAAGTTTTCTAGAGAGAAATGGAAAGTCAAGATTTAATGAATAATCCACCCGAGTTATGTCATGGTACTAATTACTTAAGCACAATTATGGTCATTAACACTAATGAGTTTCCTCTTCCAAGTGAAGATGAAAATGTACTATAAGACAACTTGGATGAGTTACATGATTTCCATTAGTTATAGAAAATAAATTACAATTTGAGGAACAAACATCCCTTCACTACATCTACTGTATACAATACAACCTTTCCCCCAAATCTAAAGGCTGATAATAATCTACCTCTCCTAAAAGAGAATGATCAAACCCTAAACAAGGAAGAATATAGAAAATGAGTATACAATATCATTTAAGACATGAATAATATAAAATCAAAAATCACTCTTCATGAATTGGCTTAGATTAATGAATAAAAGGAGCTCCTATGGAGGTCCATTATAGGGAAGACTATTACAAAGAAACCAAAAGTCTCTCATATGAAGGTCATATACAAGAGTAGGATAGAAGTTATTATTTTATTAACTATAAGATCATTTTGTAAGAATATACATAATTATTTAGTTTATTTTAGATAGTTATCCAATTTAATTCAAACTTTTATTTGCCTAAAGCTAAGATTAACTCCAAGCCCATCCAAGAAGATAGTTTCATAAGTAGACAAAACAATAGTTCATATGGTTTGAGAGATGAATGACATGTGCATTTAAATTTCATTTGGCCCATGTCTATAGATGACTATAGAAATCTTTGTGTTAGATATCCCAAATGTATAAATATACTTCTTTAACATTTATCTACCCTATATAGGTATTCTGAATGAAATTCAAATTGATTGAGAGCCAAGAATAAAGTATACCTTCATGGAATACAATGCTGAGAATGAATAAAAAAGTTATAAATATCCTAATATTTGTATTTATACCTTTACCACAAAGTATAAGGTACAAGGACCAAAAGTATAGGGACCTTCAAAATTTTAGACTCTCCATTTTGATGGTGCAAGATCCAATAAAGGATCATGTGTTGATATCAAACTAGCTGAGTTGTTATATAAGAAGTACCCAGTAGAATATAAGTTATAATTTTTAAATACCAATAATAAAGAAGAATATGAGGCACTAATTTTGGGGCTGAAATTATCTCTAAAAAAACATCAAGAAGTTTATAATATATGGATATTTAAAAGTGGTGATTAATTAGGTCAAAGATAAATATTAGTTCAAATTGTCATATCTTAAGAGATACAAACATTGGGCTTGGGATTTTATTGATTCACTTGAGGCATTTAATATAGTATTTTTGCATATGGAATATAACTAGGTTAATGACTCATAAGATACTTGAAATTCCAATTTGATACCATTAAAAGATTCCAAAGTATAAAGGTTCTCTATTGAACTTGTAACTTTC
The DNA here is from genome assembly GCA_037957365.1 of Torreya grandis. Lineage (NCBI taxonomy): Eukaryota > Viridiplantae > Streptophyta > Pinopsida > Cupressales > Taxaceae > Torreya > Torreya grandis. Next base: position 521,557 of record JARHVA010005224.1, on the reverse strand, counting down.
CCATCGATTGATGAAAATGTAGAAAAATTCTAGGTGTTTGATGATGAATAAAAATTTATCCAATTCTTAACTAATTCAAGGAAATTTGAATCTCAAATCATTGATGATAAATAAATCAATTATTTATGTAATGAGGAAATGGGGGAAGAAGAAGTCATTCAAATCAAATCAAATTGTCTTCCTCTAGGGATGGATTCTTTGGAGAAAGCATTTGATATGGATTCCCAATCCCAACTCCAAAGGTATCCCAAAGTTAATGAATTTGAGTTCAATAAGGATAAATTGGGGGATGAGAGTGGTCCATGTTATGTCAAAATTGGTCTTAATTTCATCCTAGAGGAAAGACAAATAGTGAAATATTTCCTCTTCTGGTATAAATATGTGATTATATTGACCTATGAATACTTTAAGGTTTTCAATCCTAGATTCATCACATATACAATGCTACTGAATCCAGACCATAAGCCATTCAAGAAAAGATAGATGATAGTCAATCCCATCATAGAACCAATAATCCAAAAGGAAGTAAAGAAGATATTAAATGTTATTATAGTGTTCCCTATCATACATTCAACTTATGTTGCCAACTTAGTTATAATTAGGAAAAAGAGTGGGGAGATCAAATTGTGTGTTGACTTCAAGAACCTACATAAGGATTATAAGAAATAAAACTACCTTCTACCTTACTTGGAAGAGGTTATCCATATATTAAGTGGTTCTATAATGATGTCCTTCTTGGAAGATTTTTTTGGGATATAACTAGGTGCTGGTAAAATATGATGATAGGATGAATACTGCATTTACCATAAAGTGGGGTACTTATGCATACAAGAGGATGACTTTCATCCTAATTAACATAGGTGAAACATTTTAGTAAGATATGGACCACACATTTCAAGGGTTGATAGGTAAATGCATAATCATTTACATGGATAACCTCACTATTTTCTCAAAGAATAGTCTGATTACATAGGCCATCTACAATCAATATTTAAAAATTGTAGAAGGTTTGTCATATTGATAAACCTAAAAAAGAACATATTTGGAGTTAATTAGGGAAAATTTTTGGGTCAAATCACCACCAAGGAATGGATCACTATTGATTTGAATTGAGTTTAATGGATTTCCAAGATTATATTCTAAAATAATAAGAAAGAGCTCAAGTCTTTCTTTAGAAAGATATATTTTGTGAGGAAGTTTATCTTAGGTTTTATATAAATTGTTAAACCACTGAATTTAATGCTTAAGTAATATTCCAAAGTTTAATGGACACCATAGGCCTAAAATTATTTTTAAGACATCAAGGATTTCATATCTCAGACTCTAGTATAATAAGCCTAGACTTCAATAAAGACTTTTTCTTATTTTCATTTTCTTCAGAGCACATAATTTTATCTATGTTTACCTAGAAGAAAGATGAAATTTAGCATCCTATTTAATTTATGAACACAAATTTAAAGGAATTAAAACTTAATTACACCATGATATACAAGTAGATATTTTCACTTGTCAAAGTTGTAAATAAATTCAAGCATTACATCTTGATAAATAAGCCTATCGCCATTATGCCAGACCCTACCATCAAGATCACTTTGGGACATAATGATTTGGGAGGCCATAAAGGCAAATATATGGAAAAATTATAGGATTTTGACAAAGAAATCAATCCTGGTAAAACTAATAGAGGATAAGGCATCATCTAGCTTATGATTGAGCCTGACCCATGCATTACCATTAAGGAGGTTTGTGAGACCTACGTATCTAGAGGATATTGGTATGATGATGTAAATAAATATTTACTCATTTGTATTTTTACCCAAAACTCAATAGAGAATAAAAGAGAGCTTTGAGGCTCAAAGCTACTCATGACATGATAAAAAAGGGATTCTTTATAGAATAAATTATGAAAGCATCTACCTAAGATGCATATCACAAGAATAATATCAAGAGATCTTGGAGAACCTACACCAAAATATAGGTAGTGGTAATTCATATAGAAACACCATAACACATAATATTCTTAATTTGGGATACTATTAGCCAATAGTATTTAAGGACGCACACACTTATGTAAGAACATGTCATGAATGTTAGGTTTTGGAAAAGAGATAAGTACATGTAACAATACCATTAAAACCTATTATTAAAGAAAGGCCATTTACTTAGTGAGGATTGGATTTCATTAGTGTCATCAACCTGAATTCTTCATCTAGCCATAAATTTTTTCTCATAATAACAAATTACTAAACTAAATAGACTGACACAATGGCCACATAAAATTTTAGAGCATGGGATGTAATCAAGTTTCTAGAGGAAAACATTACAATTAGGTTTGGTAACCTCATTACCTTATTTTGTGACAATAGACCATCATTATAATTAGTTGAGTTCACTAAATGGTCCCGTGATGACTAAACCATCATTAGGTCATATTCAAATCATTATCCACAAGGAAATGGATTGGTTGAATCAATAAATAAGAACTTGATTGATGCTATCAAAAATTTGGTTGTAGATAAACCCAAAGAGTGGAATCATCTAATAAAATATGAAAAATGGGTAGATTGAAAATGTTACAAGCATTCCATCAAATCTTCACCTTATCTACTAGTATATGGATGATAACTGATATTCCTAATCATGCTCAAACTACAAACATATAAATTCATGCATGAGTACATGAAACCAAGTGAGAAGGTAGAGTCCTAATTATTGGGCATAATAAAGATGGTGGATTCAAATATTGAAGCCTTGTTTAATTTTAGTAAGCATCAAGACCTAGTTAAAATATGGTTTAATAGAAGAGCAAAGTTTAAAATATTCATAATATATGATATGGTGCTTCTATGGGACAAATCCCATGAAAAGGAGGGACAACATGACAAGTTTACACCCTTATGGATTATAAACTACCATATATCCAAGATCATGGGTGATAATACTTTCCATTCAAGGGACCTTCAAGGCAATGAACTAACATATCCAATCAATGGGAATTTTTTCAGCACTACTTCATGGCTATACCATTTGGATATGTCTCTAAGTAACATGGTAGAGGTAGGAGTAGATTATATTTACTAATTTCATAATTATATTTCCTATTTTCTATCATTTTATTTCATTAGAGTAGTTTCATGCTGTATGGATTAGCTTTTTCCTATTTTCAACTTTTTTTTCCTTAGTTTAGTTCCCTATTTTCTAGAATTAAAGTCTTTTGTTTTGTGATAATCTGATTGACTTCCTCTGGAATAACCAAGCTAGTATCTAATTAACTAAGCTTATTATCCATGTTTGATTTTATATGTTGAACCCATGAGGAGGCCTGAAATATAAATAACAAGTCTGGGAAGAACATAAAATGGAACACAAAATCTAGTTTGTCTATAGGTTTTACACCCTTATGTTTGATATTTTTAGAATTTAGGTATGCAATGAAAAATTAACCATGTTTATAACATAATTGAATTATTCTATTGGGTATGTAAAATCTAATCTCTTTGATCCATACAAAATTAAAAAGTTTTCTCATTTCTTTGGATCAAATACACTTCTCACGTTAATACTTGTTTAAATTAATAACCATTGATAAGGATATAGCTAGTAGGTACTCTATGGTAAATAAAGTTTTCACATACTCTAGCTCATAGTGGTTTGTGTTCTCATTCTTCCATTTGTATTCTAAAAAAAGGTGACAAATACATCCTAAAGAGTGATCAATAAACCCCAAGAAATTTTGAAGGTGATCAAAGACTCACATGATGAAATAATATCAATGTATCATGCATCACACAAGTGTACGAGGGGGAAAAAGAGGAGGAATCAAAGGTATCTCTGTTAGGGATATGGATGTTATAGGTAAAATCACTAAGGGGGAGGGTTGAATTAGTGAGACCAAATATTTCAATTAGAATTACAATCCTTTAAAACTATTAATCACTCAATGTATATCAACTTGATCAAGAAACATTAAAAAGAGATTTTATTCATTCAATGCATACACAAGATCAAACACATAACACATAGTTTATATGGGAAACCCTCATGGGTAATAAAACCCACACTCAAGTTGGAAACACATGGATTATTATCCTATAATAAATTACAAATAAGATATTGGTTAAGTCTTTTATAACATAAAACCTTGATTCAATCCTCCTAAGCAAAGGCCTTTAGTGAAACACATGTTTTATAAGGAGTAATTTCCCCTAATGAAGATAAACTCCTTTAGAACCTCATTTAAACACCTCCACCTTAGTAATGATGTATTCAACACTTGATGATGGATCTTTGATTATAGAACCCCTGTACAAACTCCATCTCTATCTCATATAGGCCTCTCACATAGGCATGTCACAATCTCTCTCCTTCTTAACTCAAACTATCCTCATATGCAAACTTAAACTTCTTCACATATCCTAAAACTACAAGAGAACTATTTTAAAATAAAAAATATGACCTAAATGTCATATACACAATCATATATCTTCTTTGCTCATCAACTCATCAAGTAGGCACTCTACCTCTCCTTCGCTCCATAATTATCACATGCACACCTTATACAAGTTTCACACCAAAGTCTATAAATAATCATCATTGAATTCATAATTTATAGATATATCATGATAATAAATTTCAAAATATTTCATGTTGGCCAAAACACATGAATTCACTCTTAAGGCATCTTACATGGGTCACACTTAATCACAATCTACTTTCAAATAGGCCTAAGTCACTTTTAGGTCCTATGGAGATTCATTCAGCTCTTTAACATTTATCTAAGAAAAATAGGAACACATGAACATTTTAAAACATATGTAACCATTAAAAATGATCTATAAGTCCCTATTAAGTACTAACAACCATCACAGTACCCTTCTACTTAAGCATAATTTGCTCAAACAACATTTTGTACACATAGTCCATATGAACAAACACACAGTCATTTTATAAGCCTTTTTTCATATTTCATATGATTGGTAAAAAATTTATAATTCATAAATATAATCTTTATGGAGTATAAAACACTCACCAATAGATAATTCATCATGAGATATTGAAACAACATTAATAAAATCTCAATTATTTTTCTTATGTCACTTGTAGAACATAGTCAAACACATAATAAATTTGGAGATAAATAACATTGATTTTACTAATAATCATACATTTAAATAAATATTTATATATGTGCCTTATAATCCTCTACAATTTATCTTTTTACATCAAGGTCAAATTTTGCATAGATTGAAAGTTATGGCACAAAAACCAGACACTGGGCTTTCCTTCATTAAATTCAAATATTTGATTTCAAACAGTCATAGTTAAACCTCAAACACCATGTCCTCCTTGATTTAGATTAATATTTTGTTGTTGATATTAATCAAATTTTAACTCAAATATCACCACTACCTAAATGTTAAACTTCAAACATTTGGTCTCATCTTGTGCAATCTTACAATTTTTTATCACACACGCTCCATCAATCTCCTTGAGATTATCCTTGCTTTAAAAATGATATAAAACTATCAATTTGATCTCTTAAATTTAATATGAACCATTAATCTTGATCAATATAAACACCTAATAATTTTATATCCTTGGAATAACATTGATCTTTATCTTTATTCAATGTTAAACAATGAACACGTGTCCTCATCTCATCACTTCCTAACATCTTGGAATAAACACACTCCATTTATCATTTTGTAAGGAACTAAATATTTATCTTCATTAACCAGTAAACACTTTGATAAATTTGACTTACTATGCACCATATATCTATAATTATTAATTCCCATGAATTATTAGATCTCCATCTGGTCCTAATATTTAACATTATAGAAAATAGACTATGGGGACCATTGTTTATTTGCCTAGAAGGCCAAATTCGAACATCCATGCATATATTTTGCTTTTATCAAGCACATGTTATGAAATTTGGACTGTATAATCTCCTTAGATAGGATAATATAACCATGTGTCAATATACTCCTAGAAATTTCACACATGTGAGATATAATGACATTAAAATGCCTCCTTAGATTTATCTATTCACAAAGCCAACTATGTCAAGAATTGTCTGGAAAGTCCAATTTTGCACATACATAGATTTTTTCATGCTTCAATTCTTAACCTAAAAGTTAGTGAAAATAATCCAAGCATAAAAATAAATAAACTCATATGATCACCTTCTCCTAAAATGTCTAAACATGTGAGATACGCCACCATCAAAATGCATACTCAACTTTTCTTGCCACATTGCAAATTTGGCTAAGTATGGGAAAATGCTATCAAAATACCTGAGAGCCCAAATTTGCACTTGCATATATTTTGTCATGCTTCATTGATAGACTTGAGACTTTGTGCATAGAAAATAGGGACTAATTTGATCACAACCATATGACCAACTCCCCTTGATTCATTCACATATGGCAATTATGATGTCATCAAATTGCCTAAATTTATTTTTTGCCATTGGACCCAAAATGTCTAGATGAGAAAAATGATGAACCAGGTGAATACCACTCATGCACATAAGCACTCAAATCATAGAAAAACTCTTATAAGATCTATTTCACATGATAAAATCACCATAATCATCCATTAACATCTCTATCCATGCCAAAACTAAAGATCAACCAAGCCTCCTTCAAGCATACTATGAAAAGCATATTACACACTTTGTCATTGTTACTTAGACTATCAAGGCACTTCATCCACTCACCAGGACACCTTTATGATGTCATCATGACATCATTGAAAACTCTTTAATAATGGACACCTATATGGTAGTATATTAATGCCTGATCATGCGTAATTTTTAATATGCATCATAAAATCCATAATAAAACCTATAATTTATTCTAAGTCTTTTCTAAATTCCTCAAGACAAGGGTAAAATAAAATTGCTTCATCACACATAGATCAAATGTATGAGTAAGGCTAGTATGCTACATGAATTAATTAGGAGTCTATTTCATGTTTTTGATTTTATTATTATTTTATGATGTGGTTCATGCTTGATTTGGGGTTTCTAACCAAAGCTTATGGGTTATTGACTACTCGTGAGTATTTCCCATATGAGTCATGGTTTGTTATATTGAACATGCCCCCACTCCTTTTTTCCTTGAGTAGGGACCCATTGAAGTTTGAGGTCTAGTTATGTTATGAAAATCCTTTTGATTAGCATTCATATGTATATTTATCTATATTCAAATATTTTAAAGTTATTATTATTTACGTGGATTATTATTTTTAAGTATGTTGTTAAATATAAATGTAACTAGCATTTCTATGTTATGCAGGTTTTCATTGTGTGGTTTATTTGAACTAACCTATTAATGGTTTTTAAGAGTTTTGTACACATGCATATTTTTTAATATGTGTGAGAATTACTAATTGGGAATTCTATGTTTTAGACTTAGCATATTTTACACTTCACAAGTTATGCATTTTATGATTTTGTCTTTAGAACTTTTGTTTGAAAAATTTATCTTCATAAGATTTATTCTTCTCAACTTTTTCTATTGAAACTTTTATTTTTCAGGATTTGGTCTTTGTAGAATTTATATTCATCACAAATAATTGTTTTTTCAAGTTTTATACTTTATAATTTTGGTCCTTTTCATATTCTATTCATAGTATTTGGTCATTGGAATTTTTGTCTAAAATTTGTGTTTGTCAAAAGTTTCAATTCAAGACTTTTGTTCATCATAACATTTATTGCTAGTGTCCTTAAACATCTCTAAAATGAGTCTTCATAAAAAATTTATTGTGTATATTTTACCTTCACATATCTTACACTTTGGAAATTTTATTGACAAGATTCATTCTTTGTGTATTTTTCCATTTCAAATTTTTTATAAAGTGGGACTTCTAAGTCTTCAGAACTTTTGTTCATAGCTTTTATCTTCATAAGATGTGTTCACAACTTTTATTTATTCAAAAAAATTGTTTAAAACTTTTATTCACAAAAAATGTTCTTCAAAACTAGTGTTCATTGAAACTTGAATTCATTGAAACTTTTGTGCATCATGAAATTTTCTTGTTGTAACTTATGTTTTGGGCATCCCTAAGCTTCTAGGTCTTTGTAAATTTCATTCATAAATTTTATTTGTGAGGTGTGTTCAAAAGTTTTCTTCACAAGATTTATTCTTTGCATCCTTTGTCTTCATGTTTAATGTATTCAAGGCATAACAAGAATTGGCTAACTAGGTATCAATGCAATTTTTGACATTTGACATATGAAGGCAAGCTACATGGCATAACTAATTTTATGCAAAATTAGTGATAGGGTAACATTTATTTATAAATTCCACGTGGCATACCCACCAAAGTGAGTTGAAAATTTCAAATTAAAAAGAGAATTATCTGGATTTGGAAGTGAATAAATAGGTTATGTCTAGATATTCAAGTTAAAGGCCTCATCTAGTTCAACTCCTATGACCACTTTAGTTCTTTTGACTATTATGAGTTTATCTATGCAACCTCTAACTTTCAGTAAACCTTAGTTTTTTTAGGTTGAATCTATATGTATTTTTTATGTAAAATTGATAGATGTAAATGAAGTTTATTTTTATTTCACTAATATATGTGGTATTTAACTGAATATTTTTGTAAGTATACACATGTTGAATTTCATTGTAAGAGTGACTCTATTTTTAAAGACACAGTTTGACTAGCTTTGATTGTACATGCATAATTTACATCAATTAGAACTCACATTCTAATTATTAACATGTAATTTTGTAATTTTGAATGGATTTAAAGGATGAGGTGACCCCTCCCAAATATATTTATACTTTTAATCCTCTTGTTTTCATGGATTGTAAATTTTATCAATACAAGAAGAAAACTCTTTGATTGTCACACAACTTTGTCAATATTTTTCTATTCCAATTCTATGTAATTAGTTATTTTATTTTTTTATTTGGTTGATTTATTAATTAAAAGTGTTCAAAAACTACTGATAATTACTTATTTTTATTATTGGTGTATGTTGATATAATATGTGCAAGAGCTATCTAGATTTTTAGTAGATATCATTGATTATATGCAAGTAGTTGATTATTTTAATTTTTTGAGTGTGTAAAAGTGTTTTACCTGATAAATATTTATAAGAGTGAGAAATATCTACCTTGGATACCTTTTTGATCTAAGTTATAATATTTTTATAAAAGGGTCTATAATAAATACTCTAACTAGAAGCAACCTTTAGCTGAGATCTTAGAGTTGACTATATCATTTTTCCTTTCACTACTTAACTCTGTGTGTGTGTGTGTGTGTGTGTGTGTGTGTGTGTGTGTGTGTGTGTGTGTGTGTGTGTGTGTGTGTGTGTGTGTGTGTGTGTGTGTGTGTGTGTGTGTGTGTGTGTGTGTGTGTGTGTGTGTGTGTGTGTGTGTGTGTGTGTGTGTGTGATATCTAGTAGTTACAAGCATTATTTTCAAAACACTTATCCCCAAAGAGACCATCCTAAAATTAATTCCTCTTAAAATCAAAGATCTTTCTTTTATGCCCTACGTTTCCCCATTTTTGATTTTTGTGTTGATATCTACCCCCTTTATCATAGCTTCAATCCATACAACTTAAGTAGGGTTTAATTTCTTTTAGTTTTCACTCATGCATACACCTATTTAACACCTTACTTATTGAGGATACTATTCCACCTCCTAGTTGTTCAACCCATACCTGAAACTAATGCCCTAGAGTGGATTTTATCTCCATTGAGATACTAAATTGTTATAGGTTACCTCATTAATATATGGTGTGAATAAAACCACATCATCACAATAGTTATTAGGTAATTTTAGAACCTATATTATGCCCTAGTTATCACTAAATATTGTAATGTGTATGGGTTATTTTACTAAACCTCATCCAATTAAGGATGTTGAGCCATATGAAGCTTATGTTTCTAAATAAAAATTCCAAGAAACATTCTAGGATTACAAGTGGCTCAAGATGACTCCCCCCTAACTAACCAAAAATGATCAAGTAAGGACATTATGATGGAGTCACCCTCTTCCTTGTCTACTTAAAATTCATTCTTAATTTATGACTCATTAGATCTAATGTAAGACCCATAATAAACTTAAAAAACCATATCTAGATTAGCCATCCAAGGAAACAAACCTTGTAACACAAGATAAATCTATCAAGGATTAATTAAAGTAGGAGAAGGTTCAAAAGGAAGCTGTGAAGAAGGATAGAAAATATAAAAATAAAGAGGAAAATAAAAATAAAAATTAAGAAGAAACATGTAATGCTACCAAATAATAGGATTAGAGGAAAAATAAAAAAGATAAAAGGAATTAAGATGAATAAGGTACAATGAAGGAGAAAGAAAAATCAAATCAAGAAGCAAAAGGAATAAAAAAACAAAATGTTGAAGATGATGTAACTACAAACGCTGATGAGTAAGAAAAATAAATATAAGTCCTCCATATATAGGATGAGTAAAGTCATAAGGAGGCCAAAGAGTAAGATTACAAGGAGAAGGTAGAGGCAGTTATAAAGCAAAGGTAGAATCAGAGTGCATAAATGTAGGAAGAAATTGTAGTGAAATATATAGTAGAGTCCTCTAAGAATTTTTTGATACCTAAAGTCTAGTAGACATATTCTACATGACAAGGCTTGGGGTTCACTCAAGGGGATGAATAATAGGAGGTGTGTTAGTAAAACCAAAAATTCCCCAGATAATGGTTGCATGATATACCTACATCCTCAACTCAGTGTATATTTTTTTCCATTGATCCAAGTCAGGAATTAACCTCCCACATCTACAAATTTGATCTTGGATCTAGCCACAACCATGTAATAAGCATAATTTAGTATTTCCTATCTTTTAGTATAAAATAAATTTTAAGGATTATATTCATTCTATTAGTCTATCACTCAGAAGGCATGTGTGTTATAGCAAGAGGAATCATAGCTAAGGGAGGAAAACAATACCTACACCTTCACCTCACAAAATATTACCAATTGATTAATAACACGTACCTTATGTTGGTCACTCAAGTCATGGGTGATCAAGTGTTGTTTGTAGATAATCAATTCTCATCCCTCTTGTTCTAACTCATTAAATATTGGCTTGTTATGCATAAGCTACAAAACCTTCACACATATGGTTAGAATATTAAGGCAACAATAGTGGTAGTTGTTGAAATACTTAAATAATATGATCAATTATTAAATATGACTAAAATTTAATCTCAACACATATCATAAGGTGTGCTTCAATGGAAGTAAAAACTAAACACTACATGGTCTGAGGTCAAACCAAATTTCAACAAGACAAAGCCAAATCTATAATGGAGGATAAATAGGATACCTCTGATGTACTCAATGTCATAATTAATCACTCAAATAAAGTGACAATGTCATGAACACACTATATTTTTTGAAAAATGAGATGCTACACAATACATTTTTTATACTTCAAATGTAGAGGCATGTAGATCAACTAGAAAATATATCACTAGAATAAAGTATTAAGTGTTTAATACTAGAGCACTCCTCAACATCACAAAAGAATATGATATTCATAATATGATGGTGTGTCAATTCTATTTTCACATTATGTTTATTATTGTGTGGAAATTTTTCATTCACTAGGCAATGTTAAAAAATTAATTGTCTCATTTGGATAGCTCAATCACTGAAATCATTTAGGATCCATAATTTATCCCTCCAAACTATCTCTAATTGGAGATTCATCAAAAAAGGGCCACCATAGACACTTGATCATCCATAAAACCTTAGAAAACACTTCCAAAACTTGATTTTTCAGCTATAACTTCTTTTTAAATAACTCCAGCAACATTATCTTCTCAATCTCCATCAATTCCATCACTATAGCTTATGCCTTCACCTTTTCTATAGGTACTGCAAACATTTCAGTTTTAAAAATTTGAATATTTTTTCCAATTAGGAAGGCCATAAGCATTAGGAGTGGGGATAGTATTTTTTAAAACCTATAAAGGGTGGACACCTAATTATAATAATATATTTAAATCTTGAAATAGAGGGAGATTATTAGACTACTTTATTGAAAATATGAAAGGGTGACTAACTAGTGCAGAAGATGTAAAAGTTGGTAAATGAAACTTCGAGTGATTACCACAAGTAATGTTTTCAGACCAATTATTTAACTTAGAAAATTTTATCATCATAAAAAAATGACACACTTCCCATGAATTTGTCTTGGGATGAGACAACTATTTAAGTTTGGGAAAGTGTTGGTAGTAGAATCGATTACAAAATCACAGAGTATAGATGTTAGAAATGTGTGTGATGGATATTAGCTAATATAATGTATTGTGTTTTGGATATATTTGTTCTATGTAGGTAGTTAAAAATTATTTGGAATGAAAAAATACTCATTCACACTCAAATCTAAAGGATGGAGCACAAATCGATAATGTGTTGTAAAAGTTTATAAATAGTGATCACTTGAAATGGAAGAAAGTTTTGAAAAAATATAAATGAATATAGAGATTTGATGATGGTTTCCCAAAAATATTTCATACTTATTCTATGAGTATTGAATGTTTTATCACCTAATATAAATCAAAATATATAGATAATCAATGTACCCATTCAAAAGCATAATGAAAAATATATTTTGGCACCTATTCGAAATATTTATATATAATCACTTTAAGGGGAAAATTTATACCTCCTTAAGAATAAATATTCATATCAAACAATTAATAAGGGTTAAAACCATTTTAAATTTATTATAGTGTGACTTAATTCAATACCCCATATAATTCATCATGGTACATGGAAAACACAACACATAATGTATTGTTCTCCTATTATACAATAAACTCCATAGAACATTATACCTTCTAAAGTCATACATGCAACAACATATACTAAAATCAGTGATGAGGGTAGTTACATGAAATCACTTAATGTATTTTTATATTTAGATCACCTACTTGTAACACTTTTCATCCATTAAAATTTAAACTCTAACTCTATGATAGAAGCATTCATTATGGTCCTCCCATTGATGGGATCATAAATTAGTTTCCTTTCCAAATTTAATAAAATATAAAAAATTAAAATACTTAAAAATATAAATGTTATCAACCCAAGTTTCACCCTAATGAATTACACTAATCATATATGCTTCAAACCTGGACTAATATTGGAATGGTCTAAGGTTGTGGGAAACATGTAGCTAGACCAGACCTCTAGTTTGTGAGGCTAGCTCCTCTGAATATATGAACTTTGGATTAATTATTAAATTTACTTGATTTTGGGATGAAAATATTAAGGAATATTATTGAAATGGACATCTATCCTATTGATGGTGATGCATCTGAATGATCCTTTGTAAACCTTTAAATTAGGCACACATGTGAATAAAAATGGAACAATTTGTTAAAAAAACTTCCTTAGAACAATAGTAAACATAATATTTTTAGATGAAGGTTTTATAAAAGGTCTTTAAAAATTGAAGGATGATGAATGAAGGTCTTTAAAGACACTGTATACTAACATTCTTCAACACAATTTCTATTCTTTAGCACTTTAGGTGACCTGTAGAAGATGAAATCATAGTAGTAGGTGAAGAAAGGACCTGAAAAAGGATATAATTATGAAAATTAACAATAAAAATTACATATGTTAACCATGAATGAATATTTAAAAAACTTTCTTTATTGACTTCAAGTGCAAGTTATAATTTTTAGTATAGTCTCTATATACCAACCTGAGGGATCCTAAAAAATGGCCTAAAGTATTTAATATATAGAAAAATATAATAAAATAATACAATATGGCATGAAGGAGAGAATATGAATTCAACTAATTATTAACTCAAGTAAAATTTTAGTTATAATTTGCAAATAATAGTACTTAAGATTTCTCTTTGTGTCGAGTGGCTTGCATGATCTTTACATGATATATTTGGCATTGAAAATAAAGTGGTGGGACATATTTTTCTTAAATATTATTATTTAGCATGATATGACATATATTTATTTACAACTCTACTTGAAGTGATTTAACTCATGCATTGATACTCAAGATGAGTTATGCATGTGTTTGAAGCAGTTGAAGGCCAACTAACTCTTCACAAGGATCAGTTAAGCATGTAGTTAACATAAAGGATCCATTTTTCATGATATTTATTATATAAAAGTAATGAAAACTCCACATTATCTCTTATCAACAATATTATATGCCATTATTTCTTCACTTGATTGAATAAATAGGTCTATTAGGTCAAATTAGGCCTAATAGACTATTTCTTTGTGCTTTATGACCATTATACATAAAATATAACCTTAAAACTTTGAAAATATGATGAATTAAATCCATTAAACAATGAATTATATCATGAAATGAGCGCTCCTTGGAAAGCAACACCTATAAATTAGTCAAACTAGTTGACTGGGTTAGTTTTTTCTTCATTTCCTATAGAGTGGCTATTTTGGATGAGCTCCCAAGGGAAATTTAAGGCATATTTATAATAATATGATGATTTTATGAGGAAAAAAGTGACAAAATTAACTCTCCATGGATTTTAATTCCTTTAAATTTCCTTGTACCTCTCTTTTTATGCTTTTTCTCTTAAAATCCTATTTTTTGCCAAGTCTATATAGCATTTATACATTAAATGGTCATGGACATGAATATATAAAAGTTTAATTGATGATACATATTTTATTTATGATTTTTCAATTATATTGGATTCATAATTCTCCAATTATTCACAAAGAGGTCTGTAGTAGGGTTTTGCAAGGGTTTAAGAGTGTTCTAGGTTCTTAATGATGATTCACAAATCTTAGGCCTTGAATGCATAAACCAATTACATAAATAATTATTTTATTAGGCCTTATAACTCCCAAAAAATCATATTATTACCATTAAAAATGTTTATACCATGGTGATCATGTGAAGTCACCTCTTAGAGTGGAAAACAAGCTTCTTAGGTAGTGTTTGGTGTTATTTGGCTAAGATGATCACTTTTATGCTTCTCTAGTGGATAAAATATGTCATATATATATATATATATATATATATATATATATATATATATATATATATATATATATATATATATATATATATATATATATATATCCCCATTATGATGTTCATGTTTATTTAAAGTGACCTCATCTCCTTGATATGGCTCCTACTACCCCTTATTGATGTCTTGTCTAGTGATCTCAAGGACAAGCATAGGTGTATGCATAACATTTTTTAATATTTGAATTTATGATGAGTTTATAGGATCTTATTTAGTGTGTTAAACATTAATAACATATATATGATTCTATAAAGTCATGTTATGTGCTTGATCAATCCATTCTTCTTCACATGCATGTAAATATCTTCTTACTTTGAATTGAAGACCTATCTGCCTATGTAAGTGACCCAAATAACCCCTTTTTATGGATTTGGAAGTGTTATCAAGGGATTTTATGACCCCATATCACTTATAAAACTCATTAAATGTGAATCTACCCTTCATTCCTTTGATTTCAATCTCAAAATTGCATTATTTGGCATATTTTATATAGTAAAGGTACTACACATGCAAACTAATAGGTCATAGAGGTGATAATGAGAATTTATAAATAATAAAACTCATTTAATATCTCAAACATACCATCTAAATTCATAATTTTTATTCTTTTCTCCATTGGGTGGTTATGAGGGTTTTAGAAGGGTTTAAGAGGTCCATAACTTATTAATGATTGTTCATATTGTATATACCTTTGATGGGAAACCACTTTAAATAAATATTGATTATATTTACCCCCTCATAAATCATGATTATCATGATATCCCATGAAAAAGGTGCACCAAGATTTTTATGTGATAAAAATGTGCTTCGCATGGTTGTCAAGGATTATGTATATAGGAAAGAAGCTTGAGGGGCCTAAAAAGAAAATATTACTACATTTTATCCACTCAAAGACTTATTCCAAGGTTTTAATGACCTTCCACACTATTTCAATGTTCATCAAATGAAGAAAAATCCATTGAAATATTTCAAAATGGTGACTGTGTCTCTCAAGGGTATAACACCCACCTACCTATTTTATCCCTCATGGGCGTGGTTTGAATTTAATTTTAAGTGTGATCACCTATAAATATGTGTATAGAGACTTAAAATCACTCTCTCATTCTTTAAAAAAACTCCCATGAGGTTGAAACCCTCTAACAAACCTTATTACACTTCAAGGAGTTTGTTTGCTTATTATTTCATTGTCAACAAATAAGGGTTGAATATGTCAAAATAGTGAGTAGTGAGTATTTACCTAAAAAATACCATGGAAATTATAAAAAATCATTATGATCATCTCCACCAATTTTCATAGTTTAATCATGTGTATTGTGGCCTATAGGTGCTTTTTAACAAAACTTACTATTAGATTGCCTATGTTTCAAGTCTTAAATCTACATTTTTATTATTTTGACCTTTATTTGTGCTTGAGGGTGATTAATAGTATTTTATTATGCTATTATAATACCTCTTACAATGGCCTCATCCTTCATTGGTTAGCTTTCAACCCAATATAACCTATATCACACCTTATCTCTTCAAGAAAACTTCACTATGACTGTATGCTATCACTATTGTAGGTGTTTTACTAAAAAATAAAGGTGTTTGGAAACCATATTATCATAATTTAGTGCTTTTAAAACTCCTCAAGTGACTTGAAACTTCTCTTGTATCTCTTAATTTAGCATACTACTCCTCAAACAAAGTTCTAGTTCTTATACACTATCCTATTTCATATAGGTCTATGTACCTTCATCTTCATGTGTTAGAAGTGTTTTAGTAGTATTTATAAAGTATTGAAGATGTAAATTGTTAACTCTACTTGCATAAGTCACTTCATATTTTCACTACTTTACTAGAATGGTCTTGATTTTCACTTTGAGAATATGTGGATGTATGAGTGGAAATGACTTTTAGTGTGGCTATAGGTATGATTTTTATAGTTGACCTTGGATGTCAAATAGTGTTTGGATCCCCATATTCATCCTCTTCATGATTTAATATATCTGTTGTTCCCATGAATCATTTTCTTCCATTTAATCATTAAACTCCATCATGGGATACTTGTTATCAACTCCATAAGCTTAAATATAGGCATGTACCCTCATGGCTATCAGTGGACATTTATGAGGTGTTAGAATGAGTCTTGTATAGCATTGGAGCCTCAAGGATTAATATCTATTATCACATCATTCTATGAGACTCATGAAACATGATATAACCTCATTTAACCTAAAGTATAGGAATACCTTTTTGATAGTCTTTATGATTCAAGTTGCATTCTTCAAAAACTTCATACCCTTAAGTAAGTGGTGATCCATATGATAAAATGACCAAAATTGAGTTTGGTTATCACTTATAGTATAAATTTTATAATAAACCCTATATAAACTTCCTTTCAACACTATCTCATTCATACCATCATTCCATTTTATTGAAAATAGACTTCTCTCTTACTCTTAGCTTGATTGTGCATACTAGTTCAGACCCTTATATGGATTGTGTCTGAATTTGGTCTTAAGGAAGTTACCAAAACTAGTCTTATTGAACTTGTTCCTCATTCATTCATCTCTTGAGGGGAGAGTTTTATTTAGGACCATTAAGGAGATATCCATCAAACCATCTTCTAGTCTTCATAAAACTCTTGACTATGTTTTATTGGATATAGTTATACATTTTGCTTTAGTTTATCATGGTTTCAAGGTCCTACATAATATTCATATGACCATGATTCTTCAAACAATATTGACTTTTCTTAGTTAGTGGATACATGATATGGGGTGAATGAAATTGATAAGATGGTTGAAAAATGATGGGAAGATATGAAATTGAGGATGAAAAATAACTTTATTATAGTGATAAATGGTAGTGAAAGACAATGAGGATGGATGAAACAAAATGGAAGTGATAAGAGAATTAAATGGGGATTTCAAGACCATTTTTATGGTATTATGTATACATAGGCATATCCTCTACTAGGTATATCGATTTGGAGGCCTTTTAAGGAGCATACTATGATAACATTTGAACCTAGGAGTCTACTAAGATCCTTAACCAATGCTAAGAAACCTTAATGTTTGATAAATAGTGACTCCTTAAAAATTATTGAGAGACATTAATGGCCTCTTGATGTGAATATCTAGTGAAAACTTTGAGAATATTTCATGAGGAACATATGAACATGAAAGAGGCCTCCTCAAAGAAGAATCCAACAAAACATTGATGCCCCTTCTCCCTCTTAGACCGTATAACTTCTTTTACATGCTTTCATACTACATATATACACTATTATGACTTCATGATCTCCATATGACCCTAATGTGTGAAAAAGAACTGATGGATGCCATGAAAAGGTGAATTGTGTTCCTAAGAAGCTCCACAACCTTAAAATTTTTTTCCATGATGCCCTCATGAACAAAAAAATTAGAAAATTGACTGCCTATTTGTATGAAGGAAAGATATTGAGTATATTAAGTTCAAAGGGATGTTTCATGAAGGAGATAAGGCTACTTTCTCTGGTAAAAATTTTAGATCTTTATTTTCTCTCTCATGGTCATACCACCTACAAACCTAAAAGGCTCTCACTATGTTCAAAGAAGTTAGATGACTGGAGGGAACCCAATTTAGACCTATATTGAATTATTTTTCCTTAAATTTATTTAACCCCTTCCATATACTCATCTTAAAATTCTTGGCCTTAGTTGTAGGGAATAGGTCATAGAATTATGTACCCTTACATGAAATTACATTGAAATGGCTCTTTCCTTGTATATTATCCAAACTTAAGACTTGAAACCACAAATATAGGGAAATAAGGAGAATAACATGAGATAAACAACATGTTATATAAATTTTTAAGTATTTTTACATGCTTATGAGGCCAAATTTGGTGTGTGAGCTAAAGAAGGCCTTTTTTAAGCTTAAACTTACATGAAATAACATCTTCAAAGTATGAAAATTTATGACTAAATTAAATTAATGTATGAACATGTTAAAAGGTATTTTTTTATTATTTTATGACCTTTTGACACCATATTTCACATTTAAATACCAAAACTTGTCTTTTTAAGCAATATCAACATAGTTTTACAAAGGAAAATTGCCATTAAATGTCATAAAAGCATATCATATGCTCCTAAAAGGTTTAAAATAGAATTTAAATTCCTTTTAATCACACTTTAAAAATTTATATCTTGTTTCATACCTTCCATATACCAAATTATTCTATAAAAACTCATGACAAATCATCAACTACACTCTTTTCACCATCTTCATTAGAGTACTTTCAAATTTACTTGACACTATTGACATGACACTAAAACCACTCTCTCTTCACTTGATAGTTAAGGAAACTATGATTTCTAGTAAATTTTTTCAGTTACAAGGGTTGGTATTTGGCTTTGATTGGCCAAATTTCCAACATTTTTGCCGACTCAAAGGGTTTAACTAGCCTGCTAGTCAAGAAAATTCAAAATCTCTTTGCTATATTAGATCTTGTAATATACTCTAAAATAAACAAAACTTGTAGAATTGACACAAAACATACAAAATAAACTCAAACTAAAATTAACAATTGATAAATTATAGGAAAACAATAACTAACAAAGCATGTGCAACATGTGCACTTAGAGGAATGAAACTACAACTTTGTACAAAAGGATGACTCTCCTAATAGCAATACTTAGGGAGCATCCCATTGAGAGTAATAAGGAGTTCATCTCCACTAAATTTGGATAATTTTAAATCATTAATTTCCTTATAATAATTAATAATGTATGGGCTAGTCTAAAGGCTATCAAATTTGGAATGTTTACTTGGTTTATCATAGTCTTCATCCCACTTGAGAATAATGTCACTTTGTTGAAAAGTCTTGGATGAATCTTTTTTGTCAAAGGATTTATTGAATTGATACTATTTGGACCACATATTATGCATAACATGTCTCATTTTTCCTCTAAATATCTCAATTCATTCATTATTACCTCCATTGCATCATTCTCCATAAGTTATAGTTGATGTGTAAGTTGTACGGATGGAAGTTACAATGAAATGGGAAACCTTGATTCTCTACCATAAAACAAAAGGTAATGAGATTGAAAAATTACCTTATTTATATTGATTATATCTACCCATAATGTGGTCTTCAACTTTTTATGCCATCCTCTTTGATTATATTTCATTATTTTCTTGATGATCTTAATTAGATTCTTGTTGGTGGACTTTGCTAGTCCATTACCCTATGGATAGTAATTTGATGAATATTTAAGATAAATACCATAATTAATATCCCATTAAAATATATTTGCACTAATAAATTCCAAATCATTATCTGATATGATGGTTTAAATGACTTTAAAATGAGTCACTAAGCTATCATAGAACTTTAGAACTAAGTTCTCATTTGCCTCCTTGAGTGCAAGTACCTCCACCCACATAGTAAAGTAATTTTTGGATATAAAAACCCACTCATGACCATAAATTTATGGATCATGAATCATGTCAATGTCTTCTATACCCCATTTCATGGAGGGTTGCTCAACTTGAATAGGCTTCAAAGGCATGGCATCTAGTCTCTATTTTGTGATAAACATTGTACACTTAGAACATTTTCTAATCCATGTATGTCAATATTTAAACATATTAGGCCAAAAATAACCAAATATTATGATATTTTATACTATATTATTGGCTAAAAAGTGGCCTCCTAAAGGACTATGATGAAATTTCTATAACAACATGTCTATTTGACTATTTTTAACACATCTTAAGAACATACCTCCAATCTTTTTTTTAAGAATAATCCATCAATCAAGATGTAAGTTATAGATTGTATCCTAAAGTATCTCCTATTTGACCCATTTAAACCCATATGAAACTCTCATATTTTGAGGAATCTTGCTATGTCTTGTGTCCATCTAGAAGGAGAGATAGTTGCAACTCCATGTTGAGTGTCTTGAACTATCAATACCACCTCTTTTTATTCTATAACATATAATACAAGGTGTTTTAAAAGTCCTATAGATATTAATATATTTTTAACCTTAAATTAAATGTAATATTCCATGTACTTGGTCACCCAACCAGCCCTCTTTTCACTTAAGTCTCTGTTAAGGATAAAATATTTCACATTAGGATGAGCTACCATCAAAAAGATCTTGTTATTAGAGACCAAATGTCTAAATTTTTTAAATCCTCTTATAAAATAAAGCACATGATTCTAAAAAAATTAATACTTCTCTTCATGACCTTCCAATGATTGACTTAAAAAAGTAATGGGCTACTTCAATCCATTATTTTTTTGCATAAGTAGGGAAAAAATTATACTACATGTGGAGAAAGCATACATAAATAAATACTTAGTAAAATTATGACTGATAAAATTAGGAGATTTTATAATATCATGTTTGATTTATTCAAAACTTCTCTTACCTTATTTTCTCCATGTGAACTCTTGATGTTTCTTAAGCATATGAGTGTGTGTCCTTACAAATTCTACAAATCCAAGAATGAATCTCCTACTGAAATTGATCTTTCCCAAGAAGCTTTGAAATACGTTATTATGTTTAGGAAAGAATAAATTAAGTATTTCATCTATTAATTTAGGATCAATGTAAATCAATCCTTGGATAAAACATGTCCAAGAAGTCTTCCATCATGCACTAAAAATAGACACTTCTTGGGGTTCAAGGAAACCCCAAATTGTCTACGCCTATCAAACACCAATCTCAAACGTGTTAGATGATTATTATGGTATTTATAAAATATAATAATATAATAAATATAAACAAGAACCATTTAATTTAATATCCCATGAAAAGAAACATCCATTTCCCTTTGGAAGTTAGTTCTAGCATTTGAGAGTCCAAAGGGAATTTTGTTATATGCATAGGTTCCCCACTTAGTTGAAAAGGTAGTTTTATATTGATATTTCTCCTTCAAAAATATATTATTGTAACTTGAGTATCCATCAAGTAGATAAAAACTTTGTGAACCTAAAAATCTTTGCAAAATCTGATCCATGGAGGGAAGAGGATAGTGATCTTTCAATGATACTCTGTTGAGATCTTTGAAATCTACACACAACCTTATCTCTCCATTATTTTTCCTCAATGGTAAAATATTTTAAACAAATTTATAATTCTTAATGGGAAAGATTATATTGGATTAAATCATATTTTTAGGTTATTTCCTCATAAGGATCTCAACCTTGGGGTTGATTGGCCTTTACTTTTGTCTTACTGGTTTGACATCTTCTTCAAGATCAATAATATGTTGTGCTAACCTAGGATCAAAAACTTTCAAATCATGATATTACCATGTAAAACCATAGATAAAATCTTTACACAATGCTATGAAATCTTCTCTCTCATTATTAGTGTTCAATTTTCCCAAATTGAATAACTTACCTTTAATTATGGTAATTTGCTCAAAATGTTATTTTTTAGTTGAAATACTTACCTTGTCCTTTATCATCTGATAATATTCATTAAATATGATTTATAAAGTCATAAAACCTTTAGATAACTTATTTAATCTTAATTAAACAATCTAATCTTCATATTGGCTTTGTAACTTGTTATGATTCTTTCAAACAAAATTTTGCCTCATTTTATAGGAAGTAGGCCATCTATTTGTCACTATAAAAACTTACCTAATTATCTAGAATAGAATTCTTGTATAAAACCTTTATTTGGGACTAATATTTAGTGTCCTTGAGCTGATAAACAATGTCATACTGTGCTGTAATGGTAAATAGTTTGTCTACATGTTGATTGGCTCCTCTAGGAATGGAACGAATATAAATTTCCTAGAATTCTTACATAAGATCCCAAACCCTATGTTTGTATTAATTTAAAATTATATTCTTGGATTCACTCATACCTCTTACTTGATGCACTACCAATTCACTATCACCTTTAACATGTAGAAGCTTAATACCCCTCTTTCTTGCCTATTGTAAACCATGAATAAGAGCCTCATACTCTATAGTATTAGATTTACAACTGAATTGAAATAATATATAAGAGTAACACCTTTTATTTTGAGTAAAAAAAAACATAAAACCATCCCCAATCCCATTCATTGATTTGGATCCATCAAAGTATAAATTCCACACTCCTTGATCTTAGATTGAGATAATGAGACTAGGCATTATGTCTCCTTCTTTATGCATGCAATAGACACCAAAACATGATTCTTCAATAATTTTATAGGTATAATATCCATGATTATCAACTTCCCAATAATCAATGAGTAGATTTAGTATACCTTAAAGTGATTTTGAAGGTTCTTGATCATTAAAATGTTTATCATCTTCTAAGATAATGAAATTCACATTTGACAAGTTTCGCATATAAGGTTCTAGATGGAATCTGGATATATGATCACACCTGATAGTGAAATTTTTTCCATACCTAGTTATAAAACCATTTAAGACCAATCACAATAAACATTTCCCCTTATTTTAGTAGTGAAATATCTAGATAAGTATAAGGCAAAGTAGGTAGGTAGATCAACAAATACTACATCTTGTGAAATGGTAAAATTAGGACAAGAAGAAAGTATGACCTTAAGATATTTAAGAACACCCAAGGTATTAGTAGGAGATCCATACAACTATAAAAATCCTTTCTCATGAGGCTCATACTAAAGTCCTATTTTACCGTCTATGGATTTAGGCATGATAGAGGTATTATCCCCACTATCAATAATAAAATTATGAACCAGACAATCTCCTATGACAATTGAAAAATAGAAGGGAGGTGGCTTAATCACCTTTGGATCTTGAGGCTCAATAAATTGATTAAATTTTTTTAGCAAAAAACTTACTCTTTCTGGTTGTTTATCTGAAACATGTAGCTTTGAAATCTATTCTTGTAGGAAGTCATTTTGACCTAGAAGTAGTAGTGTATCCCACATAGAAATAGACACATAATGCTTATTCATTTGATCCACAATACTATGTGTATTAGTGGTTGTCCTAGGATATAATTTAGGATAAAAAATTCTACCTAAATGTTTTATGAATTTTGGAATGAATGACCCTTCAAATTCTACCCCTTACAATTTTGTACTTTCCAAGTTGATGAATTTTGAGGCACATCTTGAGTGGTGGTATTTTTTGGTGGTTGAGAAGGAAGATGATCTAAATTTTTAGGACCCAAGCCATCAGTAATTGCCCTTATCTTGGACCTTGTATGGGATGAAATATAATTGTCCTCATTAGACATGTTTTGGCCTTGATTTACTGCCATCTAATCAAAAGAATTCTCAGCTTCTAGAAATTAACAAATGTAGTTTCAGTAGGTGTTTTAGTACTACCTTCTCCTTGTTGATTTGGTACCTCAACTTGAGTTAAAGGAGGAATGTATCCATGTGGTATAAAATATTATTTGTGTTGAGAAGGTGGTTGATTATCATGTGGTGGAAGATCTAAACCTTGTTGCATAAAATATTGTTGATAACCCTTACCATTTGGAGTCATTTCCATGTTATTTATTTGATCCCACTAATTATTCCATTGTCCTTCTTGAGCATAGTTGATTTGAGTTAGAACCAAATCTATGGAATTAATTTTAGCATTGGGATTATAATCATTTTATGGCCTTGACTATGAATTATGCCCTTTTCTTTACTGATTGGGCTGATATGGAAGCCTATTGTGTTGATAAGATTGATTAGGAGCTTAGTAAGCCCTATAAAGTAGAACTTGTTGCTTTCCATTTCCACCAAATTTTTATTTTGAGCCTTCCATAAACTGTCTATCTTTCTCAATATATCCACCTGATTATGCTCTATTTGATGAACACTAGTTGAATCTAGTATTAGAGTAATGGTAGGAGTAGGAGGATGAATCTCTAGAAACAAAGGAATATGTGGTCTTGGAGAAAATTTAATACTTGTATTAGGTGGTTTTCAGCCCTTATGTCTACTTCATAAGCATTTGTAAAAGTGTTCCCTCCCATGTATTAGATCATAAATACCACATATACATTGAGATATTTTAGATAGTACAAAAATGCATAGTTGGGAGTGGGTTTGATAATTATAGGAATCCTATTATAGGTTTTTTTAAACATATAGTTTAAATATACCATGAACTCATGAGTAAACCTCTTGATTGATCACTTTTTTACTCAAATTTCTTTCATAGGATTTCTCCAAATTCATCCCAAGTGTTAATGGATGCAAGTGTCAACCCTTTATACCATTGAAGTGCTTTGCCTTTGAAATAAGTTACCAACAACCTCATAGCCACATTTTCTTGAGTCATATTATGCAATAAAAGAATATTAGATATATATATAATATTCTTAATAGGAGTAATTATATTTTATCCTATAAAAGAAGGAATAATATTTAGGGAAATATCTAAAATATCATCAAATTGATTAATGTTTAGGGGGATACCACCATTAAATGAGACAAAATCTTGTCTTTTGGGAATAGCCATTTAGGGTATGAGATTTACAATAATGTTTAGCTGAATAATATTTTTTTGAATAGGATTTATTTAAAAAACAATGAGAGAAATAGGTGGTTTAGGATTTGGATTGGAATGATAAGCCTTCATTTTATTTGTTGATTGAAAAGATAACTTACAAAATTAAGTCTCTTTCCCTTTTGGGGAGGATCTTGTAACCAATTTTGGCAAGAAATGTATGCAAGTTTATATCTAACACCTTTTAATATTTCTAAATTACTCACATATATATACATATGCTTCAAATCTTATGAATAAGTAGTCCCATCAGGCATGCCATAACTGATAGCAATCCATGTTGCACCCTACTAAATTAGACTGATCAGATCTACTTCAAACCTAGATTAACATTAGAATGTTATAAGGTTACAGGATACATATAACTAGAATAGACATATATTTTGTGAGGATATCTCCTCTAAATATTTTAATATTGGATAAATTACTAAACCTACTTGATTTTGGGATAAAAAGAGTAAGGAAGATTATTGAAAGGGAAATCTATGTTATTAATGGTGATGCACCTGAATGGTGAATGATCCTCTATAAACCTTAAATTTGGGAACACATGTGAATCAAAACAGAACAATTTGTCGACAAAAATTTATTAGAAAAATACTAAACATAAGTGTTTCATATTAAGGTTTGATAGAAGGTCTTCAAATTTAAGAATGATGAATGAATGTCTTTAAAAGCACTATATACTAACATTCTTCAACATAATTTATATTTTTTTTACACTTTAGGTGACCTATACAGGATGAAATAATAGTAGTAGAAGAATAAAGGACCTAAAAAATAAGATAATTGTCACACTTATCTTCAAATCAATAATCAAAAGTACACACTTCAACCATGAATGAATCTGCAACAAATTTTCTTTATTGACTTCAGGTGAAAATTTATATATTTAGTATAGTCTATGTATACCATAATAAGGGATCATGAAAAATGGCCTAGAGGCTTGGATATATATCAAAATAGAAGAAAATAAGCTAGTTTTGTGTAAAGAAGAGACTATGAAGTTAATTAATCATTAACTCAGGTCAAATTTCAAGTATAATTTACAAATAATAGTCCTTAAGACTTCTCTTTGTGCCTAGTGGCTTGCATCATCTTTTCATGATCTATTTGGAATTAAAAACAAGGTGGTGGGACCTATTTTTCTTGTCCAAGATCCTTATTTATCATTATATTCCATATCTTGATTGACAACTCCACTTGAAGTGAGTTAGCTCATCCATTGATACTCAATCAAGGATCATTTTTTCATTATGTTTATCAATTTAAAGAAATGAAAAATCTGCATTATCTCGTATCAATAATCTTTTATGCCATTGTTTCTTCACGTGATTGAATAAATAGGTCTACTAGGCCAAATTAGGCCTAGTAGCCTATCTCTTTGTGATTTATGAGCATTAAAAATAGAATATAACCTTAAAAACATTAAAATATTGTGAATTATTGATATTAATCAATGATTTATATGATTAAATGAGTCCTCCTTGGCAAGCAACACCTGTAAATTAGTTAAATTATTTGACTAGGTTAGCTTGTTCTTCGTTTCCTACAAAGTTACTATTTTAGATGAGATCCCAAGGGAACTTACATGAATATTTATGATAATATGTTGATTTTATGAGGAATAAAAAGTTACAAACTTCACTCTACATTTATTTCAATTCATTTAAAATGCCTTTTACCTCTCTTTATGTGTTTTTCTCTCAAAATCCTATTTTATGCCAAATTTGTGAAACATCCATACAAAAAATGATTGTATAAATGAATATGAAGAGTTTAATTGATTATATATGTGTTATTTAGTAAATTTTAATGATTTTTGATGCATAATTCTCCAATTCTTCACAAATTGGTCTGTAATAGGGTTTTGAAAGTGTTTAAAAGTGTTATGGGTTCTTAATGATGATTCATAAATCCTGGGCCTTAAACACTTGAACCAATGACATGAAACATTATTTAATTAGTCCCTATAAATATAAAAAAATTAATAATAATCCAACAAAAAATGTGTGTAACATGGTGAGCATGTGAAGTCATCTTTTAGAGTGCAAAACAAACTTCCTAGGAAGTGTCTAGTGTTCTTTGGCGAAGATGATCATGTTTATGATTCTAATATGGATCAGAATTAGCATAAATATCTCTTAAATCCACATTATAATGTTAATAGTTATTTTAAATGACTTATTGACACTATTATGGATATGGCTACCACTTCTTGATGGCCTTATCTAGTGATGTGAAGGACAAGCATAGGTGTATGCATAGAATTCTTCAATATTTCACTTTAAGATGATTTTTTAGGCTCTTATATAGTTTTTTAAACATTAAAATCATATATATGATGCTATGGAGTCATGGTATGGTTTTTATCTATCCATTCTTCTTCGCCTTGCATGCAAATAACTCCTTTCTTTCACTTGCAGACCTATCTTCTTATGGAGGTGACATAAATGACCCTTATTGATGGTTTTTTAAGCGTTAATAAGTTATTATAATATCACATATAAATTCTCAAACACATTTAATGTGAAATTACCCTTCATTCCATTGTTTTCAAGCTCAAAATTACCTTATTTGGGCTAGTCTATATTATAAAGGTACTGCACATGCCAAATAATATGTCATGGATGTGATCAGGGGAGTTAAAAATACTTTAAGGCTCATTTCATATCTTAATCATACAATATAAATTCATAATTTTGATCTTTTTCTCCATCAAGTGGTTATGAGGGTTTTGCAAGGGTTTAAGAGGTCCATATCTTCTTAATGATTGTTCATAACATACAAACCTCTAATAGGAATCCATTTGAAATAATATGGAATATATTTACCCCCTCATTAATCATGATTAGATTTGTATCCCATGAAAAATGTGCATCAATATGTCTATGTGATGAAAATGTGTTTTGAATGGTTATCAAGGACTGTGTATGTAGGAAAGAAGCTTGAGGGGTCTAACAAGACAATATTAGTGCATTTTATCCACTCAAATACCTCATAAAAGGTTTTAATGACCATACAAGTAAATATCAATGTTCATTAAATGTATAAAAATCCCTTGAATGAGTTTAAAATGGTGATTATGTCCTTCAAGGGTGTGGTGCCTACCTACCTATTTTAGCCCTCAAGGGCATGGTTTTCACTAAATTTTAAATGTGATCACCTATAAATATGTGTATTTATATTTAAAATATATCTCTCATGATTTAAAAAACCTTACATGTGTTTGAAAACATTTGACAAACCTTATAACACTTCAAGGATTTTGCCTAGTTATCTTTGACTACCAACAGATAGGGGATTGACTATGTCAAAATAGTGAATATTTAAACTCCTAATTTGAGATAAAAAATACCATGGATATATATAAAAAATCATTATTATAATATCCACCACTTTTCATATATAAATCATGCATATAGTGGCTTGTAGATGCTTTTTACCAAAACTTACCAATAGGTTACCTGTGTTTCATATCTTAATACTAAGTTTTTCTTCTTTTCACCTTGATTTTTGATTTAGGGTGATGAATAGGATTTTTTTAGGATATTAATATTCCTATTATAATTTAATAATCCTTCATTGGTCACCTGTAAACCTAATACAACATATATCACAGCTTATCTCTTCAAGAAAACTTCATTGTGACTATATGCTATCACTACTGTAGGTGTTTTAGTAAATAATGAATTTATTTTGAAACCATATTATCATAATTTGGTTCTTTTAAAACTCCTAAAGTCACCTAAAGCTTCTTTATTATCTCTTCCTTGAGAATATTTCTTTGTAAACAAAGTTTTAGGCCTTATACATTGTCATATTCTGTACAGGGTTGTGTACCTTCATCTTCATGAGTTAGTAGTGATTTAGTAGTGTTCATAAAATATTTAAGATGCTAATTAGTCACTCAAAATGAATAATTCACTTCATATGATCACTCATTTATTTTAATGTTCTTGAGTTGCACTTTGATAATATGTGGATGTATGAGTAGAAATGATATTTAGTATGGCTATAGGTGTGCTTTTTATAGTTGACATTAAATGTCAAATAGTGTTTGGAGCCCCATATTCATCCTCTTCATGATCCCATATCTCTATTGTTACCATGAATCATTATATTCCATTTTATATGAAACTCCATCATGGGACATTTGATATCAACTCCACACTCTTAGAGATAGGCTTGTACCCTCATGGTTGTAGGTGGTCATTTATGAGGTGTATGATTGAGTGTTATATACCATTTGATCTTCAAAGATTAATAAATATCATCACATCATTATATTCAACTCATAAAACATGATATAACCTCATTCAACCTAAAGTATAGGAATACCTTTTTGACATTCTATGTGATTCAGGTTGCATTCTTTAAGAAACTTCATACCCTATTGTAGGTGGTGATGCATATGATAAAATGACCAAAATTGAGTTTGGTTCTCATTTATAGCATTATTTAGATACAAAACCTATATACACTTCCTTAAAACATTGTATCATTCATACCATATTTAAAATTTCTTTATAAAATACTTCTCTCTCACTCTTAGCTTGATTGTACATACTAGTTTATGCCCTTGTATGAATGGTGTTTGAATTTGACCTTAAAGATGTCATGAAAACTAGTCATAGTGAACTTTTTACTCATTAATTCATCAATTGAGGGAAGATTTTGAGAAAGGACCATTAAGGATATATCATTCAAACCATCTTCCAGACTTCATGAAACTCTTGATTGTGTTTTATTGGCTATAGGTTCACATTTTACCTTAGTTTAGCATAGTTTCAAGGTCCTATACAAGATTCATATTACCATGATGCTCCAAAAAATCTTGACTTTTATTATCTATTGGATAAATAATATGAGGCGAATGAAAGTGATAATATGGTTTAAGGATGATGGGAACATATGATATTTAGGATGAAAATGAGCTTTATTATAGTGAAAAATGGTAGTGAAAGATAATGAGGATGGATGAAAGAAAATGGAGGTGATAAGAACATGAAAAGGGGATGTCAAGACCATTTTTAAGGTCCTATACATACATAGGCATATCCTCTACTATACATATCGATTTTGAGGCCTTGTAAGGATCATAAGAATATAAAATTAGAACCTAAGAGTCTATTAAGATCCTTAACCAATGCTAAGAAACCTTAAAGTTTATTAAATAATTACTCCTTGAGAAGTCTTGAGAGGAATTAAATGCCTCTTTCTATGAATATTTGGTGAAAAATTTGAGAATATTTCATGAGTAACATATGAACATTAAGTATACCTCCTCAAACAAGAATCCAATAAAACTTTGATGTTCCTTTTCTCTCCTAGACCATACAACTTCTTTTACATGCTTGCATACTTCATATTTGCACTATTATGCCTTAATGAGATCCATATGACCCTTTAATATGTGAAAAATAACTTATTAATACCATGCAAATGTGAATTATAGTCCTAATAATCTCCACAATCTTGAAATTTTATGCCATGATGCCCTGATGAAGAGAAAACATAGAAAACTGACTACCTGCTTGGATAGAGGAGAGATAGTGGGTGTCATGATTTCAAAAGGATGGATCATTAAGGAGAGAATAACAAATTTAAAACCAATTACCATATATATAATTTATTTCAGACTAATTTATTTGGCCAAAATTTTACACCTTGAATTTCTCTCTCATGGTCGTACCACCTACAAACTTGAAAGGCTCTTACTATGTGCAAAGAAGCTAAATGACTAGATGGAACCTGTTTTGGACCTATATTGAATTATTTTTCCTTAAATTTATTTTTTAACCCATTCCATATCCTCATCTTCACATTATTTTCCTCATTTTTAGGGAATAGGTCGTATAATTTTGTACCCTTACATGAAATGACATTGAAATGGATCTTTCCTTGTATATTATCCAAACTTAAGACTTGAAACCACCAATATAGGGAAATAAGGATAATACCACAAGAAAAAAAAACCATATTAGAGAAATTTTAAAGTCTTTTTACATACTTATGAGGCTAAATTTGGCATGGTTAAGCTAAAGAAGGCCTTTTCTAGGCTTGAACTTGCATGAAATGACATCTTAAAAGTATGAAAATTTATGACTAAAGTAAATTCATGTATATAAACATTTTAGAATGAATTTTAAATAATTATATGGCCTTTTCACACCATATTTCACATTACAAGACCAAAATTGTCTGTTTAGGCAATATAAACTTAGTTTTACAAAGTAAATTACCATTAAATGTCATACAAGCATATCATAGCCTCCTAAAATATTTAAAATATACTTTTAATTATTTTTTATCACACTTTTAAAATTTATATCTTATTTCATACCTTCCATATACCAAATTAATCTATAAAAACTCATGACAAGTCATCAGCTTCCCTCCTTTCACCATCTTCATCATAATAGTTTCAAATCATATAACCACTTGAATCTCTCTCAAAACCACAGAATGACACTTAAAAGTATTGAAATGGAATTGAAACTAATATATATCTCAATGAAAGTTTTATTGACTTATTGAATTTAATCAAGCTTTTCTAAGGCTTAAGACGCAAACATAATTTTAACCAATAGAAAAATTCCTACCTATTATTTTTAGATTTACATAACTTGTATATCTATCATTGGCCTCTACCAACCTCTCCCTAATTATCTTGGCTTGATCTTCCATTTCTAAAAGCATCTTAGTTCCAAAGACTATCTTGTCTTCTAACCTATCCCAATTGATTTATGTTTTACACCTCCTTCTGTATAATGCCTCAAACAAACCATTTTTAATATTGATTGATATGAGTTGTTGTAAGAAAAATTAACCAATGGAAGGTACTCTTCCTAATTATATTGATTATAATTTCAATACATATGAAGTAGATCCTTCAAAATTTAGTTAAATTGCTTAGTTTATCCATCAATTTATGGATGATATGTAGTATTTAAATTAAAATACATACCTAGTGTTAAATTCAAAGTCAACTAAAATCTAAATGTTTTCTTCAGGTCATGATCTAAAAATATCTTCTATGTAAACCCATGTAATTGATATACTTCCTTTATGAATATCTTCACAAGAGTAGGTGCATCATCAGTGAAATTACCCTATAAAAAGTGATCTATCTTGTTTATTTTTTCAACTAAAACCAAGATCATGTCATTCATTTTCCATGATAATGTCAAACCTTTGACAAAGTCCATATTGATCACCTACCACTTCCATTTCGATATGTCAAGTGGATAGAACAATCCAACTAGATGAAAATGTTCAACTTTCACATGATAATTTTTATCACTTAGATTTTCACCTTTTGATGAGATTAAAATCTATCCTCATCCAAGTGGCACAATGGAATCACCTCTAGGCTTGTGGGTAGCCTAGGGAATGAGGTTAATCTCTAGATAGGGCTAGTTCCCTTGATGTACCACTTTAGATTACAACAAATACTAAACTTGGAGGGTGAAAAGGTAAAAGGATAACTAAAAAAACTAATCTAAGGGATGTAATAAACCAAATAACATGATGAAATCTAACCATATGCATATTACACTTGAAATCAAAAGAAAAACTAAAAATCCACTTCTCCAATCTTCATCTTCTCTCATCAATGCTACATTTTGAGGTTATGGATGAATGTGTAAAGCTAGGAGGACTATGAGGGAAATAATGAATAAAATAACTCACTTAACCCATGAACATATCCTATTACACTTCACACTCCCTACAAGAACAAAATGTAAATAGGTGAAACAATGGAACATGTTAAGGAATCCATAGTTTTACTAATCAAGATTCATCATCCAATTGAACATACTAAAAATATTAATATAGGAGGTAAAAATCAGTTATATTATTGATAAAAAGGTATAAATTTGAGTAGGGATTCACCATACTCAGGTGGAGCATCCCATATAATGCCAAAATGGCCAATCCTTATAGAATCTGAGAGAGAGAAGAGAAGAGAGAAGTCCAAGGGTCATAAGGACACTTCTAAAGCTAATAAAAGGAGTTAATTTTTCATGTGGAGAAGGTATGGGATGAACCATACAAGTTTAGGAGCTACAAGTGTCAATCCAAGTCACAAACTTCATGAAAAGTGGCAAGAAATTCCTCATTCTATCTCAAAAAACCACATTCATGATTTAGACCTATTTTAAAATCTCATAACTGATTAAGAGTAGGTATTATGATTAAAATTAAGTTTAAGGACATCATATATTCCTATACATGCATTGGTTGTAGGCTTGGTCCTTTGGAAACATTTATAAGTGAGCAATCACCATCTTTTGTCCAAAAAACTCTCTTTTCATTCACCCTGCACATTTGACTTCCAAAAAGGCATAAGTTTTGCATGAAAATACATAAAAATTAGTATATGAAATGTTTCAAGGCCCTCCGTGGCATTATAATCATCAGGTAAACATTAAAATTTCCCTATTTGAACATCTCCACCCTTCTCACTTGCTTGTCCAATAGGCTAATTTTGACTGGTTGAGTTGAAGCACCTAGTTTAGACACTTAGGAATATTTTCAGGAAGTTAAATTGGCATGGGGAGTTATATTAGGTCTCAATATTACCTTCCATGTGATTATAATCTCTTGAAACCTCCTATCCTATAAAATAAGAAAAATAATGAGAAAACCATTATTTTTACCCCCACCTGTACAAGTCCATGCAGATCAAAATCATGTAATATACAAGGAAAAATAATTTTCATGAACCATCTATGACATTGTATTTCATCACCAAATCCATTTCGTCAAACTAACCCTGGTTAAGGGTTTAGTAGGGTTTTAGGCCTATTTTGATTCTTAAGTATTGTTCATAAAAACTTGACATCCAAGTTGCCAAAAAAATTCACTAAAATGGTGTTAAAGGACATTGATAAATTCCCTAAACCTCTCAGATTCACATGTAAGGCCTCATGCAAGATGTGAGCTTCCATAACTAGGTTATCGAACTTGTTTTTTCCATTTTGCACAAGTTTTGAGTGGTTTTGAGCCAAAAATGGATTATACAAAGTTTATCCTAAAAGGAAAGGGGTTAAACATGTCTAAAATATCATCATAATTATGTCCCAATGGGTTGGAAAACTCACCAAAGTCTGCAAGTGAATTTGGATTCTCATTTGCCTTCTAGGCTTAGCCATGACTAGTAGGTTTGTCTACAGTTTCAAGCTTAAAATGAGTATTTTATGTATTCCATGAATTACACAAGCTCAAACACATCCAACATTCTATCATATACATGTTTAAATCCATTATAAATATCCTCTCATGATAAAATTGAAATTGACCTCTTGTTTGGCCTTTAGGTGTAACCGTGCCTCAATATGCTTGACTACAACTCAAGGAGTGTAGGGTACCCTATTGAATTCCAATATTTCCTATTTTATATCTCATATTTTCATAATTTTCGTTTAACTTTATAGACCTCAAATCATGGTTAAATCAACCTTTGATTCACCTTTTTTTCTCATTTCCCAAGGTTGTAGGGTTTATGCATGGGGAAAGTACCCTCTGTCGAAGACAAAATAAAGGGAAATTTACCTATTTTATCATAATAATTTATTTATTTAGGATCATAATCAACTCATATACATTTTTTTTACCAATTTTTATTCCTTTTAATGTCTCTATACCCCAAAACCTCTTTGATTTCTAAGGCAGGATTTGCATAGGTAGACTGTATGTAGGGGTTTCCATAAAGACTATGAGTCAATTTTTTGAGCCTCTTATTTTATTGATATACCACTTTTGAGAGTATCATGTATATTTTTTAAAATAATTAATAATATTTTATCTCTTGAAATACACTTTAACCTTCATGTTCTCACTCCACACCCTGGCGCAGACAAGGTTGGGTTCCCCGTTTGACTATGTTTTTTGATCCTTGGGGCATACTTGTAGGTACATGTGTAGACTATTATATCTTAAAAAAATTATTAGATCCATAGTTATAAATTTTAAAGGCTAATTTATCAATTCCCTTCATGTTCATGTCATCTTCTCATCTTTGAATTCTTAAGACTAAGCTTGGCATGATTGACTCTACTTCTTTTGAACAGACCCCTATAGTTGTTTATGCTTGTTTGAGGTTTATAATTAGTGACTAAAAAACCTCCTAGACTCCTATAGGATAATTTTTTTATTTTTATATCCATTTCTAAACATCTTCACATCATACCTATCTCAATAAAATCAACTTTTTTATTTTCTCCCCCTCTGACTAAGACACCTAACCTTTCACCCTTGTAGTTGTTTATGTATTATATAAAATGAGTTTGTTCATGATGTTTAGGGATTATTGGAATCACCTAAGGTCACAAAATTCATGTTCATACTATTTATCTTGTTTTGAAATGTTAAAAACCCATATTAACCTCAATTTTAGGGTCACTAGTTAGGATGAGATGTTCTACCTCCAAAGGCTATTGTAGGTGAGTATTTTCCTTAACCAAGACTGATAATGATAGTGGGTTCTTCGTGGATCATGAGAAAACACATATTATTAATATTAATGTTAGTCTCTCACCCCTGATGGTGTTAAAACACTAGTTTGGTATCAAATTGAAGTCATTGCATGCACCCTATTGTAGATGCTTATTTTCATAGTGTACATACTAAGGGATGTAATTTGGTAACCAAAACACAAAATGTCACTCTTTTTTATGAAATTTATACCTCTAATATTCATTTCAACTATTGAAACCATACACACATACTAATAAGGTATATCTAAAAAATTATGTAGGTAAGAGGCCTTCCTTGGACTCAGGCCTATAGGTGAACATTACTTGAAAATAGTGGTTTGAGTACCTTCTTGAGACCTTGAAATAGCCACTTTCCCTTTGTCATCAGTGTTCTATCTCTTTTAATATGATAGACATATGTAGATAATATAATAAAAAGTCATTATGAATCATTTAAATACTTTGAAACCATGCCTCATGATATCTCCAAAAACTCTTGGGCCTCTATTTTTCTCTTTTTGGGAAAAGAGGCCTAAAAAAATTAGTCCTCATCTTTGGAGGTTGATTTCAATATGGTTTCATCAACTATCACCTATAAAAGGTATATCATGATGTTCCAACCATAGTATGGCCTCAAAAAGTTTCAAACCCATCTAATCCTCTTTTTTCAAAGACCTTCATATCTCTATTGATGTCACATGTAGGTGACTTTGACTAAATTTAGTAGGTAGACTATATGCAAGTGTGTTTAATGAGAATGGATTATAGGTTCCAATGGTGTTTATACCTTCTCAAAAATATCCAATCAAAATTTCCTCATCATCAAAAACCATGTCTATCTCAAGAACCTCTTTTTCAACATAATTAGCTTCAATGAAGATGTCTATAAGTGCATGAAAACATGCAGGCAATGAGTGCATGATGAGGAAACATGAGTAGAAGAATGTTTTCAAGTACCAAAAAAAATAAATGTAAAAATTTAAAGTTCATACTTTACATTGAGTATATTTAATGCCACATAAAAAATATCCATTTTAATGTAAAAATAACCTATACACACCTGGTTGACTCTTGACCATAGTCACAAGGTAGACTGGTTACATGTGTGGTTATGATTGCAATTCAAGCGATAATTTTACTTTGAATAAAGAATTTTTAGGGTGAGTGGAACCAATATTACCCTAAAAACATTAACACAACACTTTGAATCCATGAACAAGTGTGAAAATCTTGGACATGGTGAAAAATTATCTATTACACTCAAAAGAGACTAGTCTACAAATTTGAGGTTATTGGATCATCCAAAAACCACAAAACATGAAACCAATAATGGATAAAATATTATTGGGAATTAAAAATCATCTGAAATAAATATTAATAGCTATATTATACTAAATCTCCTAAATAGGAGCAAAACCCATAAGGTGCATGAAATAGCTAGCATATTTGCACAATCGACTTATTAGCGATGGTTCATAAAACATAGTTGATCTATTTTAAAAATCCTTATGTGAAAAAAAACATCTATCTAAATTTACTATCATCTCACAAGACCATTTATCCTGAAACCTCATGAACTCTCTGTACCAAGTACAAACCTACAAATAACTTTAGTGTGTCTAAAAAGCCAAGAAAGGAACAAAATTGTTTTATCCTCCAAATGAAACTTATAGATCAAAAAATCATGTATATTAGTTTTTAGGATATTAAGAGTCACATTTAAACCTTTTTCAAGTGGCACACTTCCCAAAGAGGCTATACAAGTGCTATTTTCTTCCTTTTATTAAAGGAAACTAACTTTTCTTCTTATGAACTTGGAACTTTTAGTTACTAAAAATTGGTTAAGACTTCTTAGGACATATTTAACATGACATCACCTTTTTATACCTTTAAATTTCCCAAAAAAACTAGTACAAATCATTAAATGCACCTTTTTGACCCCTAAAATGATCTAAAATGATAAATGAACATAAAAACTAATTGACCAAGGCCCATATAACATTAATTGACATAAATTGAACTATAATACACCCCATGAAACTCATATTACAGCCCCTATAGACCTAAAAAATCAAGTTTTCACTATAGGTGCCTAAATTTTACTAAAAGTCAAATTTGGTCAACAAATTGGTGACTCATAGGGGTAATATGCCTGCTATACTAATTAGACCAGTAGCCTTATCAGTCCATTAGGATTAGGAGTCATCTAAATTATAATATAAAAAATGAAACCTTTGACCATTTAACTTAAACTTTTACCAAGACAAAGACTACTAATTGACTACCTGAACACATAAAGCAAAGACACACACAACAAAGAAAGTAAACACACACACACACACACATGTGCTCAAATAACTTAGGGGAATCATAGAAAAACCTATTATATACAAATATAAACATAATAATACCTTCCTTATATATCAAAGTGGAATTTTGAAACTCTTCTTTATTTATGACATAGAGGATTTGGTGAGACATGTAGCCTTTTGATCTCTAGCATTGATGCCTCCAACTCTTTAAAAATGTTTACCAACCTCATTGACATGATATTCAATGAGAACCAAGTATATCCAAAAAAATTGGCTAAAGAAATTAATTCTTCTTGTGTCCAAATAGCCTCAACTTTCTCATATGATCCTTTAACTATGACCTCTAATGGTGATTCAACAAGGCATGATTTTTGTTTTCTTTAGCAGTCTCAATAAGATTGGGCTTCCTCTCAATTTCAAGATCTTATATCTCATCAAGGATCTTTTTAAATTATTCCCAATCTTGGTCATTGTACTCCATGGAAGATTCTTTATTCACCTTTTTATACACCTACCTCTCAACTTGGTAAAGCTCTTCAAGTTCTTGAAATAGCTCTAATTATAGCTATTAATCATCTCTATCTTATTTATCCTTTAAAACCACTACCTCTTAAATATTTAAATGGTCATCCATAACCTCATGATCAAACATGGAGTCTTATTCATGTATCTCTTTCTTCAAATCTTGGGCACACACCTCATGGATACACATCCCCTCAAATATGTAGGTAAGGGCTTGTGAATTGTCCTTCTATTCACCAAGGGGAGTCCCTATGGTGATCTCTTCCTCATAATAACTCATGAGGTCTTCTTGATCAGCCATTAATTGAGATTTTTCATCTTCACTTTCTCTTATCAAGATATACTCTTCTTCCAAGATTTCCTCTTTATCACAAAGAAAGCGTTATTTATTATCAAACAAACAAGGAGAGTCAACATAAGAGCCTACCTCTTCTTCATCACTGAAGACCTATTGAGGGATTTCAAATTGAACCTTATCTATCATTATATGATCTTATTTGTCAAGGGTTGTAATATCTTTAACTACCTTTATGGTGATTCTAAGACTAGGCATCTAGAAATTTGGTACTTATCCCAATGAGGCTACCAAGTAGTTGCATTATCTTCAAGTAAGAGTTCTGAATTTTCTTCAACCAACTACTCTTATTTTGGCTCCCACACCACTATTACATCAAGGCAAAGGATGATGAGATGATGACAAAAGTAACTAATTGGTGTATGTGGGACATAGGCCTCAAAATTAGATTGAGAATGCAAAGTAAGAGGCTCTTTGGGAAGATCTTGAGGAAGGGGATATGGGGTGTGTTTAGGCATATAATCTTCTTTTGGGTCTAAACCTTCAATCACCCCTTGAATTAGAAAATTCATCTTTATTTCTAACTCCTTTATTTTCTTGTCTAGGTTATCTTGGAAAAGCTTTTCATGAAGGTGATAGGAATTATTATGAGCACATGGAATGCATGAGGGTTGCCATGGAACATAATAATCTTCTTGAGGAAGGGTGGGAGGGAATTTCAAAGGATTAACTTTGTTTTACACTTCACACTCCTTAACAATTATTCTATCTCCTTTCTTTCCCCATGATTCCACTATCTTACTCTAACTTAGGATATTAGTATTAGAGGACTCCTTTTGAGGTGGTGGGGATGCAATGTGAGAGGGTAATGAGGGCTTGAATTACACTTCCTTTTTTACCAACATTGACTATTGTGTATGTATATTATCTAACTCAATCTTCCTATCAAGATTATATTCAAACACAAGATTTATCTTTCCAACTCTCTCCTCCAATTGATTTGGAAAATGATGACATTGATAGGCCTGATTTGGCTCATGAGTAAGGGGAAAATATGTCTGATAATAAACATGAGGAGTTTGATATGAAGATTGATAGACATGGTAGGGATGCCTCTCATGAATGCTTAGCTTATCTTCCAAGGATGCAATCAAACCATTCACATATATCATCTCATTTGTAATCCTTTGCCAATTGTATCTTTAAATAGGTGCCCACTCTCTTAACTAGCTCTAATACATCTCTCACTTGATGTATGGAATGAATATGAATATTTTGACCACATCCCATTGGAGTACCAAGATATAGAATATACTTCTCATACCCCAAAAGGGTTTGTTTGAATGTGGAAATGGGTTGAGTTGAGAAGTGACTAGGTTGACTAGGAATAATAAATTGAGAAGGCTAACTATAGGAATGGTAAGAATCATATATGGGATATATATGATCATATTTAGGATGGAAAAAACATATTTTGGATGATACACTTCATGACAGGGTTGGTTAAGAACTTCTCATATTGATAGGGAATGCCATAAGATTTGAAAGTCTCACAAACTTATGTGAAGTTTTACTCAACACCAAGCCCAACCATGAAAATTCATAAGGAAAAAATAACACAAAATAAAATTTTATAAACAATATTCAAAGGATCACCTAGGTTTCTTGACTAGCTGATGTAGCATCAGAGTCACCATTGATGTTTAGATAAATGCCTTCAAAGGCTAATGTATTGAGAGACAACACAAAAAACCTCTCAACTTCTTGGATAAAGAGTCCCACCAAGCATTCCAAAAAATATTGTCAATTTTATTTGAACCATTTAAGGAGATTCAAATCTCTCCTCATCTAAGTGGCACAATAGAATCACCTCTAGGCTTGTGGGCAGTCTAGGGAATGAGGTGAATCTTTAGATAGGGATAGATCCCTTGATGTACCACTTTGGATTGCATCTACCACTAAACTTGGGGGGTGAAAATGGATAAGGATAAATTAAATAAAACTAATTTAATGGTGGTGATACACCAAATAACATGATGAAATACAACCATATGAATATTACACTTGAAATCAAAAGACAAACTAAAAATCCACTTCTCCAATCTTTATCTTCTCAAATCAATGTTATATTCTGAGGTTATGGATGAATGTGAAAATATAGGAGGACTATAAAAGAGTCATATTATTTAACTAATTAATATAATAACTCACTTAAAAAATAAACATCTCTTAGAACACTTCACATGCCCTACAAAAAGAGGCTGCAAATAGGTAAAAGAATGGAACAACATGCTAAGGAATCCATATTTTTCACTAAGAAAGATTCATCATATGATTGAAAAAACTAATAAAATTCATATAATAGGTAAAAATAAGTTTTAATATTGTTAAAAATTTATACATTTGATCAGGTTTTCACCATACTCAGTCGAAACATCCTATACAA
Source organism: Torreya grandis (assembly GCA_037957365.1). NCBI lineage: Eukaryota > Viridiplantae > Streptophyta > Pinopsida > Cupressales > Taxaceae > Torreya > Torreya grandis. Next base: position 479,966 of record JARHVA010005224.1, on the reverse strand, counting down.
TGCCAAAATGGCCAATTCTTATAGAACTTGAGAGAGAGAAGAGAAGAGATAAGTCCAAGGGTAATAAGGAAAATTATAAAGATTATAAAATTAGTTAATTTTACATGTGGAGAAGGTATGGGATGAAACATGAAAATTAAATATCTATAAGTGTCAATCCAAGTCACAAACTTCATGAAAAGTGGCAAGAAACTCATCATTCTAGCTCAAAAAACTACCTTCATGATTTGGACTTGTTTGAACATCCCATAAATAATTTGGATCAGGTATAATATTTTTAATGAATTTTAATTACATCATAAATTCCTAACCATGCATTTTTTGTAGTATTGGTCCTCTAAAAATGAATGGAAGTGAGTAATCATTATCTGTTGTCCAGAAAACTCTCTTTTCATGCACCTTGCACACTTGGCTTCCAAAAAGGCATAATTTTTCCATAAAAATATGTAAAATTTATTTTATGACATGTTTCAAGGACATATATGGAATTATAATCATTAGGGACACCTTAAAATCACCCCACTTGAAGATCTCCACCCTTCTCACTACCTTGTCTAATATGCTAGTTTTGAATGGCTAAGTTGAAGCACCTAGTTGAGACACTTAAAAATTTTTAAAAGGAATTAAATTTAAATTTTTAGTTATATTAAGTCTAAATGTTCCCTCTCATGTTATTTTAATCTCTTTAAACCTCCTACAACTTTCAAAACATGTAAAATAGTGAGAAAAACCTTATTTTTACCCCCATTCATACAAGTTTGTACAGATCAAAAGAATGTGAGGGAGCATGAGTGAGACATATAAAATTTAAAATAGGTTTCATGAGAAAAAATTTCCATTATATTTCATTTCCAACTCCATTTATTCAAACTAGCCTTGACTGAGGGTTTAGTAGGGTTTTAGGCTTGTTTTTATTCTTAAGCATTGTTCATAAAAACTTGATGTCCAAGTTGCCAAAAAATTTAACTAATTTTTTTTTAAAGGACCATTATAACATCCATAAACCTATTATATTCCCATGAAAGGCCTCATGCAATATGCAAGCTTCCAAAACTAGGTTATCAAACTTATTTTTTCCATTTTGCACAAGTCTTTGTGGTTTCGAGCCAAAAATGGCTTCTCCAAATTTTATCCTAAATTTTAAGGGCTTCAATATGTCTAAAATATCATAATAATAATGTACCAATGGGTTTGAAATCTTACCAAATTCTTCAAGTGAAGTTGGACTCCCATTTGCCTTCTAGGATTAGCCATGCCTAGTAGGCATGCCTACATCTTCAAGCTTAAAATGAGTCTTTTATGTATTCCATACATTAAATAAGCTCAAAAAAATAAAAAATTCTACCATGTACATGTTTCAATCCATTTTAAATCTCCTCTCATGCTAAAATTGAAAGTGACCTCTTGTTTGGCCTTTAGGAATACCCACGCCTCAATATGCTTGACTGTAACTCTAGGAGTGTAGGTTACCTTGTTGAATTAAAATATTTAATATATTATCTCTCATGTTTTCATAGGTTTTATTTAAAATTATACACCTCTAATCATGGTTAAATTAACCTCTGGTTGACCTTTTCTTCTCATTTCCCAAGGTTGCAGGGTTTATGCATGGGGAAAGTATCCTCTATCTGAGGAAAAATAAAGGGAAATTACACTATTTTATCATACTAAATGAGTGTTTTAGGATCCTCCTCAACTCATATACATGTTTTTTACCAATTTTTATCCCTTGTTAAGGTCTCTAGACCCCAAAACCTCCTTGATTTCTAGGGCAGACTTTGTATAAGTAGATTGTATGCAAGTGTTTCCATAAAGACTGAGCACATTTTTTTATCCACATATTTGCTTGATATACCAATTTTTAGAGTATCATGGATATTTGTGACAATAATTAATAAGTTTTTATCTCTTTAAACTCACTTTAACCTTCATTTCCTCACTCCACACCCTAATTGGGACAAGGTTGGGTTCCCCTTTTGACTATGTTTTTTGCTCCTTGGGGAATACATGTAGGTAAATTTTCAACCTCTTAGAGTTTTAACACATTATTATATATCTCCTTGTAAATTTTAAAGTCTAATTTAATAACTCCCTTCATGTTCATGTCATCTTATCATCTTTGAATTCTCATGACTGAGCTTGACATGACTGACTGTGCTTCTTTTAGACAAACCCCTATAGTTGTTTATGCTTGTTTTAGGTTTATAAATAGTGAATACAAACACTCCTAAAGTCATATAGGATAATTTTATAATTTTTTTATCCATTTGGAACCATATTCATGTGATTCCTATCTCAATAAAATCAACTTCTTTGCTTTATTCCCCTCTAACTGAGACACCCAACCTTTGACCCCTATAGTTGTTTATGTATTAGCTCAAATGAGTTTATTCATGATGTTTAAGACTTATTGGAATATCCTAAGGTCAAAAAATTCATGTTAATAATATTTATATTATTTAGAAACCTTAAAACCCCATATTAACCTCAATTTTAGGGTCACTGGTTAGGTTGAGATGCTCTGCCTCCAAAGGCTATTATAGGTGAGTATTTATGTTAAACAAGATTAATCATGACTATGGGTTCTTCATGGAGCATGAGAAAACACCTAATATGAATATTCGTGTTAGTTTCTCACCCCTGAAGGTCTTAAATAACTATTTTAGTATCAAATTAAAGTAATTTCATGTACCCCATTCAAATTAGGTAGGTAAGAGGCCTTCTTTGGACTTAGGCTTATAGGTGAACATTACTTGCAAATAGTGTTTTGAGTGCCTTCTTTAGACCTTGAAACAACCATTTTCCCTTTATAATCAGTCTTTTATCTCTTTCAATATGATAGACATATGTAGATAATTCAAGACCAAGTCAGTATGAATCATTGAAAGACTTTGAAACCATGTCTCATGATATCTCCAGAAACTCTTGAGCCTCTATTTTGATCTTTTTGGTAAAAGGGGCCTAAAAAACTCAGTCCTCATCTTTGGAGGTTGATTTCAATCTAGTTTGGTCATCTATCAGCTCTAAAAGGTATGTCATGATGTTCCAACCATAGAATGGACTCAATAATATTCAAACCCATCTAATTCTCTCTGTTCAAAGACCTTCATGTCTCTATTGATGTCACCTATAGGTGACTTTAACTAAATTTAGTACGTAGATTGTATGCAAGTGTGTACAATGAGCATAAATTTTAGGCTCCAAATGTGTTTATTCCTTCTCTAAAATCTCCAAGAAAACTTTCCTCATGATAAAAAACCCTATATATCTCAATAACCTCTTTTTCAACATAATTAGCTTCAATGTGAATGTCTACAGGTGCATGAAAACTTATAGGCAGTGAGTGTAGGATGAGGCAACATGGGTAGAATAATGTTTTTAAGTACCAAAAAATCAATTTAAAATATTCAATTTAATAATTTATGTAAATTAGAGTTAAATATCATATCAAAAACATCCATTTCAATTTCAAAATCACTTGTACGCACCTAGTTGACTATGTACTACAGTCACAAGGTAGACTGGTTACATGTGTGGTTATGATTACAACTCCAAGGAAAATGTTTCTTTGAATAAATAATTTGAAATGTGATTATAACTAAGAGGAACCTAAAAACATCTAAAATACATTAACATAACCCCATAAATCCATGAATAAGTGTGAAAATCTAGGACATGGTGAAAAATTATCTATTACACTCAAAAGAAACTAGTCTACAAATATGACATTATTGGCCTATCTAAAAAATAAAAACATGAAAAAAATAATGTATAATATATTATGGGTAATTAAAAAAAATATAAAACAAATATTAGTATCTATATTATATGTAATATCCCAAACAAGAGCAAAACCCATAGGGTGTATGAAATAACTAGCAGATTTGCACAGTCAACTTGTTAGCAATGGTTCATAATGAAAAGTTTTATTAATTTCCAAAATAATTATATGAAAATTAAGATATAAAATTTTAATATCATCTCCTAAGATCATTTGTCTTGAAACCTCATGAGCTATCCGCACCAAGTACAAACTTGTAAGTCACTTTATTGTGTCTAGAAAGCCAAGATAGGAGTATAACAATTTTGTCCTCAAAATGACACTTATAGATCAAAAAAATCATGGATATGAGTTTGGTGGAGATTAAAAGTCACATTTAAACATTTTATATATGGCACACATCCCAAAGAGGTCATCTAAGTGCCATTTTCTTCTTTCTCTTTAAGAAAAGTAACTTTTCTTCTGATGAACCTATAAATTATAGTTATTAATAGTTGGTTAAGACTTCTTAGGACATATGTCACGTGAAATCACCCATTTTTACCTTCACATTTCCCATGAAACTCAAACAAAGCATCAAATGAACCCTTTTGACCCCTAAAATGATAAATAGACATAAAAATTAATTGACTAAGGCCCATATAACATTAATTGACATCAATTAAATAATAATACATGCCACAAAACTCATATTACACCCCCTATAGACCTATAAAATCAGTTTTTTACTATAGGTACCCTAATTTGACTAAAAATTCAAATTTGGTCAACACTAATATTCAAGGCAATGAAACAAAAAATCTATTGCATCTCTCTTGATTCCCTTATATAAATGGAGTGGTATAAGCTCAAACATGATCTTGGTTACTCCTATATATCCTAGATATGGGTCATTATATAGTTCCTTTAGTACTTTGATCATCAAATTCTCCCTATCAAGTACATGTATCCAATTTTTGTACCATAAAACACCATTATTATCTATTTAGAAACCCTTATACCTTGGATTCTAAGCATTCTTAGACAAAAATTTCTTGACTAGATCATATAATTCATCTCATGGTGAGAACTTGATCACTTGATCTCTAAAATTATTTCTCATAGTACCCATGACTGCTATGTACCTTCTATGGCTTAGAGCATCAGCTAATCTATTCTCCTTATCTTTGTTATAGTTGATATCAAAATCATGATAAAATAATAAATCTAACCATTGTATTTGATGAGCATTTATATTTTATTGGGTGAAGATGTAATTAAGTCTCAAGTTATCAATCTTGTGCTCAAATTATTTTCCCAATAAATAATTCCTTGAAACATTCAAAGCATGCATAATTGCCATAAGTTCTAGGTCATAAGGGGCATAATTCACCTCATATGTATTTAGTTTCCTATATTCATAGGATAACCCTGAACCATCATACATAATAACTACTCAAATTTAATCCTCATAGGCATCAGTGATCATTGATAATTGACCATTAGGATCGAGAACTCTTAGCACTAGTGTTGAAGTAAGCCTCTTTTTTAGTTCCTAAAAGGTTGCCTCACACTTATCTAGCTAGATGAAATTCTAACTCTTTTGTTAAAGAGAGGTAATTGGATTAACTATCTTAGAGAAATTCAGAATGAATTTCCTCTAATAGCCTATAAATCCCATGAAACTTCTTACCTTGTGCACATTCTTTGGTGTTGCCCACTCCATAATGTTTCTTATATTTGATGGATCTACTAAAATACCATCTAATGAGATAATATGTCCTAGATACTACACTTTATTTTTTTTAAATGCACACTTAGAAAACTTACCATACAATCTATGCTTAAACTAGACACTTATCAACATTGAATTTTGACTCATTCCCATATAATATTGACCATGCATTTACCACTACTTTAGATTTAATAGATAACTTAATAAGCACTCCAAGAGTAATGAAACATTCTATAACTCTTGTATCAATTAAAATAGAAACTAGATGATCAGAAAAATACCTACTAATTCTATGGGTGAAGCTTGATACTTTGCCTATCAATTATCAACAACTACATGAACTGATGTTGAAACATACCTTGTTGAGAAACTGAACCCTTATTCTTTGATTTGTCTTAAGGACATTCTCTATAAAAGTGGTCACATTCACATATGAAGCAACCTCTAATTGTCCTTTCTTCTTAGTCTATTAGTTTCCTTTAAAACCACACTTGAAACCATTACTAGGAATATTATTCCCTAAACCACTATTGAACTTGACATTCTGATTCTTGAACTAACCCTTGGAATTTCCACTCCTTTGCTTCCAGTTCTTCTTCTTAAATTTTTCTTAGAACTTCCAAATTTATTTTTGAACTTATCTCTAACTTGCGCAAGAGATTTTTGTTTCTATTCTTGCTTGACCACCTTATCAAACACTTGATCTATGGTAGATAGATCATCCACATCTACTTCTGTTCCTATTTGGGGTTACAATCCCATGATGAATTTCCTAATTATAAACTTCTCATCTACTTGATACTGATGTACATTCTTAATAATCTTGGTGAATCTCATCTAATATTCATTCACTAACAAATCCCATTACTTAAGATTCTATAAATCTATAAGATTTTATTCAAAGTATAGTTTTGGAAGCCATCATGACCTAGATAATGCTACAAACTATTCCTAGGTGGTGGTGGTTGAGTCGAGGTTCATCTTGAGATTCTTCTTTTCCCACCAAGTCACTACTTTACTAGTAAGTTGATAAGCTCCCTAGACTACTTTCTCGACTTCATAATAATTCTAAATATCAAAATACTTCTCCATTTCTATTAGCCACACTTCAACTCCATTTCCCAATACATTTCCATAAATCTTGGGTGGATTGAACTTTTTCATGTTGTCTATTAAATCTATAGCTACCTAAGCTCTCATATCCTATGGCACCTCCTCATGCCTCTACTTTTGAATATGTTACTGGTCATCAAGATGTTATTTAGGTTCTTTCTAAGCATTTTCCTCTTCATGTCCATGTACTTCCTATTATAGGGTCTTGATTTAGTCCTTAGTCTCTTGCATGATTACGAGGATTAATTCTACAATTTTAACTTGCTCAACTGTAAATTGATTTGGCTTAATAAGGGGGTTCAATATTTGAAGTACCCTCACTTTTAGGTCTAGTATGCACCATTTTTATTCCTATTTATCAAGATAATAATTTTTTGTTAAAGGACACATTAAGTCCTAGAGTTTGAGACTTAGCTCTAATACCATAATGTAACAACCCCAATGGGTTTTAATATAATATTGTAATATTTTTTTAAAAATAAAATGCACATATTCAATATATATATATTTCACCATGAGAAATCCTAACTAGTGATATTTAACTAACTACATTAATTTAATTAACCATAAAGGTTATAAATAATCCAATTAGATAAGGATCACCATGAATAGATATAGAGATCATGAACAATACTGAATAACCATAAATATTGCATCACATCTTAAATGAAATAGTGTAAATTCAACCATAATTGATATAATATTATAGACTCTATTGTATAAGTATAATGTATAAAATATACAATTTTAATACTACATAATAATATCTAAAATGATTAAAACATGATACAAAGATCTTATGATTAGAGTCTCCATGAATTAAGTATCAATATGTAATCTCAAGTGTAGTCATAAGTATAGTACTCTAGTTGGGAGGTAGACCATCATCTGAGTGCTTTTCCACACCAACCATGGATCATAGATCTGCTACACTATCTCCCAAATAAGGGGTTAACCCTCCCTGAATGAATGGGTAGATAATAATGGTATGGGAATCTAGAGTAACAAATAGAACCTATGTGTTGAATATATCTAATACATAATTTGTACCATAATGAAATCTATTCTAATATGATAACACACAAATATGAAAACTATATCAATATATGAAATGACAATGTTTATCAAACATTAATTTGCCTAATGTTTTAATAATAATTTATCTCTAGGATCAGTTAAATTCATACACACCACTCAATCAAATTACACCTCATCTTACATTGATGGTGTTAATTAAGCTAGTGGAATTCATCCTCTACTTAATTAGGGTCATGAATGTAATATTTGATAAAAACATACAATAATACTAACACCAATAGATTCATCCAAAAATATTCCTCCTTAGAAAATTAAAATTAATCTATGAAAATAATTATGATACACATTCATTTAGTCCATCAACTAAAGTAAAATGAATCCATTTTTATAATTTATTACACATAATAAATAGAATCCAAAAATAGTCTTAAATATACCATCCAAGTATGATCACATCAAAACTATTAGTTACTTATCATACTAAGTAACTCATAATCCTAATTCTCCATGAAACAACCATATATATATATATATATATATATATATATATATATATATATATATATATATATATATGCATTATTTGATGATATGTATTACACAATCCAAAAATCATGTAATTATACCATATATATACATATTAACCTCCTTAATTCATTTTTAATATAATATAATTATTTATCTTATATGGAATATTCTAAGTAGACATCCAGTGTCCATGAATTAGAGTGTTTTGTATACTATAATGTATACATCTAGTCCATAAAATAACCCATAGCACCTTTTTATAAACTAGATAATTAACCCACATTTATACTTGTTCAAATCAAACATGCATACTTTCACAAAATCTAAATATAGCATACAACCAATCATGTGCTTTGTTCAAATTTAAAAAAAAAAAAACATTCCTAGTTCAGTCATTTCAAAACTTTCATATAATAAAAATACATATAATTAATCTGAAAACATAGTTGGCTAAGCACCATATAGGTCATCCATTATAATCAAATGAAATAGTTCATATGCCTATTTATTTTATAATTTATCATGTTATAACCTCTAAATGACTATATTTAAACTTTTCCTTATTTAAAAGATAATTTTAGAATACACAGTCATCTTAGTTTAGACATAGTTATAATAATTACTAATCATATTAAAACTTACTAAATTGATAACAATTTTAGACTTGATCTTTACATAAAACCACAACACAATCCACATAAAATCATTCTCCTACCCATTCCTAAGTTCTATAAAATGACCAAACCTAACTAAATCACAAAGTTATATGAACTATTAGATATGATACATAATTCATTATATAATGTATAATATAACTAATTTTTTTATCCTATAGGTGTTTATACCAAAATTAACACAACAAAGTCTTAACCCCCAATTCACATAAACTGGCAAGTTCAAAATGCAATACAACTATCCTCTATAAATGCTTGAAAAATTCACAATATAGGTTTGTATAAAAATATATATACATAGTCAAATTTCATAGATATACATATAAATGCATATGTATATAGTCAAGAATAGGGTTATACATATAAATGCATATGTAGTCAATAAACACATAAAGCCCTTCAAATCACATTCAAGAATGCATATACAAATACACACACACACACACACACACACACACACACACACATACATATGTATGTATACTCCTCATATTTAAGCATGTATATACTTATACATGTATTTGTGTATATATCCACACACCCATTTCATATAAAAAATTCCTCATTTTATACCTAAATACCAATAATGTATACAAATTTAAATTTGAAACATTAACCTAAGTTTCAATTCATAATTTAATATCAAAATGAATATATATGACTAATTTAAATAATCCAACTCAAGACACAAGTATATACCCATCAAGATTAGCAATCTATTTATTGTACAATGTTTCTCAAAATAAGAGAGAGTTTAAGACAAGTTTCCTAGAAAAGCTTAACAATCAAGTAAATTTTATGGCTTAACCCTTAACCCTTAGGTTTTCCCTAAGTTGAATGTGGGGTTATATGGAGGCCAAGCCTTCCATAGGGCTCCACATACCACTTAAATATCTCTAGATTTGAACATAGAAAAAACTAGTAACCCAATACATAGTTTGAAAAACCCTTTGATTATTCACATAAGAATTGAAATATAAAACCTACCTGTGACTACCAAAGAAGCTGAATGAATTCCTTCCTTTTTCCTTCAATTTTTTCAAATTATTCATGTTATAAATATCTCTCCTTGATGTTGTGTGTCGTGTCCCTACCCACATTTCTCCTTTTATTCTTTTTCATTCTCTTCTTTCCACCATTAACGACTGATTCAATTAACTTTTTAAATGCATACATAAATTGCTAAATAAATTTACAATCTATCACCATTCAAACACAATAACCTCCATATTTTTCTCAAAATATAAGATTAACCAAAGTCAAATGATGATTAGTAACCCTAATCATGTTGAGGATTCTATTCACTCCAAAAAAAAATCATTTTATAGTCTTCTTAAAATCTACATGATAGCAAATAATCATCAATCAACTAAACCTTAATCATTTAGTTTCCAATTTCTATTCCATACAAAGGCTATCAATTCTTTTTTTGAGTAAAGTATTCCCATGTAATGAACCTCAACCAATAGAATAAAATATAGATTATATTTCATGATAATACTTTTTGATATTACTAGCTTATAATTCCACATGACTATACTATTCCCTATCATATATACAATGATTTATTAAACCCTTTAACAATTAAAAAAAATGTATTAATATATTTAAAATCAAACCTTGGATTAATAGTTAATTGAATATAAAGGTATTTAAAAATAATGATATTTATATCTTTTGACTTATATACTTAGCATATATAATAATAATAATATCTAATTATTATCATCTAAACCTTATCGATAAATAAAAACAATGGAATATGTCATCATATTGTAAAAATTATGTATCCATACTTAATGCATTAATGTAATTATAACATAACTAAATTTACTCATTCAATCAAATAATTGCATTATTTAAGATAAACTAGTATGATTACAAAATTAGTGAAATTACTTGAATAGTCATACGATCATCATTAGAAATCAAGATTATACTAGAAATCATATTAACAATCATGTACAAGAAAATTACACAAAAACATGCTATGTTATCTATATCAAATAATTGATTAAGAAACATTATATTTTAAGTGGTGTATGCAAGGGTTTCTAGATTCATTCTTTTTCGACCCCCAATGTATCCAACTAACCACCCTCTCTGAAGATACTCTCCCTCCATAATACTCTAAGGGAAGAATATGACCTACATCTACCTCATAACAATGAAGGTAGTTATTCTGAAACATCATTATATCCATAAGATAATGTTGTATGAACATGATCATGATATATAGAATATAAAAGTACTGCTAACTCATAAAAAAACTAATCATATAAATTAAGCAACATAAATTATCCCATAATTAGCATATGTCATTAGGCTTAATCAAATATTAGTTAATCAAATAATAAACTACAATAATATATATATATATATATTAAACAATTTATTTATCTTAGAGATAAATTATGATGTGATACTATATGTATAACAAAACTTTGATTACATTAGAATAACTAGAACATAATTTCTAGTTGGATACAAAACTACCTATTATAACTTATAAATTTGCTCACACATGCAATGTGTGCATGATGGAAAAATAAATTTACTTAATTACAACACATATGTAAAAATACTTAACTATCTAGTTTTAATCATTACATACAAAAATATACAAAAATAATCTTCAACTAAGGCTAAATCCACCCATGCTTGACACTTTTTATTATTGTTGTTGGAACTATAGTTGTAACTGGAGTTGTAATAGAGAATGGAGTTGAAATTGTTTTTATATCATATATGATTATTATAGTTGTAGCTATAGTTGAACTTATAGGTGGCATCAATGCATTTGATGAGCCATGAGGAACTAAAGTTGACATCAGTGTTGTAATTGACACTATAGGTGGAGTCTAAGCAATAGAACTAGTAGGTGGTGTTGAGGCTAATTTTTTCATGTCCATCTCTTGATAATGTTTATATGATTTGGCATGATGTGCTCCAATTATGATCATATCAATTATATGAAGTTTGGTTACCCTATTTACCCATTTTACTAACCTTACATGCTCTATCTTGATGGTTCTGAAACCAACACAAAATACCTCCAATTTAGTTATCTTTTTCCTCATAGTACACAAATTTTATTCAAGGTCATCTAAACTCATTTCTTGTATACTTTTATTGAAAACATCAAAAAATTGTTGCATGATTTGATCCAAAATAACTCAAGGTACCATCTTTTCATTGTTATTTCTTATTCCTATTAATTCTAGATCATCCAAAATTTGTGATGCATGATTTTCTTATTCTATAATCTTAAAAATTAGAGAATTGGTAGAACTCACCTAATCCAAAGCTTCTTTAGTCCTTATGACAACCGAATCTAATGTATTTTCATCCTATAAATGGGTCATCAAATTTAAGTGGCTAAATGTCTTATTAGTTGTATACAACACCAATAAACTCAATTTATTTTCATTTTATCTCAGAAGTTTAAACAATTTTGATATTATAGTTACATGTGGAGCCAATTGGACTATCAAATAATAATGGTATCCAAATTTTCATATAACCTTAAGGTCACACTCTATACATCTTTATCTATGTTGGAGGGGACATGTATTACCTATTGATACTCTTTGAGAGTTTCCAACTCTTCTTCTATTTATTTTTTGGCCTACTATATTCCATCATGGATGGCTAATACTACATCAGTGTGGGTCCCAATGTATGAATTGAGGTCCTCAATGTAGGGATATTGACCCTTATTTATATCCTACCTCTTTGAAATAGAGTAAATCTCTTCTCTTTATTTTAAAATTTATCTTATATCACTTCTATCTTCAATCTTCCTCTTCCTGACCCTTTACACCGAGGTTGTTATTTTGTCAAAGAGAGAGAGCTCACAATGGGTAGCTAAGTGATCTTCAAATTGGGCCTATTAGAATTTGATGATCCTAATTCCTTGGTCTAATTTGAAAAATTCAACTTTGATGGATCTAACGATTGGGATTCTATTTGTGTAACCTTCTCAGGCTTATGTTCAAGCTCAATGGAAGTATTAGACATAGAGATAAATTATCTTAGACCAATTTATGTTCCCAAAGTGTGTTATGGGATACACAATGTAGATAGTTTTTAGCTTGGAGAATCTTTTTGTTACCACCACTACTATGGTTAGAATTGGTCCTGATGAAGGCAATGGTGAACCCATTTTATTATAAGAGCTATCCACATGGGTGATGGGTTAGTTAGTGGATGTGGAAGAAAAGGTGGAGATTTAAGGAGTGGGAGAATAGGTGGTTAGGATTGAAGGAATGATGGTTGGAGAAGAAAAATTGGTAATTGGATGAGTAGTGGTTGGATAAATAAGAAAACCCAAGAGAGTGTGATTTCATATGAGTAAAAGTATAAACAACTATCAAAGATATAGTATAAATAACTGGTAATGACATAAAAGGAGAAAAGCCTAGGGGAGAAGTAAAGAAATCAACATTACCATATTATTCACCACTAAGGGGTGACTTTAATTTCAATCCTTGAAAGCTTATCACTTTTATTTTTTGTATCTCCTATTCATCAAATTCATGGCATAACTCACCTTTAATTGAAGGTTGTACCTCTCCACTCATTACCTTCATGGATGGAATTTATGGTCTCTCTACCCTATGTTTTATTTGATAAAAAAATATTGTCCTTTTAGCTTGTGGAGTAGTCACTTGTTGTGTAAGAGGGGGAGGATTCATACTGAATGTTATGGATACTAAAGCTAACATATTAGGTTCAATATCTTCCTCATTAGAGGAGTTTAGACACATGATCTCCACCTCTTTCCAGCTTGTGTTATCATTTTCATGTGTTAGATTTTATACTAATTCCTACTTGACCCTAATTAGTTCAATAATAGATGTTTTAAATGGAGGATTCTATTATTTATCTTACTAAGTATAAATTAGTATCTCTTATATCAGTTTATCTTATTCATCCTCTTTAGTATTTGATGTTTCCCTTACCACTTATTCTTTCTCTTATTGAGATGTAATTACAATAGGTGGTTGTTAGGGTTCTTAGCCTTGGTCTATTGGCTAGTGGTAGATGTTGGTGTGATTCAAGCTCTTGAAAATGGTAATCTAAAACCATGTTACATGAAATACAAATCATTTAAAATGTAACTAGGGATTTTTAAAATTATAGAAGAATATGTACACTCAAACTCTTGAAAATCAAATGAGGTGAACTTGATTAAGAGCTCAATGTTATATCTTTGTGTATTAATTCTAGTTCATGAACCATTATTTTCCAACATATATGATTTCATCACCTTTATTAAATATGAACTTGACCATTTAGGCCTAGTGGATATGCCACATAGGATGCTTACTCATTCAAGGTGCCACAGTGCCACTTCTTATTTTGACACTTGTCATTGTATGGTTTAGTTGGGGGTTAATCTTTGCCTTTAGGCCTAACGATATAATATGGTGGGCCTAGGATTCCAAGTTAGATACCTCAAAGATAAAAATGTTTTTAAATATATTTATTCAGGAAGATTTGTCTAAAAGTCACGTAAGGAAATTTCTCAAAGACCAAGGACTCTAAATAAAAGTGGACAAATGAATAGTTCCCGAAGACCAAGTTTTCTTTGAGAAGATTATCATTTGGGAGGAAGTTTCTATAGAGAAATTTCCAAAATGAAAACCTTCTGAATGAAATATGTTGAAGAGAAAGTTCTCAAAGATTAAAACCTTCTTAAGATCAAACCTTTAAAATTAAAGTTACTGCATAAGAAGTTCCAAATAAAATGATCTGAAGAAAAGTTGTTGATCAAAAATATGTTGACTAGAACAAAATTTAAAAAAAAAATTATTGACCAAATACTTTCTAACTAAATTTTTTATGAAGAATAAAATATCAAAGACTGAATTGACCCAAAATTCTAAGTAAAAGAATCCAACCAAACAACTCCAAATAAAATAACCCGAATAATCAACCTTGAATGCATGTCAAACATAACACTTCTTCCAATTTTACAATAATAGATTAGTTTCAATAAGTCCTTTCAAATTGAAAATATGTGCACCAAACATGATTTAATGTCCAAAACATCAAGTTTATATATATAATAAAAACTATCCCAAACACATACACATAACCCAAATAATAAATAAGTCCTCTTAAAAAACAAAGGGGGTACCCACTTTATAAATAAAATCCAAGGTGGGGTGTGTTGAATAAAACAAATGGCAAATCATAAGGGTGAATACTCTCTAGTTTTCAAGAACCCAAAATATCTAGTTTTGAAATCACAATATCAACAATGAACCATACTAAAAGAAATGATTAAATTAGAAACATAAAATATACTCTTAATAATTCCATGCAATATACCCTTGTCAAAGGGTTTTAGGAAAATATATGTGGTGAGATGTAGGTTTCATTTTGATTGGGTGTTAGGTGCATATAAATTTGGGATCTTGTGCATTTCTATATTGCTATCCAAGTGTCCTTAGCCTTGATACAAATAACTTTGATCACCTCTTCTTTTTTCCTCCATATTTTCCAAGATGTGTGATACATTAATATTATTTCATCATGTTGGATTTTAACATTCTTTGATTTTCTTTTGGAATTTTATATTTTACCTTTTATTTTTTTCCTTTCTAAATGAAAGAGGGAAAAAGTTGACCACCATGAGCTAGTATTAGTAAAATTTGGTAAATTAGAATGCCCCTATCAACTTTACCCATGTAAATGGTTTTTACCTCAAGCAAGCATTAGTATTTAATGTGAATTTAACCCAAGAGGATAAGGAAAACTTTATAAATTTGTATATAACTATCAGATAAACTTTTAAATACTTGATAGAATCATTATCTTTGTAACATAAGTGTGGATAACTCTCTCATTACATACTTGAATTAAGAATTATAAGCTATAATATGCAATTCCCACCAATTCAAGTTAGATTCAAAACACATAGGATGTTGTTTGATTATACAAGGAGTGATCAATTAGATTGCCACTAGGGAAAACTATTCTAGAAAGTGGTAAAACTACCTAGAATGAACCGTTATACCAAGCAAAGAAAAATATCAAAATCAAAAGTGACTAATTTAAAAAGAATGAACTATTATAATGAAAGAAAATGATTGAAAGTAGGAAGCTAACTAATAAATCAAATTTCACCTACTACATCTCTAAAACATCCATTGTTACTCAGATACCTCTTCAAATGGAGTATCCATGAGGTAATGCTTTAAAAATTATCCATTGATTGGATATGTCAATTCATTACCTTGGAGTTCCTACAAATGGAATGCATTATTACCAAATATCTCTGAGATATGATAAGGTCCTATTCACAATTAGGTAAAATTGTCATGAATTCCTTTATTCTAAAGGGCTTTATCCCATAACAACACTAGGTCAAAAATCTTGAATGATTTATATTTTTATCTCTTATCGAACCATATTTTGACTAAATCTTAATGTTTTATGAATTTTTGTAAAGCTTCATCTCTAAAATCTTCCATTTCAATGATATCCAATAATCTAGACTCTGCCTTCTTATTGGGATCCATGTATTCTTCCATAAATTAATATGTTGGTAGCTTTAGCATGATTAAGAACACTAGTTATTTATTATAAACCAATATATATGGTGAGGCTTTAAGGGTTTAATTATATTGAGTTTGATCTACTCAGAGTGTATACCTCAGTAAGAGATGTCACTCTCTAGGACTACCTATATTAGACTCCTTGATAGCTTCAATGAGTTTCTTGTTGGTTGATTCTACCAACCCATTCCCTTGTAGGTAATGATTATAAGATTATTTGATTGTGATATATTTATCTTGGGACCATTTTTTAAACTCAACAAACTGAAATGCTAGCCCATTGTCACAAACCAAAGAAATAGGTGTGTCAAACTTATTTGTGATATGTTATTTAAGGAAACTGATCACATCTTGGGATCTTGAGTTATTGGTGGTTATTTCCTCAATCCATCTAGAGATATAATCTATATCAATGATAAAAAAATTATGCATATATGAAAAATTCAAATTTATAACACCAATTAAATCTAAGCCCCATTGGGAAATTAACTTACCTTTAATCATAGTCTATAGTGGCATTACTGCATGCACCTTTCTTTTTTCCAAGACTTATCATTAATGGAATGTCACCATGTGGAAGTGAGCATTGTTGAAGCCTTTTGGACAATAATAATGTATTATAAGTATTTAAATGGGCTATATTATTCCCAAATAGATGGCCACTACCAATATTTTGATATAGATTTTCTAGAATCTCTTAGGATTTTTTTATGTGATACACATCTTAAATATATGCCTTAGTATTTTTTCTTATAGATAATTAATTTTATAATCATATAATTAGAATATTTTATCCTCAAGACTATATTTTACTCTCTCTTGATTTTTTGGAGGAATGTTCCAATGAGTAAGAACTAAATAATACCCGATTATCAATTTAATTAAGAAACCTATATTTGACAAACATCTTCGATGGTGATGCATGGATTTGGTTTAGTCATCAACTAAATAATTCCTTATCCTCTAATGATATTGGTAAATTTAATTTCAATATCAAACTTCTATAATTTTTCCATCCATTTTCCCCTACATTCTCTCGATTTATTATGTCCTAGTGTAATCTTGAAAATAGGGTTTGGTACAATGGTGATGGTCTTGTTCCATGAGATGTAGTGCATAACTTCTTAAATACTTTGATAAGGGTGAATATTTGATAATCAATCATGGAGTATCTAATCTTTGTATATTTTAAGTTAATGCTCATGAATTCAATATGGTGTTCATTTTCTTCCCTCTTTTGCATGAGCAAGGTAGTAATGGTATGATTTGAAGCAAATGAATATAGGAGAAAGTTTTTAGTTAAATATAGGTTTACCAATACTAAGGCTTGTGAAATGGCCTTATTTATGTTTTATAAATAATTATTAGCTTTAGGCATCCACTCCATTTTGGCATCCTATTTGATCATTGCATTCAAGGGTCTAATAATCTCTACAAATCTTGATATGAATTTCCTCATGAAATTAGTCTTCCCAAAGGACTTGAGCTCATTTTTAATATTTGGGAACATTATTTTTTAAATATCTTGAATTATTTTTAGGTCAATGGTGATATCATATTTAGTGATAATGTGTCCTATTAGCTTACTTTTGATAACACCAAATATAATCTTCTTGGGGTTGAGTGAGATAACAAACTTCCTAAACCTTTTAAAAATGGACTAAATATGGTCAATATGAAAATTTCTATTTTTAGATAAAATAATGAGATCATCCATGTATAAAATTATGCATTTTCATATCAGTACTTGAAATGTGTGATCCATTGCTCTTTGAAAAGTATTCCCAACATTGATCAACCCAATTTTCATTCATTTGTATGCATATATTCCCCATTTTATAGTAAATGTGGTTTACATCCTATCTTTAGATTATAAAAATACTTTATTATATCCTAAAAATCCATGTAAGAAAGACATCATTACAAAACCACTCATAGTTTATTTATATATGGAAACTAGATCATGTGTGTTGATAAGTAATTATTTTATTATGTATTGATTAATTTTATACAAAAACCTAATCCTTATATGGATCTCACCCCATCAAAATGGAGGGTCCATAATTGGGAAGGGCCCTAAATTTCTTCCTATGTTTCATGCTTCATATTAAATACATAAATTTTAAGACTAAGAGACTTATAACTTACATAATCATTATAATTTTTTTATTATATAATAATATGCTTCATCCTTGGCTCTCGATCAATCTTGATTTAGTTGGCTATTCCTCTCCATGGTAGTGAGATATGAGAGAAGTTTATGGAAAGATATCCATTTAATGTATTTAACCAATCTCTACTTAATATTCACCCATATCATTCTAAAATTTACACTACCAATATGTATATATTCATATATACTCAAGGTTATAAAGCAACTTAGATTCTTACATCATTAAGTTCTCCAAAAACAAGCACTATTATCTTATCCAGTTTTGACACAATCCTCTTGAATAGACTTGGGATCAAACCAAGCTTCTAACAAATGGAGTTTAGAATTTCCATTGATGAAGCTTCAAAATCTACCAAAAAATAATGTATGTTCTTGACAAAGGCCTGAATGGTTAGCAAGAAAGGCGGAACCTTAAGCTTTTTTTTATATATTACATTTGTGTTGGTTATTTTAGACTTTTCTATAATAGACTTACCTGTGATAGACTTCCATAAGAGATCCTTTTGATATATAATTTGTGCCAATTCATGAATATTAGTATTGAACTTGATCTTCTTCATATCTTCAACAATATTGTATCCTCCCTTACTCTATTATTCTCTATGTTGAGGCTAATCATTCCCTTTTCGGGGAGGAAGATTATTATTATCTTTAGGATTTAGGGAATAGCTATATTATTGGGAGAAGTAGAAGTGGTGAGAGGTTTCATAGTCCTTAGATTATAATTATTCCTATTGAACTGGTGGAATGATTTTACCTCCTCAGAATTATCCTCCATAACATTATCATCTTCATTAGGGAAGGGAGACTCATAGGTTTCAAAGACCATAGCTAAACTTGAAGTGCCTAATTCATGAGGGAGATCTAGAGGATTCATTGTTTGATATTTTCTAATCATTTCCATATGAAATATTTCAAAGGTTACACAAAACTCTACACATTCCAATTCCCCATGTTATGATGTGTTGTTAACCCTACACCAATCTTACAAAACTATCTCCATGATATTTTTTTGGTAGCTTATTAGACTAATATTTCTTTATATTATTTGTGGGCTTATTGAATGGTCTATTTTATCTTGGAAATATATAATTTTGATTGTAATTATGATTGGTGATATTACTCATCATTTTTTACATATTTAGGAAATCATTGCTCAACTTCTAGACCATTATTTGTATAGAATCCAATTTAACTTTGGTAGAGTCATAGCCCTAAGTGACTATTGCATTGATATGAGCCTGATGTTGATTTTACTAGTTTTGATGATAGCCATTCCTTTGTGTTTGATTTATAAATAATATATAATTCTAATTTTGTGTTTGTTGCATCATGGTAGGTAGGGTGTATAACTAATTACAGTTGAATATAGGGGTGTTCTGATTAACATGTAGAATTGGATTCAAAGATGGAATCCCATTATTGAACATTTATCCTCCTAAATTCTAAGGATTGAGATATGAATTTAGATATTTATCAATATAAATATCTTTTTATAAGGTTAAAGCTAAATTTTTGGTAGTGGTAGCTCTTTACAAAAACACTACAATAATGAGATCCAGAGCATTCTTGTATATTTCAAGCATCAAATCTACATCTAGTTTATATACAAAATTTAATCAAGTGTGGATATTATAAAATATTGCATTGAAGGTGCATATTAACTTGTTGGGTTCCATTTTAATGCCAGTGAAATATTGATACACTAGACTAGGATTAGTCACTTCCCCAAATTGTGCAATAAATTTATTTTGACACTCATTCAATGAGGTGATATAATTCTACTAAAAATTGAGATACCATTCATAATAATAATCTTTTAGAGTAAATAGGAAAAGCCTATATGCAACATCCTCATGGGTGACAATCATTAATCTCAGAGAAAACTTGAAAGATTTGATATGTTCTTCTGTTGTTCCCCTATTTGAGAGGGATAAGGTAGGAAAATACTTCTTTGGATTATTTAATAAATCATGTTGGTCCCCAGGGATGGAAATAGTAAATCTGACTAAGCAAGGTTGACCCATAAGAAGATTGATAAGTGGGATGTTTTCTATAAGAGAAGGTGTTTTATTTCATTATATCTTAGGGATGATAGGTATTATTCCTCTTAGGATTTTAAAATGTTTAAATCAAAAATGATAGCTTGGGCCCTAGACCTTGGTAATATCCTAGGTGTTTCCAATGTAATTATACATAGAGAATAACTTCCAATATTAAGAAATAATGCATGTGTGCCCTCCTTGTAGCACCAAATTTTTTATCTACTGATGTGGGTTTTTCGCACACCATATAAGGTTAAATGTTTTATCCTCTAACATTTAGGGATCTATATGGAACAAGGTTCCACTCTGGGGCATGAGTTATAGGTATGTGATTAAATAAACTAGGAGATGGAATAACAAGTTAAGCTTGTGGGTTGTTTAACCAAGTTTTATGGATGGATTTATGGAATCTAATAAAAAATAATCATTAATAAATTTGGATGGATGGAGAATTATTCTATGGTGGATAGATATCAAAGAAAATCAAAATGGGAAATAAGGGTATGGCAAAAAAGAAGACCCTGTGTTATTGGAAGGTCACTTTTAAGACTATTTATTTGGTAGACAAGTATCTCCAAAACCAATATTTGTCACTTGTAGTTATTTAACACTCATAAATAAGCTTGATTAGTAGTATAAAAAAACAAGTATATGTTAGAGGTATAATCATTGAGAGGGTGGGAGTGAATCAATGAGCCAAAATAATCCAATTTAAATTATGATAATTAAAAACACTTAATCAGTTAACATAAGAATTCATGAAGCATACACAACATTCATATCAATGAGAAAGATAGATAATGCAAGATCAATCACATAACACATGACACACATGGGAAACCCTCCTAGGGAGAAAACCCATTAAAACCTGAAATCGGAATATTATCCTATAATAACAAGATATAATTTAGACCATATATAAATGAATAATGAACTACAATCCTTATTTAGTGAGACTACAATCCAAGAAGGTGTTGCCACACTTGTCTAACTGAGATACAACAACAACCATACCTTTTATCAAGTTGTACCTTGTAAGGAGGCTAAAACCACCTTAGATGATAAGATACCACAACAAAACATATGGACACATCCACCTCTGAAATGATGTAAATAACACCTGATGATGGTCCTCTACTTATCACACTTCACTTTCTCTCAAACTCAAATAGAAAGTGGATTAATCTATGCACAAAATTATGACCAATAGGTCATATAAATATTATTCAATATATTCTATTATTCAACTATTCCTTAGGGCACTCTACCCCTCCTTTGATTCATAAAACACACATAAATCTCTCTCTAATTACTCCTTAGTCTCTGATACAAAGTCTAGAAATCACCATCTTTAATTTAATTATTTATAGAGCAATATTGATAATCACTACCTTGGTCAGCCATTAGTCATGCCTTATCCATTAAGGCATATATCATATGAATACATGGATCAATACAATCTCCATAGGTTATCCATAACATTTATAGGTCACCCTTAAGAAACTACATTTTTTATTAGGCCCTTGTAGCTCTTATAGGTCTCATGGAAACTTATTCACCTATTTATCTCACCAGTGAACAAAATAAGAAAAAATGACCACTTTTAAATACATGGGTCCACTCTTTGTGTCCCATTCAACATCCTAAAAATATTATATTCATCTTAGATAACTTATGTGTATGCTCAAACAAATCAAACACAGACCTTATATACAGAAACACCATTATCAAACATACAGTCAACTTATTAAGCATTGTTCATACTCAATATAGATTGATCACACCTCAAGAAAACACACATGCATCCTCATGGATTATAAAACATGTTCTAAAATATAATTCATCATGAAACATCAAAATATGCCACAATCTCAAACATTCTTCTCAGGTCACTTACAGAACAAGTACAAACACACAATCAACTTTTGGGCTCAATATCTTTGACTATACTCACTTTTATATCTTTAAATATATATAGCCAGATGTGCCTTGGAGTCCTCTACCACTTTAATTTTTACAACATCATTAAATTTTAATTTTATCAAATGATATGGACATAATACATAGCTCTATTTTTCTCTATGTTAAATTCAAATGGTCACAATTAACCTTCCAACACATTACTCGAATCTCATGTCCTCTCAGCTCAAATCGAATATGCATCATCGATCTCTTCCAATATTTAATGTATATGAACTAATTCTTATATGGTAAACCTCAATCACATTGACCTCATCTTGTGCAATCTTGAAACTTTGACTCAATGCACTCCATCGATCTCTATGGATCAACCAGGTCTTTAATGATCAATGCTCATCATTCGATTAATCTATACAAACACTCACTCGCTATTGGATCTTTATCCTATAGCTTTGTTTAGTCTTTAAACATCATGCACCTATCCTCATCTCATTCCTTCTTGATTTCTTGGATCAATGCACACCATTGATATTGTTTGATATTTAACACTTTAAAAAATGACCGAGTATGGGGACCCTTTCAATATATATGAGTAGCCATTTTTTCACCTTTATAACTTCTTTTACACTTACTCACATGATCTCAAACTTGGACCAGATGATCTCCTCACATAGGAGAATCTAGTCATGTAACACACTAATCTTGAAGCCTTTACATGTATGAGATATATCACCATTAAAATTCCTTGTCAAAAAGTTTTTCCATAGAGCCAACTATGTCAAAACCTACTTGGGAGGCCAACTTTGGACAAGCATAACTTTTACCGTGCTTCAATGCATGATCTAAAATTTAGCACAAACCATCTATGATAAAAAATAAACAAAATTATATGATCATTTTCTATTAATACCTTCATATTTTAAATATATGAAACCATAAAATTTATCATTTGGCTCTTCTTTCCATGTTTCAAAATAGGCTATGTGTGGGAAAACATAGTCAAACTGCCTGGGAGCACAGCTTTGCATATGAATATATTTTGATGCACTATATTACATGATTTAAAAATTAATGAAAATAAGCTAGGAAAAAAATATATAAACCCATATGATCATTTTATCCTAAAACCTCCATGTATGTGAATTTTGACCTCATCAACATGCTTACTCAATTCTTTCTATCCACATTACAAATTTGGCTAAGTATGGGAAAGTAATGAATTCTGACTAAGAAGCCAACTTTTCACCCTCATATATTTGATCATGATTTGAAGCATGACTTGAGATATGGTGTATAAAAAATAGGGACTTATGTGATCATAATCATATTACCAACTCCCCTTGAATCATTCACATGTGGCAATGGTGACATCATCAAACTGCCTAATTAGAATTTATCCCACTAAACCCAAAGTGTCTAGATGAGAACTATCAACTACAAAATGAATTATAATTATGAACATAATCTATCAAATCATATATAATGTATTATAATACCCCTTCCACATTTTTAATTCACCATACTTAACCCTGATCCTTTTTAGCCATACCATACCATACCATACCATACCAACCATGCATAAAACACACTAGAATAAGCACATTGCACACTTTTCATTATTACTTAAGATATCAAGGCACTTCATACACTCAAAAGGATAAATCCATGACATAACCATGACATCATTGATAAATCTCCATCACTCTCCCCCTTTGTCATTGATGTCAACAAATATCATATATAGAAATATACAACTCACCTTCTCTCTCTTCAAGCACTCCTAAAATAGAAACTTTCTCCCCCTTTGACACAATGAAAAAGTGTTAAAAAACTAATTATGAGGACCTAAAAGGAATATCAAATAATAAAATACCATATTATAAAGATGATACAAACTCCCCCTTACCTTGAGCTTACCTCTTCTTTCCTTGACAAACCTCTTGCTTCATGGCAACACTTTTCTTCAACCAAAAACACAAAAAATAATTGAAAAACTGATGTAACAAACCAAGAAACGTCTAATATGTAACCCCCTTAATAAATATGATAAATTTCACCTTCTAAGTATCTTCATATCTCCACATACTATGAATCACTATCACACATGCTAACCAACCTCCTCTCTCAAGCTACTGGAACTTGTAGAGCCCACATAATTTAGTAGACACATCTTCATGACCTGAAACTTTATATCTAGAGAAACCTCATATTCCCCCTCAATAACACCAAATTTTCATCACCAAGCTCATCATATGCAATATACTTCCTTCACAAACCAACTATCTAATTAGGCCTCCAACTTGACAAAAACTTGAATAATTTGAGAACCATAAACCTTCAAATTTATATGAAGATTGATTTGACAACCCATTTTCTCCATTAAATATATAAATAATCCTTATACCTCAATTCATAATTTAAATTACTTTTTTAGCATAGCTCAAAACACTAGAATCTCAAAACAAGTAGGGTTAACAAACCACCTTCTGGTCAATGCACACCTCTGAAACTACTTGCACACCTAGAAACACCCATCACACACTTTTGGACCAAGATTTTAGCTTCCACATCATTGGTAACCTTAACTTATTATAACCCATTTTAGGACTTGGAAGCTCTTTAAGCACAAACTGTGAAACTTGAGAGATAACAAAATTATCCAAATTGACTTCAACATACCTTCAGAACACAAAACCACCTAGATAATGATAGAATAAGGTCAATTGATGTTTATATGCAAAAATATCATCTTGAAAATCACAAATCCTCTTTTAGCATTTCATAACCTTCAATCTGACCCTACAAACTATTATAACTAAAAAACACCACATCAACACTTGCTTCTCCACTTGAAAGGAGTATCTTGAAAATTATAGATAGAGACACCCTCAATACCTCAATGCTATAAAACAAAAACAAATCCTCATATTCCATCTCCTCCTTGATCAATTGATACTTATAGTTCTTTTTCTTCTTCTTCTTCTTCTTCTTCTTCTTTGGATTTAGAGAAATAACTTCGTCAACTACTAAAATATTCTCCTTTTCTTATATGATTGGATTATCAATACATAGATTCATGGCATAACTTTTCATCTAAAGAATCTTCATTTCATCTTGGAACCTCTTCATTAGGCATAAAAAATTTGTGTTATTTACAGGATACATGCTAAAAAATAACAAAATATTCACTTGGATCCATACATACCTCAAGACTAGCCTCAATCAGTGCCTTGGTCTTCTCTTTGAGCTTGATATTTTCATTCTCAACATGAGTAGATAATTAGACCTCTTGGTACTCTTCAACTTCTAAAGTATTCTCCACCATATAAAATAGATTACTTAGACCTACAGTCTCATTATAGCTCACACTTGTCACCTTTAGATTCTTTATGTTAACTTGCCTTATTTATTGAACTCTAAGAGCTTGAATAAATCTATTTTATCTTGTAGGACTTTGCTTTCAAAACCTAGTAATGTGAAATCATTATTCACAATTGTAGCACACCATATTCCTTTATCATGACAAACAAAACAACCTTCCCCTTTTGAAGAGGACTCACCTTATCTAATCTTATGTAGACAATGGTTTGTAAAGTGTCCCACATCAAGATAATTAAAGCACTTGATTCTATTCACACCTTTTAACCAATGACCCCTGTCATAGTCCCACACAAATTCATTTCTAATAGGTCTCTTTCACTCTATAACCCTATGACTAAATTTATTACATTTATAACAATAACTATTGAATCTTTCATACCTCATGACATTTGTCTATCTAATCTTATTTATCTTCATTCTGCTAGCACCTTCAGTCCTTGTTTGATGATTTGTCTTCAAATTAAGATTATCCTTGTTCACATTAGTCTTCATCTTATCTTGACTAGTAATCTTTTATTCTTATTCATATCCAAGACCATTTATATCACTATCATGCTTTTGACCACTCAATATTTTATCTAGATCACATGAGATCTTTTCCAATCTCATAAATGTCTTCACCTTACTAGCTATCTTTTCTAGCTCAAATCATAAATATTCATTTTCAAAACCATACTTTGAACATTCATCATCTTTAACTTTTAGGCTTTGACATAATTTCTAATTAAAAATTGAGATTATTGATCATATATTCATGCTCCTTGGCATCTTTATTCAATCTTACCTCATATACACTAAATTACTCATCATAGTCCTTAATCTTAGATTTCATATTCTTATTGATCTTCTTCTCAATATTCAATTATTCAAAAGCATTCATCAAAGTAGTCTTGAAATCCACCTCATCTTCATCATCATTTGAATCACTCCAAGTCAACACCTTCTAATGTGATAAAATTCATTCCTCAGCCATGAATAGAGCTTCATCTTCAATAGGACCATCATCTTCATGATCATATTCTGAGTCACTATCTTCACTCTCATTTGATGAGCTAAAATCTTATTTGGTATAAAGATTCTTCTTATTCTTGAAGGACCTCTTCTTGTTATACTTTCTGAATCCTTTCTTCATGTATGTCTTCTTATCATCATCTTGACATTCACCATGCTCTTAATCATATTTATTATCATGCTTATGAGGGCACTTCTAAGAGAAATGTCTTATCTCTCCATAATTGAAAGATTTTAAGGGTAGTTTACCCTTATACTTCCCTAAACCTGTGTTCAATTTCCTAGTAATTAAAGTAATTAGTTCATCCTCATAAATGTTAGATATGTCATCCTATTTGTATTTATTACCTTACAACTTCTTCTTAGGATTCATCTCTATCTTGAATGCAACTTCATTCTTTGTTGGTATATCATCATTTATTCTCATCTCATATGCAGTAAGGGTGACATGCAATT
This sequence comes from Torreya grandis, assembly GCA_037957365.1. Classification (NCBI taxonomy): domain Eukaryota; kingdom Viridiplantae; phylum Streptophyta; class Pinopsida; order Cupressales; family Taxaceae; genus Torreya; species Torreya grandis. The sequence goes on along the minus strand of JARHVA010005224.1, from coordinate 452,564 downwards.
GATTCATATTTACCTGAGTAAGATCATGACTCTCTTCTATAGAAGATAATTTTGGATCAAACTTAAGAGAAAGATACCTTAATAACTTTTTGACTACAATATCCTCTTCAAGATTATCTCTAAGATCTTTGATGATGTTTAGAGTCTCATCAACTCTCTATAGAAGGGATGCTACATAATCTTCTTCCTTTATCTTGAGACTTTCAAATTGCTTTTTATGAGTCTACAACTTAGCAAGATTGACCTTTGAATCCCCTTCAAAAATTATCTTCATTTTGTCCCATATATTTTTAGTATATGTAAAATGGTTTACCTTGGTGTATTAAATCTCTGAAAGACCATAAGTGATAGCATGCATCACCTTGGAATTGTTTTCAAACAACTTCTTGTCTATAACACTAAATGGAGGAATAATAGGAAAAACATAACCATCCAGAATATATTGCCATTTATCAAACCCTAAGGACATGATATATGTCATCCTTATACTCCAAAAATCATAATTGGATCTATTGAATATTGGTGCTTGATTAATAGAGAAACCTCCTTGATGAATACCCATATTGTATCTTGGATCACCTTTAAGTTTTTAAAATTTTACCAAAGGACCTCACTCTGATACCAATTGTTAGAGGTATAATCACTAAGAAGGGGGTGAATCAGTGAACCCAAATAATCTAAATTAAATTCTAATATTTGTAAACACTTAATCAATTACCCCAAGTGTTCATGAAGCATACATAACATTCACATCAATGAGTAAGAGAGATAATGCAAGATCAATCACATATAATATGACATACATGGGAAACCTCTTGTGGGAGAAAACCCACTAAAACCTAAAATCATATTACTATCCTATAATAAAAATATCTAGTTTAGACCATCTACAAATGATCAAGGAACTACAATCCTTATTTAGTGAGACTACAATCTTATAAGGTGTTGCCACACCTATCTAGCTGAGATGCAACAATAACTATACCTTTTAGAAAGTTATACCTTTCAAGGAGGATACAACCATATTACATGCTAAGCTACTAGAAAAAACACCTATGAACACTTCTAACTCTAAACTGATGTCAACAACACCTGATGACGGTCATCTGCTTATCATACTTCACCTTCACTCACACTCAAACAACAAGCACACTAATATATCAATAGAATTATGACCAATAGGTCATAAAAATATTCCTCAACTATTTTTTATCTTCAACTCATCTTTAGAGAACTCTACCCCTCCTTCACTCCACAAAACACACACAAACATCTCTCTAATCACTCCTTAGTCTCTCATACAAAGTTTAGAAATCACCATCTTTGATTTAATTATTTATAGAGAAATATTGATAAGCACTACCTTTGTCAGCCATTAGTCATGTCTTATGCCTTAAGGCATATATCATATGAATACATGGATCAATAAAATCTCCATAGGTCAGCCATAGCATCTATAGGTCACCCTTAAGTAGCTACACCTTTTAATAAGGATCTTGTAGCTCTTATAGGTCTCATAAAGACCTATTCACGCATTTATCTCACCATCAAATAAAAAAAGAAGACATTACCACTTTCAAATACATGGATCCACTCCTTACATCCCCTTAAACATCCTTAAGATATCATAATCATCTTATCTCACCTTTGTGTATGCTTAAAAAACTCAAACATAGACCTTATACATAGAAACACCATTATCAAACATACAATCAACTTATTAAGCATTTTTCATACTCAATATAGATTGATCACACCTCAAAAAACCACAAAAATCATCCTTGTTGAGTCTAAAACATGTTCCAAAATCCAATTCATGAGACATTGAAACAAAATCAACACAAGATCAAATATTCTTCTTAGGTCACTTGTAGAACAAGCACAAACACACAATCAACTTCTAGGCTCAATATCTTTGACTATACTCACTTTCAAATATTAAAATCTATATGTCTAGATGCACCTTGGAGTCCTCTACCACTATACCTTGTATAACATCAAAAAATTTGACTTCTATTGAAAGATAAGGATAAAATATAAATATTTGTTTTTTCCTTATATTAAATTCAAATATTTGAATTCAAATGGTCACAGTTAACCTTCAAACATAGTGCTTAAATATTGTGTCTTTTTAGCTCAAATAAAATATGCATCATCTATCTCTTTCAATATTTAATGCATAGGCACCAATTCTTAGATGTTAAACCTTAGTCACATTAACCTCATCTTGTGAAATCTTGAAACTTTAACTCAATGTGCTCTATTAATCTCTATTGATCAGCTAGGTCTTTAATGATCAATGATCACCATTTGATAAATTTATATGAATGCCCATTCATCATTGGATCCTTATCCTATACCTTTCTTCAGACATTAAAAATCATATACCTATCCTCATCTCATTGCTTCTTAACTTCTTATATCAATTCACACCATTGATCTTGATCAAGCTTTACCACTTTTAACAATTACTATGGGGACCCTTTCAATATGCTCGAGTAGCCATTTTTTCACCTCAATAACTTCTTCTATGCTTACTCACATGATATCAAACTTGGACCAAATGATCTCCTCACATACAAGAATCTAACCATGTGGCACACTAATCCTAAATACTTTTCATGTGTGAGATATATCACCATTAAAATGCCTTCTCAAAAACTTGTCACAGAGCCAACTATGTAAAAAACTACTTGGGGGGCTAACTTTGGATAATCATAACTTTTGTCGTGCTTTAGTGCATGATATGAAATTTAGCATATATCATATATGCTCAAAACTAAACAAAACCATATGATTAATTTCTCTTAATAGCTTCACATGTGTAAGATATAACACCATCAAAATTTTCACTTGACTCTTCTTACCACATTACAAAATTGGCTAAGTATGGGAAAACATAGTCAAACTACTTAGGAACCCAACTTTGCATATGAATATTCTTTTGATATGCTACATTTCATGATATAAAAATTAATTAAAATAAGCTAGGAATAAAAATGAATAAACCCATATGATTATTTTCTCATGAAACCTTCACACGTGTGAATGTTGACCTCATCAACATGCTTACTTAGCTCTTTCTTTACACATTGAAAATTTGGCGAAGTATGGGAAAACAATGAATTCTGACTGAAAAGCCAACTTTGAACCCTCATATATTTGATCATGATTTGATGCATGACTTGAAATATATTGTATAAAAACTAAGGACCAATTTAATCATAAATTTATGACCAAATCCCCTTGACTCATTCACACATGGTAATGGTGATGTCATCAAACTACCTACTCAGAATTTCTATGAATGAACCCAAAGTGTCTAGATGAGAACTATGGACTACCATATAAATTCCACTTGTGTAAACAAGTTCTTAAATCATAGATAATAACTTATAGGATCCCTTGAACATGGTTAATTCACCATACTCAACCCTAATCCTTTATAGCCATGTCAATACTAAAGATAAACCAACCATACATAAATCATAATAAAACAAGCACATTACACACTTTTTCATTGTTCTTAAGCTACCAAGGCACTTCATCCACTCACAAAGACACCTCCATGACATCACTATGACATCACTGATAACTCTCCAATAATATAGGAGGCTCGATGATATCAAATGAAGGTTGTTCTCCTTAGGAATGCTATTGCACACCCGTATCTGAGGGATTATAATTCAAACCAATTTTTTTTTTAGGATAGTTATAACTCATGTTTATATTACTATACTAAAAAGAAATACCTCTACACACCTTGGATTATCAATTTAACCTCTACTAAGTGCTTAAATCAATGATGTTTACCAATACTTAGTTATTGTATCACATCTAAGATCCATATTCATCAATTGAAATAATTATATTCATCTATATCATTAACACACTTTAGAATTATTGAATTTACATAAACAAATAAACTCAAATTTCACTAACACAAAAAAGGAAGAAGAAATAACAAACACAGTTTCATGATAACAATCTATTCATGTATATTGATCCAAAACTTTGACCCTTTAAAAAGAGTGATCTACATGTATCTAAAGTACTTGGGGAAGTGGTTACCTCATCCTCCAAGTATATAAAAACTTTGATTACATCAGAATAACTAGAACACAAGTTCTAGTTAGATACAAAACTACATGTTATAACTTATAAATATCCTCAGATATGTAACATGTGCATGTTGGTAAATTTTTTTGTTTAATTACAACATGAACATAACAAGACTTAACTAGATTTTTGTAATCATTACAAAAAAATAATACAAAAATAACCTTTGACTAAGTCTAAATGAACTCCTACTTGACACTTTTTTATTATTGTTATTGGAAATTTAGTTGTAACTATAGTTGTGATGGAAACTAGAGTTGAACTTGTTATTGTAGTAGCTATAGTAATTGGGGTTGTAAATAGAGCTGAACTTAGAGGTGGTGTTGATGCACTTGTTGAGTCAAGAAGAACTAAATTTGATGGTAGTGTTTTAACTAGAATTGTAGGTGGTGTATGTAATGGGAAATATAATAGGTCTCTAAAATAATCCTAGCTTGGAGAATATATATCCTACTTACACTTCTAATTGGGGATACATTAGATAATAGAGGTCATGACCAATATGGATCTTCTAGACCTAATTAAGGGATCTCTTACCACAATAATATCACTAGGGAGGGTCCCTAAGCCTTCAATCAAGAAAAACTATACAATAATCCTAACTAGATCCTATGTTTTCATATTCACTTAACTAATAAAAAGTAAAGCAAAAATATAATCTAGAGCTCACCAAATCTTGTGGCACAAAATGAGGTTATTAAATAAATAAAGTAAACATGCATAAGAGAATCCTATTTACACTATGTATAGGTAAAATCCTAATACATGGAAAGAGAGATATTATTCAAAATCCATTACTTATGTTAATTCTATCTAATAAAGAGAGGATCAAAGTTAGAGATACTTAACTAAACTATGAAACCATCAAGACTCAATATCTCCCTTGGCCAAAAGTTCTTTGTAGGAATTTTTTGTGGTTAGTAAGGATCACTAAGAAAGTCCAAAGCATCAAAGACTTCTCAAAAAGTCAATATTCTTCTGCAATTAAAAACCCTAAGCTAAGACTCCTCAAGTAGAATGGTGGAAGATCAAATTGTAAATAAATGCAAGTGAACAATAACTCTTGCCTACTCTCTAAGAATGGAAAAATAGATGTGTTTATATAGGTGGATATAAACCTTAATGTTACATCCTAATTCCTCACTAGGAAAACTTGTTAGATTATCTATATATATATATATATATATATATATATATATATATATATATAGATAGTTTATGAATATAGATTTGGATATTTTTTACTAAGCTATGAGATATATGTTTTTATGGGGTGGTATGATATTGCTTAGGCTACATGGTCACACTACTATGAGCTAGATATAATTATATGTTTACTCTATGATCATGTTGATTTGTCATTTTAACTATACTTGTGATGAATGTATATTATGACTATTATGGTTTAACTACCTATATTTTTATGAGGTTGAAGTAGGGAAATCCATCCATTGAAATGTGATAGAGGGAGAGCATCATCAGAGACGGTGATGTAGATTAAGATGTTAGAAGATGATAGACAAATCGACCAGTACGCTACACACATCATAGATAGCTAGCATGTGTTAGATGCATAATGAGTGGTTATCATAACTTATTTTGATGTTTTATGTATTAAATAGTCATATTAACCATGATTTTCTAGCATAGTTATTGGTTTTATGGAATTTGTCTCACAAGAATTAATTTGCATGTGACCATTTAATGTGTTAAAGATAAGATTAGCATAATTTAGCTTGATTAGGATTTATTAATTTAGTTTTAATTAAACAAATTTTATATGCTAATATAATTGGAAAATATTTATAATATATTAATTATTAATAAATATACTCTATAAAAATAGATAAAAAAAGAGAATATCCTTTTAAAAAAATAAAACAAAAAGAATAAAGCTGAGAAAAACAAGAAAAAAGGGCAACTTAAAAAATATATAATCCATACCCTTGGAATAAAAACATAGCTAAAAGAAGAAGATATAAAAAGGGGCATTTCATAACAAGACATAGAGGAAAAGAATGGAAGTGGAGAAGGAGATCATCTGCCTAATTTTCTAGGTAGGCAATAGATTCAAATTTAAGAATTTTTTTGTATGAAAAATTCTAGGTGGTTATATTCACTGAGTGTCTATGGGTTTTAATTTTCAAAAGTCTGAGAGTATCATATTTATTACTTGTTTTGAAATATAAAATAACCCTATATATATTGGTCATAGTATTCCAAACATCTAATTACCATAACTATTTAATTTGGACATAAGGAATTGTGTACCTTTTTATTACCCATAAGATCAAGTATGTGATTACCCTTCCTTCCCTAACATCACTATCTATATTTGTTTGTTTTCTAGTTTTGGTGTGTCCCAAAATGAAATTAGTGCACCCAATAAACATATTTTCTCTCATAATTAGCTATTTTCCTTGTTTTGACTATAAGAGCTTATATGGACTCATTAAAAGAAAATGGGATATAAGGAAAGGCCTTTAATTTATTTATAATGAAAAACCTTATAAATATATGAATTCACCAGTGAAGATGGCATACTTAAGAAATAATAATAATAATAATAATAATAATAATAATAATAATAATAATAATAATAATAATAATAATAATAATAATAATAATAATAATAATAATAATAATAAATTCTTGAAATATTTTCATGGTTTTGTTTGAGAGAGATGCATCTACGTTTTGATATATGTAAAAAATTCTTGTCTGTAATATCATTTTTTGATGCCATAAATTCATGGTGATATAATGAGGTTTGTTTTAAACTAAAAATTATGCATGTTAGTTATGTTGGAAACTATATTTGGTCTTTAGAAAAAAAAATAAGAAATTTAATAAAACATAGGCCCATGGAAAGAGACCAATTGAACAATTATGTTTAATAATGTTGGTTTAGAGGTAGTGTTATTGTGGTAATTAATACTTGAAATTCAAAAAAAAGAGAAATTATTGGGACATAATATTCCCACACCTAAGGTGATTCCTTCAACTAAGTGTAATCCATGTTTTTTTGGGGATTATGGGTATACTATCCCTACTACAAGCATTCCCCACAAATGAGATTAACTTAGTCTTATTACTTCTTTTTCTAGGAAATAAACTGAAACCGATTCTTTACTACCTGGATACCAGTTTGATGTACATGATTTAGTCTCTACCTTAGTTTCATGTATGAAAACATAAATTTTAGTAAAAGATAATAATATTTAATAATAACTAGTGATTTATTTTAGAATATATTATGTCCTAAATATGGCTAATGAATCATACAACAATATAGTGGTCTATTCATTAGACAACCTTTTCTCTCATGAGAATTATGAAATGACCTATATTTTATATATATTAAGTAGATTATATAGTAACATTGAGTAGAAAATAAAGATTATATATATTTTTGGTGCTAAAACTTATAAGGTTATTGAATATCTATACTAACCACTTAGTTGAGTGAATTGGGCATGCCTTTAAAGATTAAATTAGATCTTTATTAAATATGATTATATTTATGGGAAATGTTAACACTGGATTTAATGAATATGTGTGATTACAAAACACACAATATTGTCTTTGTGATTATTATATATGTGATTATGATAACCTTAAGAATATATAAGACTATATAGTCTTTAATTACTATATGTGATTACCTTTTTCACTATAGTTAGATTAATGTTTTACTAAAGTGTCTGATTTATATGCCACATAAGTCTATTAATATATATATTTTGGAATGATTAATATATTGTATGATTTATTTAGTTCTTGTGGAATAGTATATTTAAACCTCATGGTTTCCCTTTGAATGACTAGTGATAATGGAAATTGCATTCTAGAGTAGTCTCCTACTGTATATTGGATTGTATACAATGATTTATAGATGTGATATAACAATGATGTGATAGGTTATCATTAAAATTATTTAATGATAAATTTATACTAATGCAATAATGATTTGAATTTATATACAAATTAAAGCAAATTGATATATAAATTAAGGTGAATTGTAGCATACAGGTTATGAATATGTTCTATAATTCTCAATGACTAAGCTAGTCCTTGTTTAGACCCTTAAAGCATGAACATGTGACTTTCACATGAGGGATTGACTTATTGATAATTAGTTAATGAATTGTAGATTTGTTTACTGATGTATTACTAATAGATGATTCCATGAGGAGATAGTATATAAATATATGGGTATCTATATATAGACATTTGTATATCATTTATGAGAAGTGATAAATTATTAGTAATATATTTTCTAACACATTTTGAGTTCTTAAGAGATTTAAATACTATTTACAACAAGTTTATAGAATCAAACTTGTAACATGATACATATGACGAGGTACTTGGATGACTAGATAGAGAACTCAGTAAGTGTTTGAGTGTATTTATATAAAATATATTTCTCTACATGGACTTGGGTGTTCATATAGAATATTACATAAAGGTGTATAGGGTCATATGCCTAAACTTGAAGTTAATATATGGTTGAAATGAATCATAATTTTTTTAAGGGACTAAAACTATAACTAGATTAAAACAATCTTCTAGAAAACAAAATGAGATGTTTAAATGAATGTTATAATGGGTTTATGAGTTTTTTGTTTATATAAAAATGATTGATTGGATATTATTTATATGTGTTTAGTATTTAATACTTTTGTGAAATAAATATTATGAGATTGTTAATATATATAAATACTAGGTTATATTTATCATGTAATGGTGCATCATGATGTGTGCTTATAAGTTATGATGTCAGTATGTAGTTTAAACTTAGGGTACTCCTATGTGGTATAGATCTATACTTTCTTAATTATTTTAATGCATGTAATCATTTGATTATTGAAATCATAAGTTTGGACTATGTGTTACTATGTAGTTGGGAACCTATGATAGTATGTAATATCATAGGGTACTATAGTAAAAAAGTATGTTGTAATCATATGGTACATATTATAATTATTATGCCTAAACTCATATACATTTGACTAATTTACTATATAAATGTTGGTTATTTTTATGGATACCATGTTTTATAATAGATGGTAAGACTTTGTGTATGTTTGCATATAACCTTTGAGAGTTTAATGAAAGCTATGTTGGTATGTTATTGTGTTCCATATGAAGTACGACTTACTTTGTTATATATATTTACTTGTATAATTGATCACGTTTCCATGATTTTAAGATTACTTTTTATGACTATTTTTGGGAAAACTAGTAGTTAAGTCTTAGAATAGTAGACTATGGTAATATGAATTATCATAGGTGTAGTGTGTTTGGAAACAATTTATGGTAGTTTAAATCTATAGTTATGTATATTTTACTTAGATTGTATAAGATATAGTCATTATTTATAGTACGGGATAGAAATTAATGTAATATTCATTCATGTGTTTGATGGAATAAATATATGCTTTGGTTACTCCTATGTATAACATATTATATGATGTATTTTCTAGTAAGATGTAAATTAAATTAATCTTATGGTTGAACTGTAGTTGACCACTCCACATTACTAATACAGAGTAAGGATTGAATGGACTTCACTGGCTTACTAGTCTCACAATGACAAATGAAGGAAGTTTGATCAAGTGGTGTATATGAATTTGATTGATCTAGATCATTATTATTTATTATTTATAAAATTTTGGGCTAGAGTATATTTAGTGAGTCATTATCATTTTATGAGTTTGAATGACATGCTTATGTAATATATTGTAATAGAACATATTTCTATGATACACTGCATGTTTAGTTTAGAATCATACAACACACGGGTACTTGTTTATTTTTCTAGATTTTGATGCCATCACTATCTACTAACCTATGAAGGGAGGGGAATTTCCTAGTGGGGCTAGTGTGAGAGATCATTAGTATGTGGTTGGTGTGTAAAAGTGCTCAGATGATGCTCTCACTTTGCACATCAGTACTACTTATCAAGATGCCACTTTAGATTGCCATATATACTTGAAGTTTAGGAACTATGCTTTAGGGAAGCCATGTAACTTATTTGTACATTGTAATATATTATACATTGACATTGATGATTGTACATTTGTATTAGTTGTGGATGTGTTGTTATGTTAATTTATATGTTCAGATTATGATGTGTACTCTCATGATATTAGAGATAAATAATATGTGATGTATTATGCTTGTTACTATTATCATCTTGTGTATTTTTTATGGTATCTATAGATTATCATAGTGTAATCTATGTTTGGTATATGTGTTTAATTAAAAAAAATCATGTATTACTATGTTTAACCTAGCAGGGTTGTTATATGTGATATCAAAGTTGTGGCTCAAACTCTAGGACCTAATGAGTCCATTAGCATTTTTATATCCTGATATATATCAAAAAAGAGAAATGTGAATGTATGTGGTACCATGAGTATGTACCCTTAGAAGAATTCAAACTCTCTTAGAGTTTTTAAAGGGCTGGTTCTTTGAGTGTCTCAATGGTGATGGTTGAATAAAGGTTTGGGTAGGTGAGTACATAGCTTACTTCATAAGTGGTGAATAAGAGATTCCTACCATATTTGTATCTCTTAGATCAAATACCTTATGAGTGATTACATCCATTTTTGTAATCAAGTCACCTTATCCATTCGTATTTTTTGTTTTAAGTGCTTATAAGTGTGTGATGCTTATCACTTTATATATATATATATATATATATATATATATATATATTTGAGATTTAATTTTTGTGTCTTATTTTCACTAATCCTAGGAATGGAAAATCCTATAAGACCAATTTTAGTTTTGGTACCACCTAGTGTAGTGGGAATTTTCTTATAGTAGAGTGTTATTGTTTTGATTGAGAATTCTTATGTGTTAGGAGTTTGTTTAAGGATTGGAACCCTTAAGTTATGTGTTTTTGAAAGGAGTGTCAAACCTATTAGTTACATTAAATTTAATTTTTTAATATATATATATATATATATATATATATATATATATATATATATATTTGAGATTTAATTTTTGTGTCTTATTTTCACTAATCCTAGGAATGGAAAATCCTATAAGACCAATTTTAGTTTTGGTACCACCTAGTGTAGTGGGAATTTTCTTGTAGTAGAGTGTTATTGTTTTGATTGAGAATTCCTATGTGTTAGGAGTTTGTTTAAGGATTGGAACCCTTAAGTTATGTGTTTTTGAAAGGAGTGTCAAATCTATTAGTTACCTTAAATTTAGTTTTCTATTATTTCATTCTCCTTTGACAACATTAAGCTATTGAGAGGATTCATATTTTCATGATGTTGATTTAGTGTTCTCTTTTATGGGAACTTATTTTTGCGTGATGTTTGACTAAAATAAATTGAATTTTATGGGAGAATGTCTTCTACTTATTTTTGAGATATAAGTTTTAAGATTTGATGTATTGATATATCTTTGAGATTAATATTTTATTTCTCTCTTGATTATGGGAATAGATTATGATGCTATACTTACAAATTCGATAAATAGATAGTATTTCAACAACATTGAGTTGTGGTGTTGTCCTCTTACCTTCTGAGGGTAAGTAGTAATTATTGAGATGTTGGTTCTCAAATTTTCACTTATGACTCTTTAGTGTCACTATTTTACTTAATTTTATGATTTATACCATGTGGAGTGACAAACCTCGAATTACATATTAAATTTTATATTAGGAATTATTATGTTATTATTCACCTTGATTATATTGATATTATTCTCTTTATCTTAAAACATGTGTTTTGGAAGAGTTATTTTATACCTATCACCAAAAGTGAGTAGGGTATAGGATGTGTAGAACATCTTATCAATCTAAGGGTTTAGATAAACTTTTAACTTGTTGCATTCTAACTAAGCAAGTAGGTATAAATTTTTTTATTTATTCCCTTATAAGGTTCAAATGATGATGTGATCCTTGACCCATATATGTTATGTTAATTTTAACATTATTTTTTCTTAATCATGAATATAACACTAAATGTTAAGCTGTGAATAGGATGCTAATTATGTTTCACTAGTGGAAACTTAATATAATTATGGATTGATTGTATGATTTCACTAGCATGTATGTTGATACATCTAGAATCATTTAGCACATGTTATTGATTTCTATGACTTGTTAGTATAAAATTATGATTCATTAAATATTATGAACTTTTTAGAGATCATTAGGTTGTGAAGACCTAAGGGAAGAGTGGTGAATTAGGAATGTGAGTTTTAAGTGATAGGATGGTATCCTAATTAGCCTCATCTTGACTCTATTTTTATTGAGTTAGATCCAATAGATGGACTTATTAAATCTAGGATTTGACAGGTAAAACTTATTAATTTCAATCGTATGGTCATATGCATGTATAGTGTGGATAGGTATTCCATGATTTTGTATACATTGGAAATGCATTATTCCCAATTCCTATTCGTTGTCATACTTGTCAAGATCTCTATGGAGTAGTGATAGTATTAATATATATACATTATTCTTGTTAGGTTTCCTAAATGTTATTCTCTAGGATGAGAAATATAGTTTCTAGGTTAGAGAGATGTGCAGAAGGCTAAAAGATTTTGTGAAACTCTCCACGATAATTTATTATGGCTTATATGATGATCTTATGTGATTTTGGGAAGTCATTTTAACTTTGTCTAAGTTATGCATATGGGTTTCTCTTAATTGACAGTTCTAGACCTCGAGGTGGTCATGACAAGAACATTCAGAGTATCTAATGTTTGCAAACCTTATTTGCATAAAATGAAATGTCATTGAGCAAGGTTTTATGGAATTAATACTCCATGAATAGTGAAAATTAAGGGAACTTCAGTAAGTTTTGAAACTAATTTCACATTTATTTATTTTATTAGATAATTTATACTAAGTTATTTCTCCATTGAAAAATATTTTTAATTCCAAATTTATATTTGATAAGAGTCATTCAGGATGATGAATAGATTTAGGGGAGCAGGATGTTACATTTTGATTACTCAACAATAAAATTTGTTATATTATCAATAGATATCTATAGTTGACAAACTTATATTTGGCTATTTTAAATATGTTGTGAGATATATGCTTTTATGGGGTAGTAGGATATTTATTAGGCTACATGGTCACACTGCTATAAGTTAGCTATAAGTATATGTTTACTTTCTGATCATGTAGATTTATCCTTTTAACTATACATATGATGAATGTATATTATGACTGTTATGGTCTAACTACCTATTTTGTTGTGATGTTGATGTAGGACAATCCATCCCTCAAAGTGTGGTGGGAGAGCATTATCAAAGAGGGTGACGTAGATTGAGATGTCAGAGGATGATATAAAAATTGACTAGCACCCTCTACACAAATAGATAACACATGTTAGATGCATAATGAGTGGATAGCATAATTTATTTTGATGTCATATGCATTAAATAGTCATTTTATCCATGATTTTATAGCATAGTTATTGGTTATATGGAATTTGTCTCATATGACTTAATTATGTGTGTAACTATTTAATGTGTTAAAGATAGGATTGACATAATTTATCTTGATTAGGATTAATTTATTTAGTTTTCATTAAACCAATCTGACATGTTAATCTAATTGGCATTTGTGTGTGTGTGTGTGTGTGTGTGTGGTATTAATTATTAATAAATATACTCTAGAAAATGTAAAATGTAATACAAATAAAAAATAAATAAAATCAAATCGGAATTACATATCTGGAAAGATAGATAGAGAAAGAGAAGATCCTTTTTAAAAAAACAAAAGGAATAAAGATGAGAAAAAAGGCCAACTTAAAAAATATATAAGCCACAAGCTTGGAATAAAAATATAAGTAGAAAAAGATACAAAAATGAAGCATTACATAATGAGACACATAGGAAAAGAATGGAATCAGAGAAGGAGATCATTAGCTTAACTTGCTAGGTAGGTAATGTATTCAAATTTTAGAATTTATTTGTATGAAAAATTTTAGGTGGTTTTATTCTCTGAGTGTCTATGGTTTTTTTTTTAAATTCTGAGAGTATCATAATTATTACTTATTCTAAAAAAGAAAATAACCCTGTAGATATTTGTCATAGTATTCCAAACATTTAATTACCATAATTATTCAATTTAGGCATAATAAACTATGTACCTTGTTATTGCCCATAAGATCAAGTATATGATTACCCTACCTAGCCTAACATCACCATCTAAATTTGTTTATTTTCTAGTTTTAGCATTTCCCAAAATGAAATGGGTGCATCTAATAAACATATTTTATCTCATAATTATCTATTTTCCTTGTTTTGACTATGTGAGCTTATATAGACTCATTAAGAGAAAATGGGATATAAGGAAAGGCCTTTAATGTATTTATAGTGAAAAGCCTTATAAATTTGGGAATTCACTAGTGAAGATGGCATAATTAAGCAAACAAAAACTAAAAAAAATAAATTCTTGAAATCATTTCATGTTTTGGTATGGGAGAGTTACATCTGCATTTTGATATATATATATATATATATATATATATATATATATATATATATATATATATAGAAAATTCTTGCCTGTAATATTACTTTATGATGCAAAAAATGCCTAGCGATCTAGTGAGGGTTATTTTACACTAAATTTTTTGGATGTTACTTACATTGGAAATTAAATTTGGTCTTTATCAAAACTATTTCATCAATTTAATAAAATGTAGGCCCATAGAAAGAGACCAATTGAGTAGGTATGATTAATAATGTTCATTTGGAGGTAGTGAAAATGTGGTAATTAATAATTAAACTTCAAAAAAAAAGAAGGAGATTATTAGGACATACTATTCCCATGACTAAAGTGATTCCTTTAGCTAAGTGTAATCCATATTTTTTTTGGGATCATTAGGATGCTATCCTTGCTACAAAAATTCCCCACAAATGAGATTAATTTACTCTTAATACTTCTGCCTTTTCTATGAAATAAACTAAAATTGATTCTTTACTACCTGGATACCCATTTAATTTACATGATTCAGCCTCTACCTCAGCTACATGTGTGAGGAAATAAAGTTTAGTAAAAGATAATATTATTTAATAATAACAAATAGTTTATTTTATAATATATTGTCTTAAATATGACTAATGCATCATACAACAATATAGTGGTCTATTCATTAGACACAACCTTTTATATCATGAGAATTATGAAATTACCTCTATTTTATATATATTAACTAAATTATGTTGGAATATTGAGTAGCAACTAAAGATTGTATTTTTTTGGTGCTAAAACTTATAAGGTTATTGAATAGCTAAACTAACCAATTAGTCGAGTGACTTGGGCATACCTTTGAAGATTAAATTAGATCTTTATTATATATGTTTGTCTTTATGGGAAATATTAACACATGTGATTATAAAACACACAATATTATCTTTATGATTATTATATATGTGATTCTTATAACCATTAGAATATATAATATTATATAGTCTTTAATTAGTATATGTGATTACCTTTTTCACTACAGTTAGATCAATGTTTAACTAAAGTGATGGATTTATATGTCACATAAGTCTATATGTGTATGTATATATATATATTGGAATGAATTATTTATTGTATGATTTATTAACTACTTGTGAAATAGTCTACTTAAACCTCATGTTTTCCTTTCAAATGACTAGTAATAATGGAAATTACATTCTATAGTAGTCTACTATTGTATATTAGATTGTATACAATGATTTATAGATGTTGTATAATAATGATGTGATAGGGTATCATTAAAACACTTTAATTATATATTGATACTAATGCAACAATGATTTAGATTGATATACAAATTAAGGTGAATTGTAGCATACAGGGTATGAGTATTTTATAATTCTAAATTACTGAGTTAGTCCTTGTTTAAATCCTTAAAGCATGACCATGTGACTTTCACATGAGGTATTGACTTATTGATAATGAGATAACGAATCGTAGAAATTTTTACTGATGTATTAATAATAGATGATTCCATGAGGAGATAACATATAGATATATAGGTATCTATATATAGACATTTATATATCATTTATGAAAAGTGATAAATAATTAGTAATATCTTTTCTAATATGTTTAGAGTTATTAAGAGTGTGTAAATATTATTTGTAGCAATTTGACAAAATCAAACTTGTAACATGATACATATGATGAGGTGCTTAGATGACTAGATAACGAACTAAGTGTTTGAATGTATTCATATAGAAGATATATCTCCACATGAACTTGGGTGTTCATATATAATATTACATATATAGGTGTATAGGGTCATACACCTAAAATTCTAGTTAATAGATGGTTAAAATGAATCATAAAGTGTCTGAGGTAATGTAATTATAAAAAGATTAAAATAGTCTTCTAGAAAACAAAACAAGATGTTTAAATGAATGTTATAATGGGTTTATGAGTTTGTTGTTTCTATGAAAA
Organism: Torreya grandis; assembly: GCA_037957365.1. Lineage (NCBI taxonomy): Eukaryota > Viridiplantae > Streptophyta > Pinopsida > Cupressales > Taxaceae > Torreya > Torreya grandis. The sequence continues at coordinate 435,997 of JARHVA010005224.1, read as the reverse complement.
TAATTGATTGGTTTTTAGTTATATGTATTCAATATTGAATACTTGTGTGTAGTACATATTATGAGAGTGTTAATATGTATAAATGCTTAGTTATATTTATCATGTAATAGTGTATTGTGATGTGTCTTTATAAGTTATGATTCTATTATGTAGTTTATGCTTAGGGTATACCTAGGTGGTATACCTGTGTACTTGCTTAATTGTTATTATGCATATGATTATTTGATTCTTGAAATCATAATTTTGGATTATGTGTTATTATGTATTTGGGAACCTATGATAGTATGGGATATCATAGGGTAATACATTATAAAAGTATCTTGTACCTAGATAGTACATACTCTAATTATCATACCTAAAATCATATCTAGATTTGACTAATTTACTATATATATGCTAGTTATTGCTATGGATAACATTTTTTTTAACTGATGGTAAGACTTTGTGTATGCGGGCATGTAATCTTTGAGAGGTTAACTAATGTTGTGTTGGCATGTTATTATGTTTCATGGAAAGTATGACTTGATTTTATATATATATATATATATATATATATATATATATATATATATATATATATATATATATATATATATATATATATATATATATATATATATATATATATATATATATATATATATATAGTTACTTGTATAATTGCTCATGTTTCCATGATTTTAAGATTACTTTATATGACTATTGTTGGGAAATGTAGTAGTTAAGTATTAAAATATTAGACTGTGATAATATGGGTTATCATAGGTTTAGTATGTTTGGAAACAAATTATGGTAGTTGAAATCTATAATTATGTATATTTTTCCTAGATGATACAAACTGTAGTCATTACTTCTAGTATGGGATAGAAATGAATGTAAGATTCATTCATGCATTTGACAAAATAAATTTATGATTTAGTTACTCCTATATATAGAATATTATATGATGTATTTTCTATCAGGATGTAAACTAAATGAATATTGTGGTTAAATTATATTTGACCAATCTATATTTTTAATACAGAGTAAAGAGTGAGATGGACTCAATTGGCTTACTATTCTCACAATGATAGATGAAGGTAGTTGGATTAAGTGGTGCGTATGAATTTGATTTATCTAGATCATTATTATTTATTATTTGTAAAACTTTGGGATAAAGTATGTTTAGTAAGATATTATCATTTCATGAGTGTGATTTGCATGTTTATGTGATATATTTTAATATAATGGATTTTAGTGATACAACACATGTTTAGTTTAGAATCATATAACACACAGGTACTTGCTTGTCTCTTTGGATTCCTACATCATCATTATCTACTCATCCATGGAGAAAGGGACATTTATTGATGGGACTAGTGTGAGAGATCATTAGTATATGGTTTGTGTGTAAAATCACTTAGATGATGGTCTCACTCCCCACATCAGTATTACTTATCAAGATGACACTTGAGATTGCCATAAATACTTGAAGTTTGGGAACTATGCTCCAGGGAATCTATGTATCTTATTTATACATTATAGTATACTATACTTATTATCAAAATTGTCATGAAGAGTTTTAATTATTGGTTATTGCATGTTGACAATGATGGTTACACATTTATATTAGTTGTGGTTGAGTTGTTATGTTCACTTTATATGTTCGCATTATGATGTGTACTCTCATGATTTAGAGATCAATATTATGTGATGTATTATGCTTTTTACTATTATCACCTTGTGTATTTAATATTATCTATATATTCTCTCATGATGTAATCTATATTTGGTATATGTGTTTAATTAAAAAAATCACATATTCCTATGTCTAACCTAATGGAGTTGTTACACTAAACCATTTTAAAAAATTTGGCTGATAAGGTCAACCTAGTCAACCTAGTATCATAATTGATAAAAAAATAATTAGATCATGAGCGAGGTCATACAAGGGCTGACCTAGTCCCTAATAATTTTTTTTCAATAATAATACAAGGTTGATATGGCTAACATAGCCATGCAAATTGCCAAAAGGGTTTTAGGTTATGGAAATGTCTAATGAAAATGGTAAATGACTAGAGGAGGGTGAAAAATAGAAGGAAAAGTTTAGGGAAATGATTTTTAGTATAAAAGTGTGTATATATCAAGTGGAAAAAGGGAAAAAAATATTACAAATCACTAATGGTCTATCCACCACTTTCTTAATGTACCCCTTAAGGTGTGCACTCAGAGAGATTAAAAATTTATGGGTTCTTGTAAGATATAAAGTATCAGTAATTGATAAAGTTTATAAATATTATGTGTATACATATCTACCACTTAAATCTCATCACATGTCACTAAAGTGAAATATGGGATGATGCTTTGGGAAAGAACATAACAACACACACCATTGAGGCTAAAAAAAAGTTCAAATATTTTAAAGCATAAAATAATTGAAATTTAAATGGCTTAAAGGGAAATAATTAAAAAGGTAAATGTAATTCATACCTTGACTTACATTTATCTCTAGATGGTTTTATACTATGTTTTTAGTTTGGATTGTGGAGGGCATAGAGACTAATTTCAACAAACCCAAGAATACAAAACTAAAGATCAAAAATAAACAAATGCAGGAAAGCCAAGATAACTGGTGCTATGTGGATGAAATGTAATTAGAAATTTGGAAAGATAGGGTGACAAGTTCTATGTTAGACAAAATTACCAAGTAAAAATTTTAGATTAAATTGGGTAATCAAAAATCCAAGGCTACTAAAGAATAAGGAACTCAAAAAAGAAACCTTAAGTAAAAAAGGTAAACTCACCGAGTCAAACCAAGTATACATGTCAAAAAGGATTGTAATCAAACACCAATGTGAAAGTAGTAACAATCCTTACTTAAACAAAAATGGGAAATCAAAATGGTAGAACAACATTGATTAGTGAGAAGTAACAATCCTTACTCAATCGTCAAAGGAAAAGTGTGCATAAAAGGGAAAATAACATTGATGAGCGAGAAGTAACAAGCCAACCTCACTCAACAATGGAAAAAGTACATGAAAGTAGAAATGAACTTAGGTTTCTACAAAAAATGGTGGTATAACAATGATACATGGTAAAAATAAGTCAAGGAATATCTATAAATGTTTAGCCATGGTGTAAAAAAGTGATCCATAGTTACTTAAACATGTTGTTTTGTTCTAAGGATATATAAAAATTAAATAAAATAATAGTAGCATGTTTTTAATATGTGAAGAAGAGGGAAGTATAGAAGATTAAAAATGGATTTATAATCACACATGCCTATCAAAGGCTAATATTAAATGGGTGGAGGGGAGAATTAAGGAAAAACTAAGGTAGAGGAACTCTTTATCAAAGTCAAGACATTAAAATTAGGTTTGGTAAAACAAGAGCACTTTTAACCTTAAGGATTTTGAAGAACTTCACATAGCCACACAATTCTTAGGTCAATGAAAAAACTATTTATATCATCCCATGAAGTCTATATACATGAAAATTAAAATAAACCTACTTCCCAAAATGTGTTCCCCATTCCTTAATACCCCTTACAGAGCCATCAGTCTATTATGAATAATGGGTACTCATGTGATAAATTAGGTAGCACCATAGAGTTTGTTGAATTTTCTTATTCCAATCTAATAGCCTATCATATCCCAAAGGATATTGAATCTATTATGAGGCCAACTATGGAGTTTGAGCTTTGATTAGATAAAGGAGATGTGCTTCTAATCATGTCTTTTGGTGTGATTTTAACTTTTGAAATATGTATGTTGCCTTTTGTATATCATTGCATTTTATTTTAAATGATTTATATTTTAATGTTATTTATGACTTTTTCTATTCCTCCATATAGATTTGGAAAACCAAACATGGGTGATAAAGATGACTTTCATTTCAATACTTATAACTTGGTTTTTAAGAGATAGAACTCAGAGAACATGGTGTCTAATAGTCTCATAAAGTTAGATAAATAAAAGTGACATCTTGAATTCAACCTTATTTTATCCAATATGGAGTGAAAGGAAAGGAAATAAAGAAGAATGAAATATGAAACAATACAAATTATTTCAAATCACAAAAAATGTGACAAAGGGTAGAAAACGGATATAATGACACTAACGTGTAATTCCTTATCATAAGAATGAGGGAAATGGAGGAAAACATGCTAACATAGATTATTTTGAAAATTTCATCTATTAAAAGAATCAAAAGCTAAAGATGATAAAAAGGATCAAAAACTCATAACCATTGAAAAACACATTTTGGAAAAGGAATGAAAAAGGTGGTGATTTTATAACGAAGGCTAGGTCCTATCCATGGTCTTACATTATAACTTGCAAAAGAGAAACTTAAGGGGGTATAAAAAGCATGTGAAAAATAAATCAGATAAGAAAAATATGGTGTTTCTAGATAAGGTCAGGTCCTATCCATGATCTCACACTGAAACTAACAATGATAAACCCAAGTGGTGCTAAAAAGTATTTGGAAAGTGAGAAAATAAAGAGGAGGAAATCATGAGGAAGACCGGGTCCTATCCATGGGTTTACAATGCAAATCATAAAGAAAAAAGGAAACCAAAAGACCAACAAGGACTAAGGTTTGTGAAAAGAGAAAATTCCTTAAAAGAGTGAGACCCATGTAAGAAACCTAATTTTTTTTAGATAGATAACATATAGAAAGCATGAAAAAGGGAAAAATTAGGCATAATACTTTTTGAGGAATTACACATTGGTGGGTTCTTTGAAAATATGACCTTTATTAGTTTGAAGGTGGTAGGTACTTGGACCATGAATATATTTTAATAAATAGGGGCATCACCATTTTTGAGCATATTTACCTTCTTTGTCATGAGTTTAGTCTAATTTAAGGACAAGATCACAAACATTAAATGTGAAAACTTTGACTCGTTCATTATGTTGTTTGGCAATATGGGCCTTTTTATTGGTGATTGTGTTGTGAAGAAAAAAGATAATGTTTTTTAAGGAGATTGAGAGCATTAATTTGAGATTAAAATAATTTTTCATCATGTATGATACCATGAAAAGATATAGAGAGAGAGGGAATCTCAAATTCTAATAGAAGGACTGATTCAGAACCATAGACTCTAGTGAATGGCATTGCCCCAATGGTAGTACATATGCTAATACGATAGGCCCAAATAATAAGATAGAGATGAAGGCTTCAATCTGTGCATATTTCATGAATTATCTTTTGGATAATTTTATTAATAATTTTGTTTGTGGACTTAGCTTGGCCATTGCATTGTGGATGATAAGGTGTGGAGAATTTGTGATGGATTTTAAATTTAGCATAGAGTTATTTGACATATTTGTTTTTCAAATTACCACCATTGTCTAAAATTATAGTATAAGGGACACCAAAGTGGTGAATGATTTTATTGAGAATGAATTTGGATTTGGTGGTACTAGTGACAATAATAAGGGGCATAACCTTAACCCATTTGATGAAATATTTTGTGGTTGTGATTATAATGACATGCCCATCTTGAGACCAAGGTAACTTGCCTATGAGATATAATCCCCACGTGAATAATGGCTATATAGATTATATAGTTTAAAGCTTAGTTGGAGATGAATGAATTAAATCATCATTAAGTTGGCAAGGCATACACATTTTATCAAATTTGATGGCATCCTTTTCAAGAGTGAGCCAAATGTATCCTATACATAATCATTTGTGAGTTTTAGCATGTCAACTATAGTGGCCACTGTAAATGCCCCCATTTGCTTATTCAAGAAGAGGAGGAACCTCATATTTCATAACATAGCAGAGCAAGGTACCTTCAACATTATGATAATATAGGATGTTATGTACAAATACATACTTAAAATCTTATTTATGAATATGAGTCTTTTCATGGGAATCTAGGTTGGGAGGATAAGTTTTATGTTCCAAAATTTGAATGATGTCTTTAACCATGGGATTTGTTTAGTGGTGATGGCCTCAATGTGGTAGAATAGTGAATATTATGGTTGAATAGAATATGGGGATTTTATTATTTGGATAAGAAAATTGGGATCAGCAAGGACTTGGTGTAGATGAAAAAGAGATGATGAAGAAGCAAGGGAATCAACAATAGAATTTTGATCTCAAGGGATAGGCTCGATGGTGAAAGAAATGAAATATTTAGAGAGAGTAGTTATAATTTGATGATAATAAATGAGATTCTCACTTTTTCATTCATAATCGCCATTAAATTGGTGGAAAATGAGTTGGGAATCACCTAAATCATGTAGATATTGAATATTTAAATAAAGGGAAACTTACATGCCTAAGATTAAATCTTCATACTCAGTCATGTTGTTAGTGACATCAAATGTTAAGAAAAACACTAAAGGGATGATTTTTCCAAGAGGTTTCATAATATTACAACCTTCCATACCTCCTAGAATACACTTATCATTATCTAAGTGAATGATCCAAGTATCCTCATGTAAATTGACATTAATTTTACGAAGTTTTTTTATAACTACTTTTGGTTTAGTAGTATCAAGGAGGATAACAGATTCATTGAGATTACTTACTTCAAGATCAATATTCAACTTATGGAAGTGATATTTTAGAGATATGTCTTGGTTGATACCCTTAATATAGAGGACATTATTACTAGGAAGATTATCTCGAAGGTGGTTGGTAGCTAACACAAGAGTTGTAACAAGGTGATCAATGATGATTTGTCCTTTGACAACTTTTTGAGTAATAATTGAGAGATAAAATTCCATGAGAAGGACCATCCACTTCCCAATTCTATATCCAGAAAGAAAGGCTTTAGATAAGAAGTGATGAATGGGATTGGAATGGATGATAACATAAGTGGTCTAGTAAAGCATATAATGCCAAAGTTTTCCAACAACAAAATATATGGCAAGGAAATCATGTTTGACTTTTTTGTAACACTTTTCATAATCAATGAGGCTCAAATAATATATTAGATGACATATTCTCTTCTAATATCATCTTATTTGACATGCATTACCCCAACTGATATGGGTGTGGAAGAAGAATATAAGATCAAAGGTTGATCATTTGAAGGAGGACAAAGAGTAGGTGGTTGAAGAAGTGATTATTTCATATTATCAAATGCTTTTTGATAGGGATTTGTCAATTCTAGACATTACCTTTCCTAAGAAGAGAATCGATAGAGTGGATATAGTAAACCATTTTAGGGACAAATCATCTAATTTCCCCAAGTTTACAAAGATAAGTGTGAATGTTTGAAATGGATTGAGGGAAGGGCATGTTTATAATATTGTTAATCTTGTCAAGGTCAACATTGATGCCATGGAGAGAAACTAATAATACTAATAACTTACTAGATGTGATAGCAAAAACACATTTATAAGGATTTAATCTAACTTTGAATTTAAGAAGGTGGTTAAAGATGATGGAAAAATAAAAAAATATGAGTATTGTGATATTTAGACTTAGCAATAAGGTCATCCACATAGGTTTATACAATTTCATGGATAATATCATGAAATATATGAGTCATTTCTCATTGATAAGTAGATCTAATGTTTTTGAGTCTAAAGGGCATTTTAATAAGTAATAAGTGCCCCATTCTATGGTTAAATTTCTCTTATTTTGGTCTTTGAGGGCAAGGTGAATTTGGTTATAGATTGAAAAAACATCCATAAGGGACAACATTTCATAACCAGCTATGGAATTGACAATGGCATCTATTGAATTTAGAGGGTAATTATCCTTGGGACAAGAAAGATTAATATTATGGAAATCAATACATATTTGAATGACAATGGTGACTTTTTACAAACAAGGAATACGTAAGAAACCCATTTAGAATACTCTATTAGTTTGATAAACATAGCATCAAGAAGTTTGATAATTTATTTATGGCATAAGGTGGAAACTTTGGGTGGAAATTTTTATTATTTTTGGCATACAATTTTGGCATCAGGATAAGTGATGATATTATGCACCAAAATACTAGGGTCAATACTAGTCATTTCCTCATAGGACTAGGTCAAGATCTCATTATTTATTGAAAACTAAGCTAAAGTTATCATGTTCAATAGATGTGAGTTCATGATAAACTATAATAGTTCAAGGTGATGATGGATTACCATATTCAATATGAATAGTTTATTTGATAAGCATAATATTTCCATCTTGTAAGTGGTATGGTGAATTTGGTAATGAATAAAATGGATTAGCTTTAAGTGTTATGATATCGATGAAGTTGATGAAACAAGGGTCTTTATTTTTGAAATTCTAAAGTTTGTGATATTACTAAGGAAGTTGAGGTTATTGGGCATCAAGTAATTTAAGAATAGATTCTTCACTAGGTAAAGTGGGAAGAGGATCATTATACTCAATATATACTTTGAGATTAATAATTTGATTACCATGATAATCATATTTATAATGTATTTTATGGACATCTATGGCCTTGGCATCTAATGTAATCTCAGGGGTAGGATGAGGAGATTGATTGAATGAGATTGGTGTATTGTTAGTTTTTTTTGATGTGGGAAAATTATTTGTAGTGATGATGGTATCTATAGGTAGTAGATAAGATGTGAGAATGTCTATAGGTTCAAAAGGTAGAATTTATTATATCACCCAAGGAGTATCAATAAGTATAATATTAGTATGAGGTACATGACCTTCAATATCTAATTCAAAATTTGTGGAAATAGTGTGAAAATTGTAGTTAAAATCATGTATTTGAGCTAAGGTTTTATGATAATGTTGAACATATAAGTTTCAAGATTGAGATTGGGTCATGATGTAATTATCATCATAGGTTAGAGAAATGGTATATGTTTTAGATTTAGGGGGAGTTCCATATGGTGAAATTCTAAGGTCACTAAACTTTTTTGGAGACATGATTAGAGGATATTGGAATAATTTGGCCACTCCATAGTCATTGTAGGTGAAGACATATTCTAGGTAAGAAGGTTCTTAGGCATTGCATGGAAGGGGAAAATTAGTTATCTCATTAATGAGAGGAATAATGTGACCACAAGGTAATTAAGAGGGAGGAAGCCACTTTGAGATATAAGGAGGTAGTTTAGTAGTCTTTCAAGCATGTTTTAAGTCATTAGATTCATCATCATCTGAATAAAAAAGAGTGACCTGTATGTCTAGATTGATGTTGATGAATTTAGGCAAGGGAGCACTGTTAATGGTAAGAATGTGATATTGATAATTTGGATTGGGAATTTGAATAATCCAAGGGTTTGGATCAGTGCTATGCTTATACCATTTGGTGTATTTAATAATTTGATGCATTGGTAACTAGAAGAGGTGATGGCCCTCATTCTATGAGTCTAAGGGTGACTAAGGAGTATGTTATAAGATAAGGTCAAATCAAGGACCATAAGTTTAGTTTGAAGAATCTTAGGATTGATTTTTAGAGGATGTCAAATACAACCAAGTTTATTTTGATTAGTTTTATAAAATCCATGATAGGTGAGGTGTGTTTGCTTGAGATGATCCTTATTATATCCAAGTTGTTGGATGACCCATAAAGATGTTACATTAATACTAGACACTTCACCAACTAAAACTTTAATAATAAGGGTAGTGTTAATGGTGATTTTAATGAATAGTGGTGGATCATTAGTGTAGAAAAGGATTTCATCATTAGTCATGTCTTATTAAATAAATTCAATAGATAGTTTGGAAGGACACATCGATTCAATGGTATGCACATTGGTAGGCTCAGGCTCAATAGAGGGTGGTTATTCATCTATATAAGATAGATGTTAAATTTATTTTAATTGTTTCATGAGGAATTTATGATGATAAGGGGAGGTACAAACTAAATCCATAAGTGTAATCTTTCAAGTCATGAAGTTAAGTTTTTCAAGAAGGTTCTAATGCGATTTAGAAGGTAATGTAGAGTTTGAAAGAATGGAAGTTGTTTGGGGTTTGAAAGAAGGAGGTGGTTCCTCATGGGTTTATAAAAATAAATGAATGGTTTTAGTATCTTTGAGAATTTGTTCCTCCAAAGATAATTTTTTATATTTTATGATAGGATGTTTGTGAGCTACTTTGTGATGATAATTGACCTTAGCTATGTTAACATATTGAAAATTATTGTAATATTGGTCATAGTTGGCATCAATAGTATAAACATCCTTGGTATTTTTTTGATGATTAAATTTGGAAAAATAATTTTGGTTATTAGAAGAAGAAGCTTTGGGATCTTGTAATTTTTGAGAAGTAATGTTGTAATCTTGATGATGGAGTTGGATCATGGCTTCGTGATTGAAGGAATCACCAAGCATGTAAGAAACAAAAAAATTATTAAACCCACAAAAAGTTTAATGGGAATGAATAATGTTGGCATGGAACTAAAATTTGATTAGGATCATATCATTTAGGAGGATTGTTAGGATAAGTAAATGGTTTATATGGTGGTAATAATTATTTCATTTGTTTCATAGTTAGTGGTATCTTAGAAGATGGAGGATTATCAACTTTGGAAACTCCTAGATTGATTTGAGGAGTATTTTTAGTGATGGTATTAGTATAATTTTGAAAATATTCTTTAAATAATTTGGTATTGGGTTCAAATTTCTTCATGAGGAAGTCTTGACGTTTGGCTTGGTCAAGAGCTTTGTGAAGAGTTTGAGGAGTAAAAGTTTGAAACTTGTATTAAAGTGAAGGGGTTAAAGTAGTTATAAAGAGTTTGAATAAATTGTAATTATTCATGCTATGTTTGGCCTTACGGGTCATATATTTCCATCATTTTATATAATCATGAGTTGATTTGGTGGGAGATTGCTTAACATTGGTGAAATGGCTAAGGCTATCTTTGGGAAGATCATTATGTTGAAGTTCTTTAATTATAGGATTGACTAAATCCTAAAAATTTTAATGGAATGTTGAGGAACTTGGTTATACCATTTTAATACATCACCAGTGAATATTTTAACTAGAATTTTAGCTGTGGTGAAATTATTATTTTGGATCCATTCTTTATAAGGATTGTTAAATGCTTTGAGAAAGAATGCAGGGTTTTTAGTCCCATCATACTTGATAGTTAGAGATATATTACCAATATCAATGGACATGATGAAAGGAGATAAATTCTCATTTTTATATTTTGAATCATTTTTTATTAATTATAGGTTGAGGGATAACATTTCTAGAGGCATCTCTAAGAGGTGGAGGAATAAAATTGGTATTGTCTTGAGGATTGAGAACCAGAGGTTGACTAGATATATTGATTAAATGACATTATAATTACATCATTTGAGAGGTTTTATAAATTTTGCATTAAGTTAATTTGTTGTATGACTTGCATGAGAATTTAATTCATATCGATTGTTAGGTTGATGTTTATAATAGAACTCCCTGAATTGGTATTAAGGGAAGGGTTGTTGGAAGGTGGATTACTAGTGGGATTGTTGGATAGACTTGTGTCAATTCATCCCATATTATGTTGAACATTTTGAAGATTATAATTGTTTTGATAGGTATAAAAATGGTTGGATCCATGTACTTCATCTTGAGGTGTGATTTGAACCATTTTAAAATCTATATATGAAGGAGGGGAACAGGTGATCCAAGAGTGAGAAATAAATACCCCACATATTATCTAAATGGATTTAAGTTTTATAATAATATTTTAATAGGGGAATTCATGATATTTTGATGAAAATGAATAGAATTAAAATGAAATAAAAATAGAGAACTAAGTCATCCAAATAGGAGAGTAGGGGCAACAATCAGATATAGAGTTGATTGGGTCAACTCTATATTGCAAAAAAGAGTTAATAAGAGAACAAAGTTGATTGCATCGATTGATTACTATTGGATAATAGGTAGAAGAGTAAAAAGTCAACTAGGTTGACTTTGTACTATTGGGAAGGGTCTAATATGAGTATAGAGTCATCTAGGTTGACCTAATACTACTGGTAGAAGAAAAAGATAGTCTATAAGAGACTATGTTGAACATAATGATGATGTGTTGAAAAATAGGGAAAGATTTTGCAATGTAATTAAATAAATAATTTAAAACAAACACATAAAAAATTAGATCAATGATAACAATCCAATTTTTTAACATAAAATAAAACCTTGCACCAACATTGGTAAATACAAGTTTTTACAATACAACATACAATGAGTAGAGAGCAAGCAGTCAATTGAAAAGTAAATGCTAACTAAGTGGTCATCTTGAGTGTTGTTAGATTATCATAAAGTGTTATTAAGTGTGATAGGAAAGCTAACTAAAAATAGGGAACTAGAAATCAATTTATGGATGGTTTCAAGATGTTTAGGCTGAAATGGATATATGTCAGTAATGGTATTGGCTTGGTATTGGGGTCTACCCCCTTACTTCATAATCTCACAATGATAAGGGTGTCAAGTGATTATAAAATATATACCATTAACCACATGTTTATACTTGGCCAAAAAACCATGTCAACTTTCCCTTTGGTGATGAAATCCAAGTAGGCAAGCCTTGGAAAGACAAGTGTTAAATGCATTTTGAAATTTATGTCATTTGGTAGTGAGTGAAAAAAGATAAAAATAGTGAAACTAAATGGTAATTTTGAAAAACCTCCTAATTAGAATATGTGAGCTAATATAAGAATGCAAACAACTAAAAATGAAAGTGTGAATTAATTACTAGCATATAATTGTTAATTACCAAATTAATAATGATATAGAGTTAGTTTAGATGACACTATATGCAAATATTATAGAACAGATTTGATAGGGTCACTAATATTATATATAAGTAAGATTATATAATAACTAAGTAGACCATGTTAACTTAGTATTTTAGATATAAGATAGGCTACATAATTAAGTTGACTATGTCAACTTAGTTTTCTATAAGATTACAATTTTGAAGACTACAAATTTGCATAAAATAGAATTGTAATGAAGTAATGAATTGAAAGAGAGAGAAAGAAATAAACCTTGGTGGGTTAGAATATAATGAGGATTTAAAATTTTATATTAAATTTTCTTGAATGTTGTTTTTAAGTTATGACATCTATGTTAATTGGGTGGATCTAGTTCTATGAAAACATTTTTTTTAAGCCTATTAAGATGACTAATTCAACATGATCAACTTAGTTTATTATATAGATGCTGAATGGGAGACTAAGTTAACCTATTCGATATAGTCTTTTATTATAAATTTTGATTGAGAAAATAATTTGACCTGGTTGACTTAGTTTATTATCTAGAACTGAATAAGAGTATTATGTCAACCTGATTGATCCAATAACCTATATCTGATGAAGACTTGCATAGAAAGAATAGATTTATTTTGATGTGAATATGTGTTAAACCTACACATAGAACATATAATTATATTGGCCTTGTTTACCTAGTATTGTAAATATAGAAAAATAATAAAATGATAGAAATGAAAAGCATTAAAAAGACCTTCAATGGTTAGATTCACATTGGGTTCATTAGAATGTATGCAATGGGAAATGCATCAGGTCTATAAATTAATCCCATCTCAAAGAGGATATATCCTATAAATTTTTATTGGGGATATATTATATAATCTAGGTCATGATCAATATTAATCTCCTATACCTAATTAGGACATCTCTTACCATAATAATATCACTAGGGAGGGTTCCAAAACCTCTAGTGAATCAAACCTATCCAATAACCCTAACTAGATCCTATGTTTTTATATTCACTAAACTAATAAAAATTAAATAAAAAATATAATATAGTGCTCACCAAATATTGTGGCACAAAGTGATGTTAGTAAACAATAAAAGTAAACATGCATAAGAGAATCCTAATTAGGATATGTATAGGTAAAACCCTAATGCACGCTCACACACACAAAGAGAGAGAGAGAGAGAGAGAGAGAGAGAGAGAGAGAGAGAGAGAGAGAGAGAGAGAGAGAGAGAGAGAGAGAGAGAGAGAGAGAGAGAGAGAGAGAGGAGAGAGAGAGAGAGAGAGAGAGAGAGATTATTCAAAATCCATTACTTATACTACTTATATTTATGAAATAGAGGAGAAAAGTTACAGATACTTACCTGAAAGATGAACCCATCAAAACTCAATCTCTCCCTTAGCCAAAGGTGCTTTGTAATAGGTTTTTATGGTTATCAAGGATCACTAAGAAAATCCAAATAATCTAAGATTTATCCATAAGATAATATTTTCTCCAAGGAGATATACTAAGCTAAGACTCCTCAAGTAGAATAGTTGAAGAGAAGATTATAAATAAGTGCAAATGAATAATAACTCTTACTTAATCTTTAAGAATGGTGAAATTGATGTGTTTATATAGGTGGATTTATCCCTAAACCCTTCTAAAAGTTTTGGACAATAAGGTCAACCCAATCAACCTAATTTCATAATTGATAAAAACTAATCAAGTCACAAACTAGGCTAGCTAAGGGCTAACCTAGTCCCTAATTAGTTTTATCAATAAGAATACAAGGTTGATATGGTTGACATAGTTATGTAAAATACCAAAATGGGTTTAGGTTAGGGAAATGTCTAATGAAGATGGTAAATGACTAGAGGAAGGTGAAAAATAGGAGGCAAATCTTAGGGGGATGGTTTTTTAGGAGAAAAGTGTGTAGATAACAAGTGGAAAAAGGGAAAATAATCCTATAAATCACTAATTATCTACCCACCCATTTCTTGATGCACTAATTAAAGCATGAAATAAGAGAAATTAAGACTCGACAAGTTCCTCCAAGATAGAAAGCATCAATAATTGATAAAATTTGAAAATATTATGTGTACACATGTAGAGTCTAAATAGAAACTAGCAGGTGGTGATGAGGATACTTTATTTTTCACATCCAAATCTTGAATTGTTTATATGATTTGGCATGTTGTGTCCAAATTTTGATCATATCAAAGAGATGCAGTTTGGTTACCTTGTCTACCCTTTCTATTAGCTTTGAATTCTCTATATTGGTGGCTTAAAAACCAACCCAAAAACCTCCACTTTAGTTTCCTTCTTCCTTGTGGTACTCAAATTCACTTTAATGTCCTCTAGATTCAATATTTGTAGAATTTGCTTAAAACTATCTGAAGCTTAATGTATAATTTGATAAAAAATAACCTATGGTACCAACTTTCTAGTATTATCTATTCATCCTATTAATTCTAGATCATCCAAAATCAGTGCTACATGCTTTTCCTATTTTGTAATCTTAAAAACTAGAGCATTGGTATCACTCACCCAATCCTAGAGTTATTGAGTCCTTATGATATCCAAATTTAATGAATTGGCTACCTTTAAAGGGGTCATCTGATTTAAGTGTCTAAATGTCTTATTAGAAGTATACAATGCCAAGAAATTCAATTTGTTTTCATCTTCTCTGAGAAGTTTAAACAATTTTGATATTTTAGATACATGTGGAGCCAATTGGAATCTCAAATAATAAATGGTATCCAAAATTCTGTATAACATTAAGACTGCACTCTATATAACTTGTTCTGTGATAGAGGGGATACATATCACTTGTTATTACTCTCTAAGAGTCTCTAGCTCTTCTTCTAGTTCTTTTATGGTGTGATTTATTCTTTAATAGATGACCAATATTATTTTAGTGTGGGTATCCATGTAGGATTTGAGGTTATGAATGTAGGGGGACTGACCCTTCTTTATATCTTGCCTCTTTGAAAGAGATTAAATTTCTTCTCTTTCTTATAGAATTAAGCCTATACCATTATTATCTTCAATATTCTTCTTATTTACCCTTTGCATTGAGGTTGTTGCTTTATCAAAAAGTGATATCATAGTGGGTATATTAGTGATGTTCAAATTGGGCCTCTTAGAAGCTGATGTTATCCTATTCTAGAAGAGTTAACTTTGATAGATCTAATAATTAGGAGTCCATATGTGTATCCTTCTCAAGCTTGAGTTCAAGCTTTGTGGATGGCTTAGGCATTGAGGGATAAATTATCTTAGATTAGTCTACATTATCGAAGTGTGTCATGGGATGAAAAAAATAGATAGGTTTCTTCTTGGGGGCTCTTTTTATTACCATCATTATTGTGATTTGAACTATTCCTAATGAAGGCAGTGGTGAACCCAATTGAGTAGAGGAAGAAACCACATGGGTGATGAGTTGGCTGGCAGATATGGAAGTAGAGGTATAAATTGAAGGAGTGGTATTATAGGAGGTTGGGATTAAAGGAATAGTGGTTGGAGAATCAAAAGTGGTAATTGGAGGAGTAGTGATTTGAGAAATGAAAACAAGCCCAGTAGAGAGTGATTATACATGAGTAAAAGTAGAATAAACTAGAAAAGGCATAATATAAATAACTGGTAATGACATAAGAGTAGAAAGGACTAGGGGAGTAGTGTAGAGAGAACCCTTACTAGATTGGTCACCACTAAGGGGTGTGTTTTCTTTCAATCCTTATAATCTCATTATTTTTTCTTGTTGTATATCCTTTTCATCCACTTCATGGCTTGTCTCACCTTTAACTAAAGATTGTACCTCTATGTTGGTTACCTCTATGTATAGAGTCTATGCTCTCTTTTCCTTGGGTTTTCTTTGATAATAAAGTGTTTTCCTTTTGACCTATGGAGAAGTCACTTATTAGGTAAGAGGTGGAAGAGTGATACTAGATGTTATGGTTGATAAATCCACCATATTAGGTTCCATCTCTTCCTCATCAGAGGAGTCCAATAAAATGATCTAAATCTCTTCCCCAATTATGTTATCCTTCTCTTGTGTTATCTCTTCTATTAATTCTTGCTTGACCATCC
Organism: Torreya grandis; assembly: GCA_037957365.1. Classification (NCBI taxonomy): domain Eukaryota; kingdom Viridiplantae; phylum Streptophyta; class Pinopsida; order Cupressales; family Taxaceae; genus Torreya; species Torreya grandis. The sequence continues at coordinate 419,295 of JARHVA010005224.1, read as the reverse complement.
TTAGTTAAAAATTATATGTTTGAATTGGAAAAGTATGTTCTTCCTCTTCTTAAGAAAAAATTGATGTCTCTTCTAGCACTTTCTCTTCTTCATGCTCTTTAGTATTTGATGTTTCCCCTACCACTTTCTCTTTCTCATAGTGAGTTTTCATTATAGTAGGTGGATATTGGGGTTCTTATCCTTTGTCTACTAGATATTGGTGGATGTTGGTGTGATTTAATATCCTGAAAATGGTGGTCTAAAACTATGTTATGAAAACTACTAAAATTTTTAAACGTATTTATGGATTTTTTAAATGTCATAAGGCTATGTGCACTCAAGCTATTAATATTGTTTTCTTCTTTTTGGGAATTAGAGGTTTTAATTCCTAATCAAATAAGGGTATGAGTAAATGTAAATAAATAATTAATGTGTCTTAATTATCATAATAATTTGTGTAAATAGATATGTATTTTTATCTTTTCTAAAAATAACAAAAGTGTAGAGAAATCAAACTTATCTTATTCAAGGTTAAAATAACTAATTCAAGATCTAGAAATTACTATGTATGGGTAGAAGACTATTGCAAATAGAACCTAAAAATATATTTATGGATTGGATAGGAGTGCCAAAATTAGGACACCCTACTAATTAGTGATATAGTCTACTTTTTGGAGCTATTATCCACTTCTGGTGCTATTGTCTAATTTTGACATTATTGTCCTCGTGACCTAGCTTTTTTGAGTTTTATTTGGTAGGTCTGTAATACCTTGGACATGAAATATCTAAACCTAATTATATGCATTGTTTGTTACATTTTTGATTTAATATTCAAAACCCTTAGGAGCTCTTGGTAATAAAACTTGAATAGCAAACTTGGGAAAGAGATAAGGGGTTAGCACGTAAAGGATACACTGGATGCACTTCACACCCCATGTGTGGGCATACTACCTACATACCAATACCTTGAAGAGGGATCAAGATAATATATTTATCCCATTTGAAGTTCTTGGTGAAATTATGTAATGTATGTAACTAGATGAAAAATTGGAATGTAATTTGGATGACTAGGGATTGGTATGAGTGCTTGAATAGGCTTTAATTGGTCTTGGAAGGTTGTGTGTAGAGAATAGGGAAGAGTGATTGAGTGTAATTTTGTGTATTCTTATTATTGTCCTATGAATGAGTGCCAACCCTTATAAATGGAAATTTAATTACCTTCTATAAGGAAACTAATTATCATGAGTTATATGAAATTTTATTAGGATGATATCAGAAAAGATAAGGAATCAATAAAACCTAATCACTAGAGGTGAAAATGATTTTGGATAATAGCATTGAAAATAAGACACCCTTGAATTTTGGTGCTCCTATCCAAATTAATTGTTATTGTCCTAGGGTGATGAGCCTTAAGGGGATGGATCTAAGTTTTGGAGGGTTTCCTGGGTTCTAAAAATCTATGTTTGGGAAGCTACAAGTGATTGGTAATCAGTGAAAATTTAACTGAGAAGGGTTGAGTGAGCAAGAAAGAGGACCTTTAGGTTAGGTTATATTAGTCATGCTTAAGTCATATAATTTCTCATTTTATATTATTACATCCCCCCTTTATTATACTGATGTATCAAAGTGAAATACTAAGATAAAGGAAAAATAAGAAGCATACATAAAATTACCTAGGAAGGAAAAGCTCGTGAAGGTGTGTGATGTTAGATGTGCATAGAGAGAGAGAGAGCACACTATGATGTGTGAATCTATAAATAAAACTTTAAGTAGATTATTTATCACTAGATACACTATATCTAAAATAAAAATGTACAAAAACTGAGTAAAGGAAGAGAGAGGAATGAATGCACCTCACTGGGTATGTGAACCAACATAAAACATGTTATGATGTTAGATTTTGTTGAGTATATGCTAAATCAATATTAATATCATGAATGGAGATGAGTGATCAATTCCTTAGAATGTGGATCAAGAATGCAAAGGTTAGTCCTTTGGATCCATCATCACCAATTAAGTGAAGTTAGTGAATCATGCATGTGTTAATTGATGTTTAGACTGTGTGTCTAATCCATTTGAATAGGTAGATCAAGAATACAAAGGATATTCCTTTAACTCCATCATTTCCCCATGACATTAAGCTATGAATTGATACTAGTATAAAAATATATGTCATATGGGATGGCTTATGGATCCCATGAATGTGCTATAAATTTGACAGTATGGTATGAATAGCTAAATGTGTGCTAGAAACTAGGCCATTCTTGGCTATTTTGAAAGATGGAGATTAGGCTTGTATGAAAGCCACTCCAACAATGATGTACTAGGCTTATATGAAAGCCAACTTAGGAACTTAAGTACTTAGAAAGCTAATTTTTTATGAAAGTTTAACTTAGAAGTGATTCTAACCACTTATAGATGGAGTAAGGCATGTAACTATTGAGAATGCTTGGAATAAACTAAACTAAAAAACAAAAGAAGATCAATCTATTGTACATATTGCCCCCAATAAATGATGTTTGGAACATGGATTCTGATCTAAAAGTTATGCCAACTACCCAATCTAAACTAAAAGTGAGAACCATCATGTCATTCATGATAACCCCTCATATCTATGAAAATGGTGTTGAAACTATTAAATTTAAAAGATCTAGAAGGGCAAAAACTATCCCTAAACTAAATTTTTTGCCTATTTATGGAAACCTTGACTATTTTTATACTTGGATAGGAGTTCTAAACTATGGACACCCTTTTTTTGGTGGTACTATCCAATTTATAGTGATAATATGCATTTCTACTACTATTATCCATTTCTAGTGTGAATTATGACTATTGATTTGAGTTTGTTCCTATTTTCTACTCTAAATTGATCAGTTTGACCTATGAATTTTGTGTTGACTATCCTAAATATTGTTATTTTTATTTCTATGAAGTTTTTATCTCTATTACAAAGTCCCTATTATATTCCCCCTCTTCTAAGGGTAGGAATGATGAACCTATAATGACTGCCCTTAGAAGAAAAGAGTCTTGTAAGTGTGTTAATTATAAAAATATATATGATATAACATTTGATGTTTGACAATATGTTTCAAGATATAGCATTTTTTGTACTAAACTATTGTTAGATCAATAAGGATATGCCTAGATAGATATAATAATGTGAAAGCATGCACAAAGTACTAAAGTGGAATTGGAAATGTTAATTATTAGTTGTTAGTTTGGAGGGATGGAGCATGATTTCCATCAAGTCATCCAAGAAAGCAAGGTAAATTCATGATATGGATTATGGCATGACACACATTTGACAAGTAATAAACAAACATGTAACAATCAAGAAATAATAAATATACTAGATGGGCCAAAGGGCCAAGCAAATAAGGGACATGGGTACATGTCACTCAAACTAGAATCAAGCATGGAAGGCATGTTCAAATGCCTCATACACATACAAGTGAAATAAGAAAATATAGAACATAGGCCACAAGTATAGAGAGGAGTATAAAAAAAGGACATTGGAAAATGTCCTAAGGCACATATATGAAAAGGAAGCAAAGGACATTGGAAAATGTACTAAGGCACAAGTAGGAGACAAGATAGAATTGAAAATGTAATCACATAAGATACACTAAGCAAGTAGAGAAATCATGTAAGAATTAAAAGATCAAAACACATCTAACTAATAAAATAAAATGTAAGAGTATGCAAAAATTATGTAGTATAAGACTAGGTATATGATAATAAATACACAATTGCTAGATACTAGTGAGATTTCAATATAGTATTCTATGTAAGCTATCAATTAATGTATATCACCATGATAACTTAGAGTGTGTAGTGTAAAAATGACATAACCTGGATGGTGTAGTCATGTAGAATATTCCCCCAATGGGTGTGTATAACAATTCATGTCTTGAATGTAGAAGTAGGAATGCCCCCCTCTATGGGTAGAATGAAGCAATCAAGTATCTGAATGTCACTACACACACTCAAAGAAGATCAAGTGAAGCATGATAATGTATAAAATTAATATATAATAGCATGAAACAACAAATGTAAATCCTAGCATGATAGTAGTAATTTAAACCATGGATGATTTATATAATCAAAATGTCTTTGGTATTTTTGATTTATTTGAATGTTTTTGTGTTTTGAATTTTATATTATTTTTGTAGTTCTGAAAATATTTGAACTATGTATAAGAAAGAAAGAGATAATATGTAAAATCAATATTATAAAGTAATGATACTAACTGACGAGTCTTAGATGAGACTCCTTATCATGGTTTCCTGTATCAAATAATGGGATCATGTGTGATCTTGAGGCATGAGTATATGACTAAATTTTTTAAGATGGAATGTGTGTATATGTTGTAACTACTCTAAAATATTTAAAGTGGAAGTTGAATGTGGGGTACCCCTATGACTCTAATAAGTGGATACAACTATAGGGCTTTCTAGGACCGATCTAAAAGTAGGTTAATAATATCTATGAATAGGGGATCTGTATGTATCTATATGAGACCACAATGTAGCTACTCTAGGTGTGAATACTATAGCTATAATTTTTTTAGATTCTTGAATCTATGGGAGTTTATGAACCATTTGTACTAGTGATGGATGTTATAACTATGGTTGATCTTGAAGTGGACCTAAAATAGAAGCTAGAGGAGAGAAAAAATTGGTAGAAAAACTAGAGATGGTGACTAAAAGCTAGTAGATGGCTCTAAAGTGGGGAGTGGTGACTCATAAGGAACTCCACCAATTATAATAACTTGATTATCATGAATGAACCATATAAGGTGTTGCCTTGAGTTTTTAAATCCATGTTCAACTGAGTAATATGTTAAAAAATATTGAACTAGGAACTATAGTGAATGGTGTAATCACATGTGAAGGACCAACCTATAATGGAAGTATTATCTCACCTAATGAACTCTGAACATACCAACTAAAACTAATAACAACTATGCTCAAAATATTGTCATTGATGTCAAAGGTTTAGAATTATTGGTGATAAAGGCCCCATTGCATTTAATGTTGTTTGTAATAAATATATCTTGCTAATATGAGTTAATATTTATTTAATATTAATGAATATATTTTTGGTTGCATATGAGACAAAAGAAGGGCCCATGGAGAAGTTGAAGAGCCATGGGGTAAAGACAAAAGAAGTATGGGACGCATTTTCCCATGAAGAGTCATCTTGGGGAATACCAAGAGTCACCAAGTGAAGACAAAAGAGTAAGGGCACAATTTCTCATGAAGGGACACTTTGAGGAATATGAAAAGTCACCAAGATAAGGACAAAAGTGGGAAGGATGTTTTTGGTCATGAAGGGTCACCACATGACTTTTCAAAGGCTTGAATATGAAGGGTCATACAAGTTTGGCACCTTTTTCCATGAGGATTGAAGGGTTACAAAGGGGGAAGTCCAAAGGTCATTTAGAAAGATATAAATAAAGGCTTGAGTAGCCATTTGTAATATGGAAGATAGAGGTTGATTTCATATTGTAATATCTAGCTTAGAAGAGAAATTGTGAGAGATGAATATGATTTGTATTTGTTATATCTAGCTTAGAAGAGAAAAGGTGAGAGAGAGGAAAGAGATGTTGTATTGATCTATCATTTGTTGAGATAGAAACATTGAGAGATACGTGTGTGGTATACACAAAGGGGTTGGTGCTCCTGTGGGTTGGTGCTCATGAATTTTTGTTGGGTTGGTGCTCGGTAAAGGGGTTAGTGCTCTTGTGGGTTGGTGCTCATGAATAGTAGCTAGGTTGGTGCTTGGAAAAGGGGTGTGGTGCTCCTGTGGGTTGGTGGTCACGAATAGTAGTTGGGTTGGCGCTCGGCAAAGGGGTATAGTGCTCCTGCAATCTTGGATTGCAAATATTGTTTGGGTTTGTGTTCATTCATATACTTGAGATTGGCCTCCATGGTTTTTCCCACATTGGGTTTCCATGTTATATCTAGTGTCTCTCTATCTTGTGTGGTGTTTATTATTTGAGTTTTATTGCATATCTTGAATGTTTGATTAAGTGAAATTTGGTTAAAGGAAAGTTTTATAAGATATATGATATACTGATTCACCCCCCTCCCCTCTGAATATATCCCATGCTTAACAATTGGTATCAAAGCAAGTTCCTTCAGAAAGAGTTTAACATCTTGAAGGTAGATCAAATAAAAGCATAAGATGGCTAAGCAACTAAAGAAGGAGAATCAAGAGTTGAAATCTATGGTTGAGGATCTTAAGGAAAAGGTGTGTATCTTGGATTCTAAATTGGCTATAGAAGTAAATGAAAATAAGATATTTATTCAGGATCTTAAGAATCAAATAGAGGTTGCAAATTCAATTTTAACATCAAAGGAAGAAGAGTGTAATTAGTTGAAGGTTGAGTTAGGTTCTTTAAAGGATAATCATGAGAAGCTTATAATCAAGGTTGAGAAAGATCATGAAATATTAGTCCAAGGAAAGAAGGATGCAAGTTTTGAAGGAAAATCAAAGAAGCCAATCAGGCAACCCAACACTTTCAAGTTTTCAAATTATTTTCATAGCCATTATTTTGTTTGTCATCATGTTGGTCATAGGGAAAGAGATTATATGAGGAGAACCAATCAGTCAAAGGGAGATCTCAGTCACATTCAATAAAAAGGTATGAGAAATATTGTTTGCTTTTGTTGTCATAAGGTTGGCCATATTGCTAAATTAAGTCCAAAACAAGTAAAGAGATCTTCAAAGTATGTCAAAGGTTACATAGCCCCTAAAAGATATGATAAGAGTCAAATTAAGGTTTGGATACCTGAAATAGTAAAGGTTGATCAGGTTGAGTTTAAGAATGAAAATGAATTACTTGCTATAGTAGATAAAGAATTAGATAAGAAGGATTGTACAGAATCTCTTGTTACATTAGAGCATGAGCTTTGTCAAGATAAGATAAGAAAAACATCATAAATGATAAGGTTAGTAAGTCAAAAAGGTTAGACATGCTTAAATGGATTCTAAAATAAAAACATAAGAAGATCAAGGAAGAAATAGAGGAGATGTGGGAATCTCCTGAGATTTATTTCTAGAACCCTATTGTGTGGGGTGTCTCTTCTAGGCTTCAGGGAGACACTTTTAATAAAAATTGAAGCATGGTGGATGCTATTGGGTCTTGGATATGTTGCATGAAAATAAGGTGAGTTGATAGATTAGTTTGTATATCTTTTGAGTGAATAGATTTTTGAAGAAAATTTTTCACTGGTGTTAAGGTTGAGGCTATTAGAATGATTCTTGCATATGAAGTGTTTAAAAGTTTAAAAGTGTTTCAAATGATTATGGTCACAAGAAATTAGAATTTTGAAAAAGAGCTAATAGTTTCAGAAAGAAGGAAAAGGATACTCATGCAGATTTCATCAAGAAGAAGGATCAGAGCTTCAAAGCTTCACTCATCAAGAAGAAGGTCCAGACATGTTCATGGCATAAGAAACAACATGAAGATTCTATGATGGTTTAGATAGCCCCGCATGTAAGAGGTAAAGATCAGCCATGGTTAATTGATAGTGGATGTTTGAGGCACATGATAGGAGATAAAAGTAAATTCATATCTCTAAAGAAGATCAATGGTGGTACAATGAGATTCAGAGATAAAACCACTGCTAGGATAGCTGAAAAAGGTATTTTAAATTTGGATATTAGTAGAACCAAACCTAAGAATGTTTTGTAAGCATAATATTTTAAGTGTAAGTTAAATATGTGTTCAAGGATACACCTTAAAGTTTCATGCAGAAGGTTGTGAGATTAGAAGAAAATATTCAAATGAGTTGATTACAGATTCTCAAAGGACAGGCAATGATTTATCAGATATCTTCTCAAAGGCACGATCAAAAGATACATTCAAAGATCGGTGAGAGGAGTTGGGAGTAATTTCTATTACTTCCTACCATTGATGTTCAACATCAGTTGAGGGGGAGCTAAATGTTAGCTCCAGGTAGGCCCTTTGCCATTGATGTCAAAGGGGGAGAATAACAAGTACAAGTATAGGTGCAAAAAACAAGTACAAGGAATAGGTATAGGTTGCTACAATAAGGGGGAGTTACTGTATGTTTTTAGATGATAGTATGTGTAGGTGATAGGATGTGGTAGTTTTAGGATTGAGGTTGCCATCAATGATAAAGGGGGAGATTGTTAGAAATATTTTCATTGATGTCAAAGGTTTATCATTATTGGTGATAAAGGCCCCATTACATTTAATGTTGTTTGTAATAAATATATCTTGGCTAATATGAGTTAATATTTATTTAATATTAATTAATATATTTTTGGTTGCATACGAGATAAAAGAAGGGCCCATAGAGAATTTGAAGCGCCACAGGGTAAAGACAAAAGAAGGATGGGATGCATTTTCCAATGAAGAGTCATCTTGGGGAATACCAAGAGTCACCAAGTGAAGACAAAAGAGTAAGGGCACATTTTCTCATGAAGGGACACTTTGAGGAATATGAAAAGTCACCAAGATAAGGACAAAAGTGGGAAGGACGTTTTTGGTCATGAAGGGTCACCACATGACTTTTCAAAGGCTTGAATATGAAGGGTCATACAAGTTTGGTACCATTTTTCATGAGGATTGAAGGGTCATAAAGGGGGAAGGCCAAAGGTCATTTGGAAAGCTATAAATAAAGGATTGAGTAGAAATTTATAATATGGAAGATAGAGGTTGATTTGATATTGTAATATCTAGCTTAGAAGAGAAATTGTGAGAGATGAATATGATTTGTATTTGTTATATATAGCTTAGAAGAGCAAAGGTGAGAGAGAGGAAAGAGATGTTGTATTGATCTATCATTTGTTGAGATAGCAACATTGAGAGATAGGTGTGTTGTATACACAAAGGGGTTGGTGCTCTTGTGGGTTGGTGCTCACGAATTGTTGCTGGGTTGGTGCTCGACAAAGGGGTTGGTGCTCCTATGGGTTGGTACTCATGAATAGTATCTGGGTTGGTGCTTGGCAAAGGGGTGTGGTGCTCCTATGGGTTGGTGCTCATGAATAGTAGCTAGGTTGGTGCTTAGCAAAGGGGTATGGTGCTCCTAGAAGCTTGGCTTGCAAATATTGTTTGGGTTTGTGCTCATTCATATACTTGAGATTGTTCTTTGTGGTTTTTCCCACATTGGGTTTCCACGTTATATCTGGTGTCTCTCTCTCTATCTTGTGTGGTGTTTATTGTTTGAGTTTTATTTCATATCTTGAATGTTTGATTAAGTGAAATTTGGTTAAAGGAAAGTTTTATAAGATATATGATATACTGATTCACCCCCCCTCTCATTATATCCCATGCTTAACAAACTATATTTTTTGGAGTGATATCTTTCTCTTAATAAACCAAACGTTATAATGGTGTGAAGGTGCACATATTATGACTAAAACCATTGTAAATGAGTACACAATAGATAGGATAATTATGGACATGTGCTCTAATAAAAAGTGCATTGTAAGCTATATCACCCTATATAATCTCTTGATTTGAAAAATACATGAAAGGTATGGCTAGAAATCTAGACTCATACACACCTATCATACCCCTCAAAGGATGTGTCTCAGATTAAGATGTCAGGTATGTAGTTGGTGGAGGATTTTTATGGTATTTATGATAAATACCTGATGTGTCCTCTTTCTCTTATTTTGAATGCAATGAAAATGGATCTAATTTTTTTTCAAAGCCTTATCTTATGTTGGCTTTGTCTTTGGAGGCTTAGCTAAAGTGCCTAGATCTAGTAAATTATCATCTATCAAATCACGTATCTTATGTCAAAAATTGATGCATCTATTTATTGTGTGGCTTGGTGCCCTTTGAAAATCACAAAATAAATGTTGATCTTATCCCCATGGAAGAGGATTTTCTAGATATACTTCTTGAATAGGTGGGAGAGTTATGATGTTACATTCTAATAATTGTTGTAGAACTTTAGATGGAGAAACTGGTAAATTGGTAAATGCATGTCGAGGAGGTGTTGATAAAACCACATGATAAGGGGGTTCTGAAGCTACATTGACTATTGGTTGATTTTGATGCTTGTTGTCACTAATTTTTAACTTGTATGGGGATTTTTTATTAATCTTGTTTGTTGTGTTTGGAGTACTTGAATACTTGTTTTGCCCATCGAGATTAACCTAACTTCTCTTCCCTTAAGTGTATGACACAATTTGATGACAGAAGAGAATCTTTTGAAAATAATGGATTCATGTAGTGCTAAAAGAAGGCTCTATTTGAAGATGTCATGTAGCTCTTGATTAACCATTGGGCTAGTTAAATTAGCCAAAATAGTCTTGTATCTAAGAGCATAATTAGTTAGAGGCTCATTTGGCCTTTTTTTATATTGTGAAATCTATGGATATGAGACCTTATCACAAATGTTGATACTAAAATGTGCTAAGAACATGCCTGATAAAGGATTGAATGTCATCACTGATTGATTCAATAGACTATAAAAACATCATAGAGCATAATCCATTATGCTCTGTGGGAAGAGTTTGGTAAGTAGCTAGTCATTAGGTACATAATCTAAACATGATATGTGAAAAGATCCCAAATGTGTCTCTAGATCACCCTTGCCATCATAAAGAGTTAGCTTGGGTTGAACAAATCCTTGTGGCAAGGGTGTATGGGAAATGTGATGTGTTGATGGTGTATGCAAAAGTTTAAAAGAATCCAATGCATATGTAGGTCTATTGGTACCTTTCTCAACATGTTTCACCTTAGATTTAAGAGATATTATCTCTTTCACAAGGGACACTACATTAAGAGAGAGTGATGTACTAGCTACAACTGGTGGCATAGAAGAATGTTGGGATGTTATAGAGGGTGGTTGAGACATAGTTTCCCCTATAGTGTTGTTTACAACTGAAAACTCTATGGTTTGAGAGGATTACCCATTTGTTAATTTTTATTGTTCTTCTTGTAAAATTATAAGCATGTTATCCTGCATATCTAGATGTTTGGTTAAGATTTCTTAAAGTTCTCTTTTATCAGTTTCATTAAAACTAGTATATTGGGCAATTGATAAAGTAAGAAAATAATTTAAAATGTGTTTAAATGTTTTTTAATATTTTTTAATAGGAAATATGCTAGAAATAAAAAGTATTGAATATAAGAAATGAAAATTCTAAAAAATAGTGACTTGGGATTTATACAAAAAGGATACTGAGTTGTTAAATATGTGAGGTGATACCTCAATAACCAAAAAGGAGCTAATATATATAACTAGGGATTTTTCATAAATAATATTTGCAAAATACTATGAACTTTTGAATTTGAAATTGATTTTATAAGTTATATTTTCAACTAAATTTTTAGAGAATAATGCAAAACGTACTAAAAAATAATTGAGAATGTATTTGATGTAGCTAGGGTTTTGAATGATTTTATCAAAAATTAGTGTAGTAATTTGAAAAAATTATAGAAAATTTTTAGTTTTAAAGATGAAATTTTGAGGAAAAATCTAAAGATATTTCTAAAATTAGCAGTATATTTTTCCTAGTGGTTTGAAAGTGGTTTAATGCAAAAAAGACCTAGTATTTGCAAACTAGGGTTTTGGGTGAATTTATTGAAAATAATTCAATTAATTTGTAGTTTTTTTATTTTTTATTTTTTATTTTTTATTTTTTATTTTTTATTTTTTATTTCAAGTAAAATAAAAAAATATTAAAAAGATCAAAAATAATTAACCCTAGGGTTTTAGGGTTTTTATACAAAAATTTGAAGTTAGGTTCACCAAATGTTTTATTCTTTTTGGGAATTAGAGGTTTTAATTCCTAAGCAAATAAAGGTCTAAGTAAATGTAAATATGTAATTAATGTGTCTTAATTATCCTACTAATTTGTGAAAATAGATATGAATTTTTATCTTTTCTAAAAATAATAAGTGTAGAGAAATCAAACTTAGTTTATTTTAGGTCGAAACAACTATTCAAGATCTACAAATTTTGTTGTGTAGGGGTGGAAAGATATTGTAAATAGAACCTAAAAAATTGTTTCTAGATTAGATAGGAGCACCAAACTTAGGACACCTTACTATTTGGTATTATAGTCCACTTTTTGGATCTATTTTCCACTTCTAGTGCTATTTTCCAATTTTGACATTTTTGTCTTGGTGACCTAGATTTTCTAGGCTTTGTTCATTAGGTATGTAACACCCTAGCCATAAAATATCAAATCATTATTATATTTGGATATTTATCTATGTTTGTATTAATCTTAAAAATTCTTAGGAGCTCCTAGTACTTGAACTTGAATAGCAAATTTGGGAAAGATAAGGGTTAGTGTGTAAAGGATACACTGGATGCACTTCACACCTTGTATGGGAGCATTGCCTACATACCAATACTCTGAAGAGGGAGTAAGCTAATGTAGTTATCCCATTTTAAGTGTGTGGTGAAATTTTGTGATGTATACAAATAGATGAAAAAATGAAATGTACTTTGGATGACTATGGACTGGTATGAGTGCTTGAATAGGCTCAAATTGGTCTTGGAAGGCTATATGTAGATAATAGGGAAGAGTGCTTAAATGTACTTGTTTGTATTATTGATATTTTCTTATGAATAAGTACCAAACCTTATAAATTGACATTTAATGACTTTTTATAGGGAAACTAATGATCTTGGGTTAGATGAAATTGTATTAGGTTGACAGGGGAAAAGATAAGGAATCAGGAAAACTTTATCATTAGAGGTGAAAATAAACTTGGACAATAACGCTAGAAATAAGGCACCCCTGAATTCTGGTGCTCTTGTCCAAATTAGGTGCTATTTTCCTAAGAAGATGAGCCATAGGGGGATGGATCTAGGTCTGAGAGGGTTACCTGGGTCCTAAAATGCTATGTCAAAGAAGCTATAGGTGACTGGGAATTAGTGAAAGTTTAGCTGAGAAGGCTTGAGTAAGAAAGAAAGAGGATCTATAGGTTGGGTGCTATTATCCATACCTAAGTCATCCAATTTTGCATTTTATATGATTACAAAAATCAAATGAGGTGAACTCAATTAGGGGCTTGATGTTATATATTTATGCATTCATTATAGTTTATGCACCATTAATCCCCAACATCTACAAGCTCATCAACTTCATTAAATTTAAATATGACCATCTAGGCCTAGTGGGCTTGCCATGTAGGATGCTTACTCATTTGAAGTGCCAAAGTGTTGCTTTTTCTTTTGACACTTGTAACTATATAGTTTAGTCGGGGGTCAATCATTTCCTTAAGGACTAATGATATAATATGGTGGGACCAAAATTTTGATCTAAATAACCCAAAGATAAAAATAATCTTTGAAGATATTCATTTGGGAATATTTGTCCAAAACTTGCTAAAGGAAAGTTCTCAAATACCAAGCACTCTGAATGAAAGTAACTAAATGAATAGTTCCTAAAGACCAAGTGTTTTTCAAAAAGATTTTCATTTGAGAAGAAGCTGATGTAGAGAAAGTTTCTAAATGAAAACCTTCTTAATAAAATCTTCTAAAGAGAAATTTATTGAAGACCAAAACCTTTTGAAGATCACAGTTTTCAAAATAAAGTTAATGCATAAGAAGTGACAAATAAAATGATTCAAAGAAAATTTATCTATCTTAAACTTCTTAACTGGAATAAAATTTGAAATAAAGTTCTCAACTGAATAGTTTATTACTAAAAAGTTTTTGAATACCAATATACCAAAGATTTAAATTATTCAAAATGCCAAATAAAATAATATAAATAATCAACTCCAAATAAAATAACCTAGATAAATAAGTCTAAATAAAATAACTTGAAGAAGTAAATATGAATACATTTCATAAATAACACTTCTTTAAAAATGTCTATTAATATATTAGTTTCTATAAGTCATTTCAAATGGAACATAGGTGAACCAAATGTCGAAAACATCAAGTTTATATATATAATAAAACCTATCAAAAATACACAAACATAACCCAATTAATAAATAAGTTCTCTATAAAAAACAAAGGGGGTCCCCACTTTTGAAATAAAATCTAAGGTGGACTATGTTGAATACAACAAAATTGATATGATCTAAAATTCTTGACATATGTCCAATTTTAACTAACTCGTTCAAAAGCATGGACAAGTGTATTTATATAGACATTTCATATTGGAGCTTTGACATATGTTTGACTTGGTTGTATGAACTTTTATCTTGCATGACACTTTACCTTAAGCTTTGAAAAATAACCTTAACTTCTCCAAACAAGTATAAAATGATCATGCAAGGTGGTCAAAGGATGAGATTACTTTTAGGGAGAAACCTATGAACCTTTTAAAACTTTTTAATTAACCTTTTCACATCATTTTATGAACAGATTAGTATTGTATTCAACAAATCCCACCTTGTATTTTTATTTGAAAAGTAGGACCACCTTTTGTTTAGAAGACGTATATTTAGAAGACGTATATTTTATCTGGGTATGTATGTGGTTTTTTTGGTTATTATTATTTGTAGAAGATTCAAGTTTTGAACATTGAGTTATGTTGAAGTCCACCTATTTTCCATTTGAAAGGACTTATTTAAACTAATCTATGAATGAAAGTTGGGAAGAATTGCTTTGAAAGATAGGTATTCACATTGGTTTATTCAGAATCTAAACTTCAAAAAGTTTTTATTTGCCAAATTTTCATTTGGAATTTTTTACTTCATAAGATTTACTTTGAAAACTTTCTCTTCATTAACTTAGTCTTTGGGGACTTTTATTCAAAAAATGTGTTCCAGCCATCAACTTTATCTTCAAAAATATTATCTTTGGAAACTTTCTCTTCAAAAAAATTGTGATCAAAAGCAATGTGAACCTTTATTTTGAGAACTTTGGTTTTTGGTGAACATATTCCTTTGGAATATTTCTCATTAAAAACTTTCATTTGGAAAATTTATTATCAAGAGCTTTTATTTAGAAGATTTCTAATCAAAAGATTTCATTTAGAAACTTTCTCATTGGGAGCTTTTATTCAAAAGATTTCTCTTCAAGAACTTTTTGTACAAAAAATTCCACCTAAACTACAATATTTATGAAGAGTACTTAGTCTTCAAAAACTATTCCTTTAGTGACTTTTGGAAAAATTATTTTAGAACAAATTTCCCCAAAGAGCATTTCAATTTTTGGGGTCTTTTAGGTCCTAAGGCAAATTTTAACTCCCCTTATTAACAAATATAATGAAAAATGTCAAAAAGGTAAAGGTGACATCATGGCACCCAGATTGAGCAATCATCTTATGTGGCATTACACTAGGATTAGGTGGTCAAGTTTTAATTGAATGAAGGTAACAAGATAATAGAGGTTGGTGATTAATGGCACATGAACTAAATGAATGTAAAAATATATAACATCAAGACTTCAACTGAGTTCATCTCATTAAATTTTCAAGAGCTTAACCAAATTTAGCCTTCTATAATTTAAAAATCCCTATATGTGACTATAATGACTTGAAACTCACATAATTTAGTTTAGTGCCTACCATTTTTGAGAGTTTGAATCAAACTAGAATCCATCCAAAAACTATGACATATTTATCCAAGTAAAACAAGGGTCTCTTAGCACCCTCAAGGTTTTATATCAAGGGCTTTATTGAACACTTAAACATAAATTTTGACAAAACTATGTTCAATGTCCTCTATCCCAATTAATTATATTTATGGGAGGTCATAGATAATGTGGATTCATTTGTATTAGAAGAAGACATATCAGTTGAGGAGAAATAACATATATCAGACCTCATCCCATTCAAGAAATAGGCCCTTCACTATATATTTACCAAGTTAAAGTTCATTCCATGTATAGACTTACTATGAGGCCTATTCATTGAAGGTAGAATTATAAATGGTGGTTACCTAAACTATGTTGATAAAAACACAATTTTCATGTGCATCTCTAGAGAATCATTCATGAGGTACTTGAGTCTCCCTATCTTAGTGATACATTTGACTTGCATACCATGGTCACTTGGAAGAAATACAACAATGTGGAGTGAGCAGGAGGGAATTGGCTTCTCCCAAGCAAGACATTCACTATCAAATAACATATTAATAATCTCATTCCTATCACCTAATTTAGGATGGGAATTTGTATAGGGATGTAATTTTTGAACCAACTCTTTGGCCACCTAAGCATCCACTTCCTAAATTTATAATGGGTACCTTTTCAAGGCTTGCTCAATAATTTAGAGTGAAACTATGCATTTGGGGAAGTCATTAGTTCCCACCTATAGGAATAAATTATTCACAAAGATAATAGGCCCCAATGGGAAATTTTTATATGATGTCATACGTATAAGTTGTAGTCATGGAAATAATATATAGGCATAATGCAGTTCTACAGAGTCCTAACCCATATGTTATCAATAATATAATATGTAATTATTAATATTTCATTCACATATACTCATATGTCAAGAAAATCACCAAATTATAGAGGGACTCTAGCCTAAGGTCAGGATGGCCATTCTCGATCAACCTATAGTTATGAATTCACCTAGCATTATCAAAACATTTTCCAATATGGGAGACTACTAGCTCTACCTTGATTACAATATTATCATGTTTGTTGGTCATAAGATGGATCCACTTCATCTTCATATGTTCATTCCTAACAAGGTGCATAAATAATAAATTTCCTTCTAGATACGGAATGGTATAGATGAGGAGATAAAAAAGAATAAGAAAGGCACCTTATATGACTCCTATATAACTATTGGGAGGATGCAGTACACCATCAAGAGGAACTTTAGGGATCTTGGGAATGTAAAGGACAGTGTATGAATTAGCCACTCTACCCCATAGGGATTAATACCCCCATGGTAAATTTAAACAAAATATCTAAAGCCTTAGTATCTCATATAAAAATGAGCCATTTGATCATGAATTCATATTTCTTAATGCCAAGGATGATGATGAATTAAAATAAAGAGTAGTGATAGTGGGATTGATCAATTACTTATTAAGGGTAATATAATCCACCCCCTCCCTCACACTCAACCAATCAAAATTTAGGATCCCACTACTAGGAGGATAGAGATATTCTATCTTCTAGAGTGGTAGGCCATACTAATAATTAGTAGACTAGGAACAAGATCCCCAATGTCCACTCATGGCTCAAGATGAATAGTAAGATCTAGAATAATTGGTAGGTGAAACATTAATTACAAAATAAAATGAAAAAAAACAAGAGATATAAGGGATACCTACTCCTAATTATAAATAAGAGGAATAAACTCCTCCAGTTCAAGCATCATTTATTGAATTAAGGTTAAGTAGTAACTAGCAAAGGAGATGACCTAATTAAAAGATAACATAAATAGGGAAGATATAGGGATAATTTTCTTGGATTATTTTTATAATGAAGAAATGGAATCTATTGTGGTGGATTTAATAACCCTAACATCCAACATGACTACCCTTCCCTTTCCCCAATAGGTGACTAGTCTACAAGCTATGAAAATAACATAATGTTATGAAAGGAAACCAAAGGGGGATATACCTCATACCCCATCCATATAAGGACTCAAGGAATCATAAATTTCACTGGAAGGTGAGCCAAGTCAAGATTTGGATAAGGGAAAACTACAAAAAGCCAAGGTATTGACCTTAAAATCACCTCTTCACAGTGATTCATCTAATAAGGATGTTCTATTCACTACTCCCTTAGGAATTTTCCCTTTAATTACATTGCCTATTTCTTATACTATCCTTGTTCTAGTTGTTTCCACTTTTATTCCTATATAATCCCTTTTAACTGGTCTTCTTTTCATGTACCCAACCTCTACTCTTCCTATTTCCTCCTCTACTTCTTCATCCTCCACCATTATAGTTTCCATTCCTTCAACCATGGCTCTTTCCATCACATCCATAAACCAACCCATCATCAAAAAATTTATTCCTCTACCTAATTGGGTTCACCTTTGCATTATTTAAGATTAGTCTAAACTAAAATAATAGTTATAACTAAGAGGGATTCAAAAAATCAATTAGTCTACACTATGTACCCAATGCCTAAATTTAGGAGCATAGATTGGTCCAAAATAATTTGGCCCTCAATACCCAAACCCTCCTCTAAACCTAAACCTAAACCTAAGGAACATGCACAAGTGGAAACTCAACCATTAGATTCTTTAAACCACACTCTCCTAGATTGGGCCAATGAGTTAGGATCTTCAACCTCTAAGAGACTTAATCTAAAGATTATTGAGCTTCCCATGGAAATATCACTTTTTGAGAAAGCCATAGCCTTGGTTTAGAGGGTCTAAAATAGAAATATTGAGGATAGTTAAGGTAGGGGGTTAATTTTGGAGGAAATGGAAGATGTTTATTTCCTTTCAAAGAGGCATAAAAATAAGAAGGGTCATTCCCCATACATTGAGGACATCAAGTCCTATATGGAGACCCATTATAAGGTAGTTTTGGATATCCATAAGGGAATGGACCTGGATAGAAAAGATCTAAAATAATATTTTGAAACTCTCAAAGAGTAGTAAGAAAGTCATATGAGTTCTCCCTAGCATAGAACATGATGTACAAAATATGGAACTTAGGTTATATGAGATTTTTGATAAAATTAATTATTTGATAGTCTAATTGGCTCACCATGTGAATTCAATAATTTTTTTTTTAAAGATTCTTATAGAAAACAAGAATAAATTAAATTTCTTGGTATTGTACACCCATAATAAGGTATTTAGCCACCTATACTTGATGACCACTATAGAGGTAGATAATATCATGAATTTAGCTCTCATCATAACATAGGAGGCTCAAGATTAGGTGTCATCTTTGGAAGCTCTCATGAATAAGCTTATAGAACAAAAAAATCAAGCAACACAAATTTTGATAGAGCTTAAATTGACTAAAGTTTGGGATAACAAAGAGAAGCCAATATTTTAGACCACTTTTGATCAAATTATTTAACAAAATTCATATGGTTATAAATAGAGTTTATAAGGACTTATCTTAGAGGACATTGAAGCAAAGTTGAGCAAAATGAGAAATACAATAGAGGTAGAAGTCCTCTAGGTTGGCTTTTGAGCCACCAAGATAGAGCATACAAGGATAATGAAACAAACAAGAAAGGTGACAAGAACTCATATTCTTGACATAAAATTAATTCACATGCAACATGTTAAGGCATACAAATATTACCAATATTTGTATGCAAATAAGAAAGCAATATCAATGCCACCTACTAGTTATGCTCTTCAGACCCCACCTATAATTTTATTAACAATATTTCCATCAACTATGACCCCTTCTAGTTTAATAACTACATCAATATGACCAAATAGTTTAGATCCAATTATAATTCTGGTCTAATCAATGAGTACATCACCAAGCATAGCTCTAGTCACCACATCCACAATAACAAGCACAATTATAGTTACAACAATAGTTTTGAAAACTAGTAAGAAAGAGATGATTTATATTGAAATCAATAGCTATTTTTTTACAATTTTTCATGTAATGATTACATATGAATATTTAAGTTTTAGTTATGTCCATATTGTAATTAAATAAATTATGACATGTAATTGAGACTTATGATCTATACATTTAAGATGTAATCAAATTTTTCTAAAATTTGAGGATGAGGTGACCCATTCTCCAAGTTCTTTGTATACATGTATAACCCTCTTTTTTAAGAGTTGATGTTTTGGATTAATATATAAGAAGAGATAAATAAATTGATTGTCATGTAATTATGTTTGTTATTTCTTCTTCCCTCTCTATGTTAATGAATTTGAGGTTTCTTTATTTGTATTAATTAAAAAATTATGAAGTGTGCTAATTTTATAAATGAATCTATGTTTTAATTAATGAATATTAATCTTAGATGTGAAATAACAATTTAGGATTGATAGGTTTCATTGATTTAAGTAATTTGTAAACATTGAATTGATAATACAAGGTGTGTAGAGATATCTCTTTTGATATAGTCTTTTAGGTTTGAGTCATAACTTCCCTAGACAACTTCTTGGTCCAAACTATAATATCTTAGACAAGGGTGTGCAATAGCATCGCTAAGAAGAGAGGCCTTCAGTTGAGATCATTAAACATCCTATATTTGATATCTTAGACTGATAACCATGTTTTTTCATGAGTGTGAAATAAATTCAAATACCAAACATTGGTCTTGAAGATACTTGTCCATGAAATAAATAGCCTTAGAAGTTACCTTTCAAAAAAACAAAACCTTCTTTTCTACCTCACCCTTCTTTCCCCTTTTGATTTTCTTTGAGATTTACCATGCATAGAATAATTCTCCACCCATCCAACTCACCTAGTGATTACTTCCTATTAGATTCCATACATCCATACATAAAACTTGGTTAAATAATTCATAGGCTCAAGTTGTTATTCCATCACCTGGTTGTTTAACCACATACCTGTAACTCATTCCCTATAGTGTAACCCTATTCCATAGAGATCCCAAAACATTAGAAGCTAACTTGTTTAAAATTTATAAGGTATGTATAAAACCCAAATCAACAAGTAGCATAAGATAAACATAACTCATTACCTTGAAATTGTTAAAACAACCTTAACATTTACTAATAAGACCTAAAAAAGACCATTTTAATACCTCACTAGGCATAAAATGGCTAGGAAAAAGGGGATTAAGACATGACAAATCAAGTTTTTTATAATCCTCAATAATGGTATCCAAAATTTGGTTAAAATATTTAGAGGTCTTTTGGGGATGATTGCTTGCTAAGAATATTCAACTGGGTGTGTAGTCCATCCATTAGGTGATGGAGTCACTTGTACTCAAATCAAGACACAATACTACCTTGAACAAGCTAAAAAATTGAAAAATACCTCCAACACACAACACACAAAATAAAACACATAAAATAGGATAAAACACACACTTTTTCTTGTAATAACTTAGGGAAGATAATACATAAGTAATCTATTATACATAACTAACCCCAATATATCTTCTTCCTCTATGATCAAATGAGAAGCTCTTAAAATCACTATGGCACCATGAAATCAGATTATCACATGCTAAGTGGAGTTTAATCAGGAATTATTCATATAGTGAGAGATTCCACATGAATTTTAAATTTTGGCACATTCATAACCTTCTTGACCTAAAATCAGACCTTCTTGCTTCATTCCTTTGTACATAGGCTGACACTGTGAGTCAAGGACAAAATAATACTAATTCCAAACTTGGATTCTTGACACAACCAATCTCATTCTTACCTCATCAATGGGTTTCTCTTGATTAAGCTGAATAATCTAAGATATATCTTGTGGTGTATAATCTAGACATAAATATGATGCTTGACATTTACTAGAATACCTTGGATCCTATTAATGCAATGTTCTTGAGATGAGATATCAGTATTAATACTTTAGATTCAGCATTCTAGAAAGCTATTAATATCAACAAACATGTCAATCCATATTTTAGCCCTATAAATTTAAGGAGGGAAAAATTCAACAATGGACTCCCATAATTGAGTATAATTCCATATGCTAATCAAAATGCCCCCGTATTCAATCAGAACTATTTGTACATTCTACCTCTTATGACACAACAAACAACAAATCAAAATTATTATTTCTTGAGCATTCAAATATAAAAGAATGGGCACACATAGAATCAATATTAGAATCACACCAATGCATAATCCACTCAGGGTTATGACTCTAATAAAGCTAAATTTGATTCTTATAAATAATGGTCCAAAAGCTGAGCAATGTGTTTCAGTGAATTTTAGCTTATATTTCAATAAGGGAAGAAGAAGAAACTAAAAATGGGTATGGTTGGATTTTTTTTTTGATTATGCACATGTTGAATTAGATGATTATGAATAACTCATCTCTAGCTTGGGAGGATTACCTAAAAATAAGATAACACTAAAGCAAATGGTTGGTTAGATAGATAGCTGAGTGGATTGCCTAGCATTAGCTAGATCATAGAAGCAAGAGCTTCCTCAGGGGTTGTCAATATAGATTTTTTAAATATTTAAGTTTATAAAATAGAATATAAATTACTTGCATCAATAATAAAAATGTACATTAATTAAATACAAGAAATTCTTGCTTAAAGAAATAGACTAGAAATGACTAATATATTAAAAAGCAAATCAATACTTGTGGTAAATGGCTCAAGTTTGCTTCATAAAATTAGGTAGTGGTCTATGAATAGGTAAGAACATATAAACATAGATTTGGTTGAGGATAAGAGGGTATAAATAACTTATTATTTTCTACCATAGTGACTATCGATAGTTAGGATGATTGTTAGTAGTTAAGGTGACTATCGGTGGTGAGGTTGACCATTAGCAGTTGGACACACCATCAACAATTGAGATTATCATAAGTGGTTACTATGTGTAGATCTAGATTGATAAGTGGATTATTGATGAGATCACAAGGTGTATTCTTGAGAAATGGTTTGGTACTAGGTTGAGTGTGAAAGTAAAATAAAGTAAATGAATATCAAAAAAAAAATCTTAGAAAAGGTTGATCAGGTGGTTGATTGAGGTGATTTACTCATTGGTATAGTCTAAGGTTATTTTAGTAGAGTAATGACACTTGACACTTTGGAAAAGTGGTAGTAGTAAGTTGACTCTCTGATGTGATGGCTAGATTACTAGATTATTGATGATGATTGACTTACAAAACAAAGGAACTCTAGATGCACAAGCTCTTGATAACAATTGTAGTTGGATTTCACCTCCTTGCTCCTCTCTCTATATAAGAAAGGTAAGAGAGTTGAAAAAAGATTTTAACTAATCCTTATAATCATAAATATCTCATGTAATTTCTCACAATGGATTAAGATGATCTTATTTTATAAAAGCAAGGTGGGTGGCTTGTATGTTTATGGTTGAAGATGTTTGAAGATTTGCATTGTGATTGTTGACAATTAGGTTTTAAACCCTAAAATACCATGGGTTAAAAGTGAAAATATAATTATGTTTAACTAGTTTTATCCATTGTTTGTGTTGATTTTGGAGCTCCAATAGTTTATAAATTTGGGAGATAAGATTGATGATGGTGACTACTAAGGAGTTGACTACTAGCTAAGCTGAAGAGTGGACTAATTAGACTATCAAGGATGTAGGGAGAATACAGTCATAGATGATGATAGGTAGGTTTATGGTTGAATCCATAGTGTTAGTCATGAAATTAGGTAGGGGTGTTAATCAATTTGTTAAATTATATTGATTTGTAAAATGTTGGTGTTTTTGATTTGTCAGTTATTTTACTGGGATGGGTTATAGGTTTATACCCTAGGTAGGTTCTGTGTGAAATTCATTAGTAAAAATTGATAGGGTGGGGTAGGTGAGCTAAGATGGGGGTAGGTATTAGGTTAGAATTTAGGAAATACTGAGTAGGTTTTAGGTTTTTTTTGGGTAGTTAGGGTTTTAGGTGTTCCACTAACAGAATACCCATAGTTACCATTGATGGTCAAGTTTGACCATCGATGATTGATATCCATAAAACAAAGGACACCTAACCATCGATGGTCAACTCATCTAATTTATTGTTTGGATTTTACAAAAGAGTCTTGGGATAATTTAGGTGGAAAAAAGGGTTGGGTTTTCATATGGGTGATGTTAGGAAGGGAAATGGTAAGAATCTAAGGGTAGGTAAGGATATAGAATGATAGAGGAAGATAAACTTTGTTTCTAAATTGGTACAAGATAGGGAGAAGATACAAATGTGTGACTGAGTGTCATTCATCTTCATTGAGATCCATTAGGGGATGACCCCAACCAACTAGGTCCATATGAAGGAGGTTGGGCTGGGGGTGATGGGGAATTATTAATATGTGCATTAGGATGCATCTATGGTCTTAACACTCATCGAGAGATGGGATGTAACTATGAACACCTTCTTATTGCCTACTAACAAGATGATGATCTTTCCTGAAGATGTGCATAAGATTATATGACTACCTCTCTAGGGTCATCTGATCTATCACATAGAGTGAGAAGAGTGAGAGGAGCACATAGAGCTTTTTTATGAAGATGAAAGTGATTAGTTCTAATGGCATGCTAGTGGGCTTATATTTAGCACAATGTACCAAAGTGATCTAGGCAAGAGGAGACTTTTGATGATGATTTTGATGGTTGTCTCTTACTTTACTCTTCTTGACTTAAGCAGTGGGAAGTTCCCATATTTTCTACTAGGGGTGATGGTTGAGTTACTACTAGGGTAGATTGTACTTAGTTGGGTGCCTATTCTTTTGGTATAGATATATAAGGATCTATGGGAGTTTAGGGCCTATAAGAGGTATGGTATTAGTGTCAATCTATTTCTAAATTATTGGGCCTTCAAGCACATCTGAGTGTTGAGGCTAATAGGATTATCATGGGTAAGATAAGCATAGATTGAGTTCCCAATTGGGTTTATGTGATGGAGAGGTGACTTTTCCACTTCAAGTGAAAGGGGAAGATCCCATCATGTTGATTAGTTTAGGGGTACACTAGGTATAATAGTAATCAAAGATATCACCTGGAGACCCTATGTCTAGTTTTTAGTGTGGCTTGGATACAAGAGGTAGACACTCTACCTACAGAGTTATAGATGGATATTTGATAGATGAGATGGGAAGGTGATGATTTTCTTATTTGATAGGGTGCATAAATATTTTGGCATAGTATAGGGTATTCCATGTGCATTTCTAAGGTATAGGCATGAGGACTCAAAAAATTTATTGCTAGAGCCACATCCCATGCTGACTTTGCTAGACCATGAGGAGCTACCAACTAGGTCATGGATAGATGACATTGGATTTATAAATGAGTACATGGCATGGTACTAAGCATTGTATGTAACAATAATTCTTGGTGATGGTGATAGTGGTAGGGGACCTATGGATTTGGACCTAGCTTGGAGATGGGGATAGAGGGTACAAACACAAGGGGTTAGCCCTAATGAATAGCTAGGAGTGGTACTAGATACTATATAATCATAGTTTATAGTGCTACAAGGTTAGGTGGTTGGTCTAAAAGATCAAGTTGTAGATATTATAGGTGATAGGGACTAGGTGAGGGCTTCACTAGCCCTAGTTACATAGGAGAGAGATTCCCTGAGGTAGAGAGGAGGAGGGGTAGTGGCATAGTCAAGACCATCGAGCACCATCCCCATGGCATGATACCTAGATACAGTGGAGGATATATGTATTATGATTCTATAATTTTGAGTTGATGCCTTAATGAGCTCTATTAGGGCAAGTACATAGTGATTTTTTTAGGTAGTGCCAATGTGGCAACACCAAGGAAGTTAGTAGTGTCTGTATGTGGATAGATAGACACTACAGGTGGATAGGTACTAGGATCTAGTGGTACACCATGAGATAGTGGTACCCCAAGGGCATAGATAGGACATAGATTATGATATTTATGTTGTATATCATTTTGATTTTGACCTATGAGTTGATGTGGTGAGATGTACATTTTGAGAGAGAGAGAGAGAGACATGTCTATCTACTTGTACACATTTTGGTGTTATTTGAATTGTGATATATATATATATATATATATATATATATATATATATATATATATATATATATATATATGATCTTTGGTTATTGTTTATGTTCATGGTGTATGTTGATGTTTAATGATAATGATGTAATGTTTATATTGTTTATGGATTGTGCTTATGTTATAGATTCTAGACACTGATGTAGATATAGATAGATAGGCATGAGGTGGTTATGATTTATGGTTATGATTCTAGTTTGCTTATGGCTTGCTAAATTTTAATGAATATATGCCTGAGTATGTATATTTAGACATGTGGTGGAAAATGGTTGGTTATAATATTGCTCATGGATGTTATGGTGGTATTATTCTTGTTATGGTTATAAATATGATTATGTTGTTTCTTATGACACATGTGGATATTATTTTTATTAATTTAAAACACATGAGGTAGTTTAAGTAACAACACTACATGGGAGACCATATAATATAATCAAGAGACAAATGTCATAATGAAAAGATCAACTAGTCACGATAGGATAAGAAGAGGGCATGATGCTTCTTCTTTGACAAGGACTAGAAAAAAACTAAAGTTGGATTGTCTTGATGAACATAATCCATTTGAAGTATTCATATTAGCATTCATTGGTTGGGTAGAAATGTATCTTTACCACACAATGTCAAGTAAGCTCAAAATCCCTTATAGTACATAAAGGGGAGATGGATGAAAATGGAACCTACTTGTTAGACTAGTATGCCTCTTCTATAGGTGTATAAAGAGTTAGTAAAAATAATTATATTTTATAAAATCATAGATTGATTGATGAAGGAAGTCTACTTATGAAAACCGATTGTCATTTCCACCTTATTTTATTGTGTGAGAGCTGATTGTGGCTTTCAAAATTAGTTTTTTTTATTGTGATTTTTAAAATGGGTCTTTTTTTATTGGTATATATGGGAAGTTGATAAATGTGGGAATATTCCAAGAAATTGTTGTGATTTTTAAAACTAATTTAATCATCCATCCTTCAAGGGAGTGGTCTAAGTTTATTTTGTTTATTCATAGCTTTATGATAGTTATCCTTCAAGGGACTAGTTTACCTTATATTTGTGCAATTTTAGTATGCTTATGTAGTTGTCCTTCAAGGGAGAAATTTTAAAATGTTAGGATTGACTCATGATTTTTATTTGTTTAGATTTTGTTTTTTGTTTTTTTGTTTTTTCTTGACATAGACAAGGGTGCACCTTTATGAAAGGAAAACTAGAAATACAAGAGACTGATTAGGTGTAAAGAGGTTTAGGGGATAATGATCATGGGAATCCATACTAATAAAGGGGTGAAAAGAACCATGATAATCATGCCATGGGTAGAGACATGGTACCCATTTTTTAGGATTAGGTAACAACTATGACAGATAATCACATGACTTAGTTTCAATTAGTTGCCCCTAAATAGGGTGATGGGTGTGGTTGAATGCAAGGGATGAATTTAAGTTAAAATAAAATTTGGACTTCATCCTTCTTAGAAAAATAATGGATGAATATGTGAATCATTAAGGGGTTTAGGTTATGGGTTGCCTTTTAGAGAAGATTACCAATAAGCTCCTGATCCATACTTGTGGGTTATGATATATGGTCCAATCTAATTGAAAGCAAACATTCCCTGCTTACTTTTATTCATATTTGTGACATGTTTATTTTACTTTAGGATGAGGTCTCTAATGTTGAATTATCACACTTTAAGGTGATTTTTATATGCATGCTTGATTCACTCTTGATATACATGGATGATGTGTAAGGGCTGTTAAGTGACACTCATTAAGTATCTCAAGCTAGGCTAAGTGGCACTGGCAATAATCATTCTCAATAATGAGATATTATAGATATATGTGAAGAGAGGGTGTTTAGACTTCAAGAGGTAAGACTAACTCTACTTCAAACACAAGAGAATTTTTTTTATTACCTATAAGGTTTTTAATGCTAATATGATATGCCCAAAAATTGAAGGGGATGTGTAAATGCCAATCCTAACCAGATACATTGACCATTTTAGTTATCATGTTATTAAGAGTTTTATTTGAGGCCTTGGCCTATATAATCACTTGAGGTGTATTTTGTGAGAAGAAACTTAACTTAATCCTAAATCCACCACATAAACCTTTTATTTTTTTGTTCTTAAAAGACTTACCATTATCAGTGATGATCTTGTGAGGAACACTGAAATGACAAATGACATGATGGTTGATAAAATTGATAATATTCTCTACCTTGGTCAAGACTAAAGGAATAGCCTCTACCCATTTGGTAAAGTATTCAGTCATAGTGATGATATAATGGTGTCACTATAAGGAATGGGGATTGATTTCACCAATAAGGTCTAGACCCTATTTTGAAAAGGGCCAACATTTGGTAGAAACGTGAAGACTATGGCTTGGCACATGATGAAAATTGGCATGTTGTTTACACTTAACACACCTTTTCACATAATCACAATAGTATTGGTTAAGAGTAGGGAAATAATAGCCTAGGTGAAGGATACATTTAACTATGGC
Source organism: Torreya grandis (assembly GCA_037957365.1). Taxonomy (NCBI): domain Eukaryota; kingdom Viridiplantae; phylum Streptophyta; class Pinopsida; order Cupressales; family Taxaceae; genus Torreya; species Torreya grandis. Next base: position 391,303 of record JARHVA010005224.1, on the reverse strand, counting down.
AAGGCCATTAAAGTTTCCCCTATAGATACCATTATGTGTTTCCTTAATATTGTGAGAGAATTATTGACTACGTAAACAATGAAAGAGGAGGCCATCAAAGCCAAATTTATAGATAATACCTCTTGGTATGGTATAAGAGGAGCTACTTTGGATAAATGATCTTATAGAATTCCTAGAAAGACCAAAAGGAAGTATGGTAAGGTTAAGATAGTCGAAGGTCTATTGATACCAAAGGTCATGTTAGGTCTCATCCACATTAAAAGTTATGGGAGAATCTAGTTTGACATAGGAAGGCTAGGTAAGTCTATGGACAATGATGAATATATAAGAGTCAGAGGGTGAAAATGGGATATGATAGGTGAGGGAGACCATGGTATTGATAAACTTATTGGTAGATCATGGTGTTGACTAGATGTAGTAATGTTCAAATGATGATAAGAGTTAGTTAACTAGTTATTTTACTATTACAAAACATCAGTCTTACAGTGGTAGAATCCATTGATTTGATTGAACACAAGTTGGGAGTCACCAAAGATGTTGACTATTTTGAATCTTCGGGGTAAGATAGTTTGAAAACCTATGACTAGGGCTTCATACTTAGCCATATTATTGGTAATTTCAAATTCAAACTTGAAGGACAAAGGAAGGGGTTCATCATCAAAGGGAATAAGGATGATACCAGCTCCCCCACCATGTTGAAACTTTGATCTGTCAAATAACATGGTGACTTGATAGGTGAAGTCCATTTGAGAGAGGGTCACAATGGACTCATAAGGGGACTCGAGAGGAGGAGGTTAGTGTCTACTAATGGTAAATTATCCAATTATTTGACAATAAATTACCCTATAATTGACTTTTGTTAAAGGAACTCAAGGTTAAAATTCACTAATAGCATGCGCCACTTGTCCATACATTGGTTTTGGTATGGGTTAGACTACATGTATTTGAGTGGGTTAGTGTTGGTTTTGATATATGTTTTATGGTTAAGAAGGTAGTGGAAACTTTTGGTGTCCACCAAGACTAAATATAAACAAAGCTTCTTAGTATGGGTATATTGAGCCTCATACTCTACAAACAAGTAGCTAATGTAGTAGATGGATTGCTCTTTGTGTTGTTCATCCTAATGAAAAAGTGTTTTCCCTAGGGAGTGTTCAGTGGTAGAGATATAAAGGTAGAAATGTTGGTCATCCTTAGAGGGGTGAGGATAGGTAGAGATAAAATTTACTTTTTAAGTGAATCAAAGGCCTTTTAATAATCATTATTCCACTTGAAAGAGACATCCTTCTTTAGAAGGTGGTATAAGGGTTGACATCAGTCCAAAATCTAGGAGATAAAGAAACAAATAGATTTAAGCTTTCCCTATAAACTATAGAGTTGCTTAAGGTTGACTGGAGGAAGCATGTTGAGGATTGATTTGATGTTGGTAAGATCAACTTCAATTTCTCAAATGGAAATGATAAAACTAAGAAGCTTTCTTGACAAGACTCCAAAAATATACTTATTGGGGTTTAGGCAAACATGGTAATGGATGATGTGTTCAAAGATGATCTTAAGAACTACCAAGTGATCCTTTTGGATTTTGTATTTTCTGAAAAGGTCATCCACATAGTCCTCAATAATCCTATTGATAAAGTCATGGAAGATGTAAGTCATGGCATGTTAGTAAGTTGCACCAGTATTTTTGAACCCAAAAGGCATGACTCTATATAAGAAGCTCCCACATGGGGTGGTAAAGGTGGTATTTTGATAATCTTCAAGAGCAATTAGGATCTGATTATAACCCAAAAATCAATCCATGAGAGATAACATCTCATGGTTAGTTGTAAGATCAACTAGCTGGTCAATGCTTGGTAGAGGAAAGTCATCTTTAGGGCAAGTGAGGTTGAGGTCATGAAAATCCACACAAATTCATAGTTACCCTATGGTTTTGGTGACTAGTATAAAATTTGAGACCCATTAGGGATAGTCAATGGGTTGAATGAAATTGATAGATAGGAGACACTAAAGCTCTTCTTTGATGAGAAGGGTTATGCGAGGGTGCATACATTAAAGTTTTTACTTGATAGGATTGGAATCATGGTGGTTGACTATGTTATGGGTAGTGATGGTGGGGTCCATTCTAGGTATGTCACTATAAGACCAAGTGAATGTTATGTTACAGTCTTGGAGGAAAGAGGGAAAGTCCCAAATTTCCTTGGTATTTAGTGAGTGAATTATTTTGACAATGTGAGGGTCCTCTAGAGTACTAAAGTTGATATCCATGGTGGATACATTCAACATGGTAAAAGTCTTGGGAGGAAGGGATTTGTAGATGTAATAATCTAGGGCACCAAGGTAGGTGAGAATAAAATCATCATCCTAACACTAAATAGTTGTAATGGTAAGGGATTCATCTTTTATCATCTCAATATGGGTCAAAGGGATGGTTACGGTGGTCCCTTCCTTTTGATAATTTAGGGGTATGAGGTTGATCATGTTGAAAAATAAAATTAGGTGGGATGATGTTATCATGCTCACATGCAAGTGGAAGGGAGGTGGGTGAAGAAGGGGTGTCTTTCTCAACAATGGTGATGGTAGGTGGTTTGGTTTGCTTCTTGGTAGGTAAAATGAAACCAAGGCCATGATTTTCATGAGGATTTCTAGTCTCAATAGAGACCAACTCGTGTGGGTCATACTCATATCATCTAAGACCAAATCCTTTCCAAGCACACTTTTTTGGCAAAACTTGGCTTTTCTAGGTAAGGTAAGCCCAAGGTGAAAGGGAGGTGGTGGAAATGCTAGGTGGTTTTTTGAGTCCCCCATAAATGAAATGGGTTTGATAGTGGGACGGTCCAAAAGGAATAATGGATCTGATATTGGGGTCATATCTTTTTTGGTTAGTAAGTTTCCCATACTCATGAGGAGTAGGGAAGGCATCAATGGCTAAAAAGTGATATTCCCCTAAAAGGTGATGGAATATTGATTATAAAGGATATGAGATGGGGATATAATTGGAGGGGATGGATGAGCTAATTAATAGCTTATTGGTAGAGGGAGGTAGGAATTCTTCTTTCATGGTGGAGGTTTTGTCTTTAATTAAGGAGGGTGTGTTATATGGATGTAAGAGGACATCGTTGAGTTGCTAGGTCATGTTGCATGTCAAGAAGGGATTTGAGCTAGCTTGGATAGTGATGACCTCACCTTAGTACTCAAATTTAATGTGATGATGTAGGGTAGAGGGGATGTATCCCATGAAGTGGATTCAAGGTCATCCCAACAAAACATTATAGTGGAATTCACCTTCCAAAATGTAGAAAATTTTGGGGAGTGTACAAGTCCCTAAATATATATGAAGGAAAATAGCTCCCAAGGCAATGGTCATGGTGTCACTAAAGGATTTAAGGATGGCTGAGGTTTTAAACATGACATTATTTAGAAGGTTAAGCTGGTTATAGAGATGGGATGAGATAATGCTAATACTAGCTCCCTAATAAATCATGACCCATTTAATGTAGGTGTGGTTGATGTAAGTGTTGTCATCAAATTGTACACCCTATGACATTCTATAATATTCATTAAATTTGATGAAGCATTGAATCATCCCTCAATTTTCTGGGAACTTAATAAGAGAGATGAGTCTTTAGAATTGAAAAGGGCTATCTCCCTGAATTATTCTCTAAGTGTCTATCATGTAATCTAATGCTTTTTCATGAAAAGAGTAAAAAGTTTTCATAACATAGAAAATTATGCTAATAGGTGATGCACCAAGAATTTATCCCATAGACTCTCACACTTTTACTGAATAACAATATTTTCCAAGATAAATTCCATGCATTGGAAGATACTAACATAGTGTTTCAATGTGAAGGTAACGTGCTTGAGACAATCACAATATAATCATATTAAGGACAAATTACACATCATAGATACAATTACATACTTGAAAGAGATTTTAATACATTAAAAATACTTCACATGAACTATTAACATCAAAACCTTTATTCAAACATGAAGGATAAAGGGAGTAAGTATGATGCTATCACTTAGCTCTGCTATACATCACTCACACACTTAAACAAAAGTTCACAACTCAGAATTGGTCTTGTATTCAATATTTAAAAGCAAAGTGAAATGTCATTTAAATAGGGCTTCACCATACCAAAAATGTGGTTATTTTCAATGGATAGAATGAATCAATATATATAACTTTTGGGAAGAGAGAGATAAGAGAAGATAAAGAGGCACAAGGACATGTGTCATTGACATGAAAGTTGTAGACACCTAAATCTAGCCACTAATGACCTCCAACTAGGATTTTGACCAATTTCTACCTAAAGTACAAAATTTGGACTAAAAACACTAAAATTCATTAAATGATTTGAAATTCATAAATTTAAGTGCCAATTTTAGCTATAGTATCATTAAATGGGGTAATATAATTTATGGGCTATCAAAATTTGATTAGGTCATTTCAAATCAAAATGCCAATTTGCACGTAGGTACTCTAGATTTTTCTTTTCTATCAAATCTCCTACATGAGACATCTGCCTTTGTTATTTAGTATTGCTAACATCCTAAATGGGATAGTGGATCCAATGCATCTGACATTGACTTCCAATTCTAATCTAATCAAATTTTGGACCAATAACAAGACATTTTGACCAATTTGATTAATTTGTGCACCAAGAGCCAAAATTTGCACTAAAGTTGACTAATCATGTTTTAGGCTAATTAAACCAAATTAAGGCCTTAAGTTAATTTTCCATGGATCTTGTTGAATAAATATTTATTGGAAATTGATTTCTATTAACTACATCATCAGGTGACATCATCATATGGGGTGGCATCCATAATCCATAAATGTATAAAATATTAGGATTATTGATCTCCCATGCCTCATTAATACCCTCCATGCCTATTCAATACCCCTCTATCTAAATTAGTAATGGGGATATTTGTAAAATAAATTTCATATTTGGATTTATTCATGGCCACAAATTCAATCTTGAGATGGACGGTCATGGTTGATCCTCAAACCATTCCAAAAATATATAAATATGAGGATTTACCTATTGAATTTTAAGCTCTTTATGAAAAAATTATAATTACAAAATTCATTCAAAAATAATTTCATCTTAGTTTTATAATTCCAAATTATTGAGCCAAGCCAAGCCAAGCCAGTGCCAAAGGTACCAAGCGGATATGAAGGTAACCACACTCTATTGAAGAAGATATCTTGAATCATAATATAATCAAGCCAAATAAGGATCATTTTGTATAAATAAAGGATTTGGTAATAAATTGGTATTTTTTTTCATAGTTCTTATTTATTTCCACTTTTAATTGTGTTCTCAAATGGCTTTCCCTCACTAAGCTCTCCCTAGTAACTAGGCCTAAAGATGTATGCTAGATAGTGTCTTGATTTTTAAATTTGATTTCATTTTTTCACTAAAAATATAATAAAAACTCTCTTTATTTAAATTCATATTTCACATAATGGCACACCTGGTGGGATGATCTTCATGAGAGCATAATCCACAATTTTTTTTGTGTTTTATAGTTTTGATTTTTTTGTTGTTTTAGCTTTGAATAAAAATGGTCAATAAGGAAATAATAAATTTATATTTAATTAATAAATTTTTTTATGAATATATATAAATATTTAATTGATATTCTCTAAAAATTACATTAAAAAATCTTTTATAATTTATAAGTTATAGTTATTTTAGTGACTATCACTTTTTATTTTTTATTTTTCCAATAAAAATGGTTAGAATAGGGTTAATAACTTTTATTGTATTGAATTTTTAAAATTAAAATTTTATATATATTATAAAAATATATTTATTGACACCCTCTCAAAATTTTGTATCAAATCAATCTATATTTTAAAAGTTATGTTAAAAATACTAACTATAGGGTTTTATATTTTATATGCAAGCTTTTATGTGTTGTATGTTATATTTTATTTTTAGCCTTCTAATTTATTATTTTCAAGTGTTCATATATTTAATATTTTTAAATATATATATATATATATATATATATATAATTTATATTTTTGATAACATTTTCTAACCCAACATATATTTTTTGGGGCGGTGTCTTAAAAGTACACAAGTAATCAACGGACTTGGAATTCGTTAAAGCATGCTATTAAGACATCTTTGAAATGATTTTAAAATTAACTAGGAATATTGTTTTTGATGCTTAATGAAAAAATTTAGGTTATTAATTTAATGTTTTTATAATTTAATCTTTCAAATTTACAACCTAATACCAAGGGTTCAAAATAAAACCACCACACCTTTTGATTTGGGGCTTAAAAATGAACTCATCTTTCAAAGATTCTGTGTTCACTACTTGTTTCAATTAGCACTTTATTTTAGAAAAATAAAAGGATGTTTCATGTATTATCTTCCATTTTTCCCATTTAGGTAACCCCTATAATCAAAATCACTTTTCTTGTTTTCAAATTTCCTAGTCTAAGGCGTAGAAAGAACGTCGTCTAAAGCACTCCCCAAAAAATCACAAAAGTATTGGGTGACCTTGACAATGACCCTAAAGTCTTTCTATTTTTTGCTTTATTTATTTCATGTAAACTTGGCTTGTGAGGGGGATATCATTACCTCCTACAAGTTATTTAGGTAAGCTTTGACCTGAGGTTTCACCTCTCGGCACTGACTTCATTTGGCTCCATATTAGAGTTGTGCATAGGATGAAGTGGCCCTTTAGACATCACACTACACTGAGAGAACAATAGGATGTAGTGGTTACAAAAAGTAATAGAATTTTTGGAAACAATACAAGTGATATGGACCCAAAATCTATGCTTTTATTTTTCTTTTTTTGACGTGAAAGTCATTATGTAATTTATTCCCTTAGAACGTTCAGAAACTTATAGATCTTAGACAAATCCCCACTTGATGCAGAAGTATTGTTAGTGCAAGGTGTGAAAAACCCTACTATATAATGCACATTTACTTTTAGATCAACACTTAAAATCCTCTTAAATGATGTATATTAATAGATTCCAACAATACCAAGCAACCTTGTCAGTTTAGGATCTAAGGGTGATTAATTAGTTGGTTTTGTCCTAGATTAAAGTCTTGTTTGGAGTCAAAAATTGGTGTAAACAAATGATATAAACCAAAATACATGGTCTCCTTTAAACAAAGAGTCTTTATGCTACCCACGTGAAATCATCAATTTGCCTTATTCAAATTTCATCAAAACTTGGAGTCATATCATCCACTTTGGCGTAGTTATACAACCCAATTGATTCTAAACCTTTGATAAAGTTGTTTAAGTCCATTTATAATCTAAATTTTAAATTTCACATTTATAAGTTCATAGGTTTTATGTGTTAATTTGGTTCACCATTTGTATTGAACTTGAGGGAACTTAGGTTCAATTTCCAATTTGGGTTGAAGGTCATTTAAGACTCATGATCGTTATCACCACTTGATAGACTTAAGTCATTTTGTGTTAAACACTTGAACTTTGAGTCTATGCACTACAACATTTTGAGTAAAGAAAGGTAGTTTTATGTTGTTAAATTTGTGATAAATTATCTTTGCCTTAGAGAGTTTTTGAAATAAGCATTTTGTCATATCTTTTGGCTAGTCTAGCATTGTTATAATGCCCAACACATTTCAAATATTATTTCATAGGCCCTCTTGCATAAAGTTCAAGTTTTCTCTTACATTTTCAAACCAATCAGAGTGAACCTTTGTCTAGCATAGTTACACCATTCACTTTTTTCCATCTTATTTGTCAAAAGAACCAGGTTTTATACCATTATTTGTGAGAAAACAAACTATCTCTAAAGTGCCTTTTTTCATACCTTAAACCTATTTGATCAAGTCCATGTCCAATAATCAAATGCCTAGTCTTTGTTAAAAGTGTTTCAAATCTATTAGATTAAAAATTTCATCTATTTTCAAAGTCTAGCTTTTGACATTGTTTGGCCAAGAGTCCTACCGCATGCCTTGTTTGAGCCTATATTTTGATGCCACGTTTAGCCAAAAGACCTATAAAATTTTAATTTCTTATATTAGACTAATTTGAAACATTTCAACCTTAGCATTTAGTATTTTGATTTTTGGTTCATTTAATTAATATTTTTTGTGTAAGATGTGTAAAATTAGACACTTAATGTTAGCTTGTGTTATCATAAATATTTGCATAAGCATTTTGATCCTTTTGATGAATCTAAACCAAGTTAAAACATCATATTTTTTTAGGAAGTGTCTTTTAGAGTTTAAATACCTCCATTTATTTCAAATAATTTACTATGGATCCCAACATGTATTCCTAAAATCTTAGTAGACTCATGTATAATCCAAGGATTAGTAATGTAGTTGCATAGGAAGAAATGATGCAAGACCCATACATAGATAATATTTCTTATGAGATGGATCCTTATCCCTCTTATAATACTCAATTAGGGGAACAAATCCAAGATCCATTGGTCAACTATTTGGTTAATACACCACCTTATTTAGAACAAGACTAAGAATAAACTACATAATACCTAGCTACAATACCCATAACTGATGAACTAGTTCTTCAACAGTCATGCTATACTAATACATCTTCCATATATGATCCATTTTTATTTTGATATCATTTATTGGAGAATAAGTATGTGATTTTGTTTAGATCCATATAGGTAGGGGCCAAGTTTCTAGCAGACTTGCCTCATGAGAATTTACTAAGCCTAGTAAGAATGCCCCATAACATAATTTATGATCAATAGGCTTCTACTAAAAATCTTGTCTCTAGTCCAAATAACATACCAGGACCCTAATTTCCTAATAGAGGAAAAAATTCATGGAATACCACTTTAACCAAATACAGATGGCATATCAAACCTACCTGAATCTAGCATGCAATTTCAATCAAATGACCATGGTAAGCAAACCTCTTATTGACTTATTTATTTTAATAAGAGTTTTGATAGAGTTAATTAGTCAAGACAATTAGAGTTTAGACCTCTTCATGCAAAACACTTTGGTAGAAAACTTTATGCATATGCCCATTATTAAAGAAGAGTCTTCTACTTCTACACAGAATAATGAGCAAAATATAGTGGATAATGTTCAAGCAACATCTAATCCAAATCAAATTGGTAATAACACATAAATAGCTAGTCAACAACATGTTCTTGTAGTTAATACCATGACTGGATCATCATACCAAGTAATAATAGCTTATACACCCCAAACTTCACCACCTACTTCCCAACCTTAACCAACTGCTTCATCAAGTGTACAACCAATAGGATTAGGTAGTCAACCAACAACCAATGTTGCATCTCAACAATTGAATGTGATAAATCCTACTCCTCATCAACAAGTGATGAGTAGTATTCCATAATAATAGGAATAATCTAGAGTACCAATGCCAATTATATTTCCACCTCAACAAGGGAAAACTAATGTTCCACCTCGTTAGGTAGTGGAAAATATACCTCCTCAATCGTAGACCAGTGTAGCAATCCAAAACCAAATGATGACTAGCCAATAATGTGTAAATATTAGTTAGCAATAGATTTTTAATCTTTAACATGCTTTCACTTCCCAAAAAATATTCATGTAAAAATGAGGCTCTCATGTTTCTCAAGTACCCACTAGATAATAATCATTTCAGAATGTGCCACAAGCTTAGAGATAGTGTCTTGGTTCATAAGCTCCCACTCAATAGCAAGGTTCGATTAGTTGAAAACATGTCCCTTTTCAACCATAGTAGGCACAATATATTTATATCCATCCATCCCATCCATAAAATCCTCCAAGTCAAACCTTTATAGCCAACCCAAACTAGAATATCACACAACCAAATGTGCAATTCCAAGTACATCATAATCTATGTATGCATATTCTTGGTCCATTTCCTAACCAAACCAATGTACTTTAAAAGATATCTCCATCATACCCTGGTTAAAGTGTCTTACTTGTGACCTCCAAACTATCTACCTAAACCAATATTCTCCCTCAAGATAATGTTCCTTCTAGTTTCCTATCCCAAGAATTACAATAGATGAAGGATGCAATTGCTATCATTCAAGTTGGGGAACAAACTAAAAATTTTAAGTTGGATGATGTGTGTTCTTATCCATTCAACATGTATTACTTGTAAATACCATTTCCTCTAGGATACGAACCACCAAAATTCAATAAATATAAAGGAAAAGGTAACCCTAAGACCCATTTAACCAAGTTCTTTGTCCCATGTCAACTACTGGCATATAGAGATATATATCTTTTATTGTTGTTTCCAAAGATATTGGTTGGACAAGCCTTTAAGTGGTTTTTAAAGTTTCCAAGAATTTATTAATAGATTTTGATGATATTTTTGATAAGTTTGTGCAACACTTTTCCTATAATCTCAAACATGATATTTCATTGGTTGACTTAAGACAAGCAAAGGCTGATGAGAGTTTTGCAAGTTATCTATAGTGATGGAGATCCCTTGTAAGCTGATTTAATAGATAAAAAATTAGCCACTATTTTAACTAAAAATTTGCATAGTGGGATAGCTTATCATCTGGAACTGTAATGTGCACATACTTTCAAGGAGATCATCGACAAAGGCTTATTGATTGAGTGATCCCTTATTAATAAATGGATCATCAAGCCTATGTCAACTAATCAAAATTAAGGTAACAATCAATGAAGTGGCCAAAACTAACATCCAATCCAAGCACAAGCATCACAACTAACACATGCCAATAATCAAGATAGACCAAAGAAATTTAACTAAAATAGGAATGTTGTGGGTAATGGAGTAACTGAGTCACATCATGTCCAAATATTGCAAACATCATTTTCACTACCTTTTTAGCTTACTCCTACCAAAAAAACTCTCCAACCAACACCATAAGAACAATAACCAAGACCCATGCAACAAATGCAACAACCTTTACCATTACAAACCCTTCCTCTAAGGAGAACTATGCCTACACATCATGTCTTTAGTGACCTGGGAGAGTCTATTGAGTCTGTATATCACAAACTTGTTTTTGCTAATCTAATTAGTTGGCCTATTCCAAATCATTATCTATAAGGCATTCCTTATCCTGATTGGTACCATGAAAATGAATTATGTGAATATCATCAAGTCAATGGGCATAATCTATGAAGATGTGTGAAAAACAAGAATTTGATTGAGAATATGTTGGAGAATGGGGAGATAAAATTGGATAATGGTGCTTCCACATGAAATCAAACTCTTGGGATTTATCAAAACCCATTTCCCCAAAATAACACATAGCAGTAGCACAACAATCAACAACAATAATGACATTGGCTTCTTTAACAAAAAAATCAATAGTATCAAAATCAAAGGCTGAACTAGTAGAATCAATAGAATTAAAAAAAACCCATAATGTCAGAATAATGGACAAAACCAAGGTCATAATGGTAATAACCAATAAACCTACCATGAAGTTTTACATGACTATAATAGGGTTATAGGTCATATTGTATGGGTTAACATTAATACCATCTCCATTAATCCTAGACTGAGTACTAATCAATCTAGACCATTGCTAAATAATACCACTCAACCAAATTACATGGATAATCCTTCTTCGACCTAGGAATACACATAGGCAAACTAAAAAATTATGACTCCCACTTTTAGACCATATACTGATAACTCACCCTTACCACATGACCACACACAAGTGCATCAACAATCGAAACTTCTCCTATTTGGTCCCACACCATTCCCATAATTTGTTAGTAATTATGGTTTAACATCTAATCTTGATTATGCAATCACAACTCAGAGGTCAAACATTACTATCCTATGTCCATAACCATCTACCACTTTGCCTAGTGTCCAACCAACTATTTAGCCTCAGAATAAACCATTCACCATTGACCAAGATAAAAAGTTTGATATTATGGAACAATTTTAGAAGAAACCAACACAAATTTCTATTTTAGATTTACTATGAATTTCAACAATCCATAAGAACATTTTTAATGAATTTTTAACCCAATTCACTATTTCCAATGACATATCTCTTGATAAACTAAAAGCTTTGGTTGGACATCTAGCTCTAACCTAACAAGTCACATTCAACCATAGTGATGTGTCTTCCTTTGGCCCACTCCATAATAATCCATTATACATAGAAGTTTATATAAAGTGGTATAAAGTGAAACAAGTCCTTATAGAAAATGGATTAGGCCTCAACATAGTGTATCTAAAGCTCATCAAGCTTATTGGATACATAATGGTAGATCTCTAGCCAAAAATGATAACTATTAAAGCCTATGATAATTAGGAGAGAGAATCACAAGGAACCATTAGCTTACCAGTTATCATTGAGCCTTTGACCTATGAAACACTTTTCCATGTGCTTGATTTTGAGTTATCATATAATATTCTTCTAGGTAGGCCTTGGCTACATGAGATTCATTCTGTCCCATCAACACTGTAGTAATGTATCAAGTTCTCCCACTCAGGGATGAAAGTAAATATTCTAGGAGATTTTCACCCTTATGAGCATTTAAAACATCTTGAGGCTTAGTTTCAAAGCTAAAATTACTAATATAACATGAATCCAAGTTCTAAGCAAGATAAAGGGAAGGCCATACTTATTGATTCTCCATAGGATAATTACATAGATCTTAATACCTTGAATTCCCTTTTCCACATGCTACCTCTTGAAGCTTCCAATCATTTTACCATTTCATCTAATGGTCCAGGGGAGTATGTGACCCATGATACCTTTAATATTTCTAATCTTCCTTAGGATCCCAAGACCTTTGGAAGACCTAAAGTCACCCCACACATGCATTGGTAATGAAAAGGTAAATATAAAATATATAATCTAGGGCTAGTCATGTTCATACCAATATCTAGCCAAGAACAAGACCCTCTCAAAAGAGATGAATCATGGTTATAAAATCACAAATTGGCTGATTTTTAAAATTACACCAAGTATCCTAGTCCCAATAGGATCATGGAACATCAAGATTATGAAGGAAGAGGCCTCAGATCAAATCAACAAGGAACCATTGAGCCAATTTCCATGACTAAGTACACAAGACCTTATGGATTTGGATTTAAAACACTTAGGGGTGACCTCACATATCTTATTTGATTTCCATCATATATGGCTAGTGATGATGATGTCAATAGTGAAGTAGAGTCTGATAATAGATTCACCTTTGATGACCTAGCTGAGAATAACATGTTTGATAATAATTTCATTTGTACCCTTACCCTAGTCATTCATCACAATCCATTTCCATTATACTATCCCCAAATGATATATTGGGACCAACAAGAATCCAATTTTTTGATTGATGAGTTTTAGAATGATGAGGCATTTTTTGAATTTTTAGGCCTTAGAGACAATGTTCCATTGGGAGATCATAAATCAAGATTCTCATTTACATTATATCCTGAAGCTTATTTTGGAGAGTGGGTGAACACCCTTAACTAAAAGATAATAAATAAAAAATTGAGGTCCCAAAGTGAAAACCTCATTGAGGTATTTTTTTACCAGAGAAAAAGTAAAGATAAAGGCCATTCTAGTGGTGAAAACCTATTTGAAGCACCATTAGATGGGGGTATTCATTATTCTTCAAATTTAGACTAGGAAAAAACCAATGGTAAACTTGCTTATGGATCTGAGTTTAGTTTTTTTCAAAAATTATTTGATCAAATTATTCAAGAATTTTTTACTATTTTTGTCACATGGCTAGATCTCCCATTGGGGGACTCAGATTCATCATGCCTAGGATACATTAAAGATCAAGTCCTAACATAGGACCCTAATATAGTCCAATAGTTCAAATCTTTGCCTAATATCCTAGAAGATGGTTCAACCCTTCTAATCAAATATACAATAGAGGTAAACATCAAGAATTTATTGGACCTAAAATTTATAAAATTAGGTATGTCCCTCATTGAGGAAGAGCATGCAGTATTTACAAATTTGTTGGGAGAATTTATAGATATCTTTACATGGGCTTATTCTAACATGCCAGGTTTGGAGCTTGCCTTAGTTTTTCACCACCTTACGGTTAATCCTAATGTCAAATTGGTGAAATAAAATCTACATAAGATGCATCCTCACATTGTTATCTTGGTAAAGAAAGAGTTGGAAAAACTCTTAGAAGTAGGATGTATCCGGTCCATTAACTACTCAAAATGGATATCTAATGTTGTACCTATTAGCAAAAGGCCTAAAGAAATCATAATATATATTGATTTCTAAGACATAAATAAAGCTTGTCCTAAGGATGAATTTTCATTGCCTAATATTGAAATGATCATCGACTCCATGGTAGGTTATGAAATGCTTTCACTCATGGATGGATTTTTAGGATACTACAATATCAGAATAGCCCTAAAAAGGCCAACATAAAATAACATTCACCACTCCATGGGGAAATTTTTTTTATCAGGTAATGCCATTTGGTCTTAAGAATTTTGGAGTTGCATATCAAAGTGCCATGAGTATCATATTCCATGATATGATGCATTATATTGTTGAAGACTATGTCAATGACATATTAAGAAAATCTAAAATCAGGGCCAACCATCTAACAGTGCTACATAGGATATTTAAAAGATTGTGAGATATAAATGTGTGTTTGGTGTAACCTTAGGTAAATTACTTGGCTTCATCATGTCTCATAGAGGCATTAAAGTCAATCTAGCCAAAGTCCATGTTATAACTAAGATGCCACCACCAAACAATTTGAAGTAACTCCATAGTTTTTAAGGTACAATCTAGTCAATTCAATGATTCATCTCTCAGTTGGTAGATAAGTGTCATCTATTTACACATATTCTAAATAAGGGAGTTATATTTCACTGGGATAATCATCGCTAAACAACTCAAGGACTATCTAGCTAATCCACTTATTTTGTTACCTCCTATGCCAAGAAAGCCATACTTGTTGTAGATATCAGCTAATGATAATGCCTTGGGGGTAATTTTGACTCAACATGATAACAATAAAAAAATATCATGTAATATACTACTTAAGTCATACCTTGGTGACATATGAACACAACTATGTGCCTATTTAAAAATCTTGTCTAGCCATAGTCTTCGTAGCTTAGAAACTATGTCACTACATGTTGAACAATAAGACCATGGTCATTTTAAAATTAGATCCAATCAAGTATCTACTATCTAAAATATATTTAAAAGGTAGAGTGTCCAAATGGATCATGCTTCTTAGTAAGTTTGACATAGAGTATGTCAATCAAAAGGCAATCAAAGGATAGGTCCTTGCAGATCAACTTGTTGAAGCACTCCTTGTAGACACTAAACCACTCATATTTAATTTTCATGATGAATCCATAATGACCATGATTGACACACCTCTTAAGGAGAATCACTAGAAGCTATATTTTTATGGTTCACTTACTAAATATGGATTTGGGGTAGGCCTCTTATTTATTATACCATAGGGGGATCTTATCCCTAAATCATTCAAAATCAGTTTTCCTTGTATAAATAAGATGGCTGAGTATGAATCACTTGTCACAAGACTTAGATAGGTAGTACACTAAAACATATCTCATATCCAAGTTTAAGGTGATTCTCAATTGATCATTAATTATGTCATATACCATTTCCAAACCAAAGATGATAAGTTGGTTCCATATAAGGCTATGGTTGATACCCTAAAATAAAAAATTACAAATATCCAATTTGAGCATATACCAAGGGCTAGTAATAGAACTACAGATGTCACGGCTACTATCAGCTCTGTGATTCAAAAAATAGACAAAGCTAGAGAATATTAGTTCCATGTCGATGACATATGAAGAAAATCCAAAATCAGGGCCAACCATCTAACAGTGCTACATAGGATATTTAAAATATTGTGAGATAGAAATGTGTGTTTGGTGTAACCTTAGGAAAATTAATTGGATTCATCATGTCTCATAGAGGCATTAAATTCAATCAGGCCAAAGTCCATGCATTATATTGTTGAAGACTATGTCGATGACATATTAAGAAAATCCAAAATTAGGGCCAATCATCTAACAATGCTCCATAGGATATTTAAAAGATTATGAGATAGAAATGTGTGTTTTGTGTAACCTTAGGCAAATTACTTGGATTCATCATGTCTCATAGAGGCATTAAAGTCAATCTAGCTAAAGTCCATGCTATAACTGAGATGCCACCACCAACCAATTTGAAGTAACTCCATAGTTTTCAAGGTACGATCTAGTCAATTTGATGATTCATCTCTCAGTTGGTAGATAAGTGTCATATATTTACACATATTATAAATAAGGGAGTTATATTTCACTGGGATAATCATTGCTAAACAACTTTTCAACAACTCAAGGACTATCTAGCTAATCCACTTATTTTGTTACCTCCTATGCCAAGAAAGCCATTCTTGTTGTAGCTATTAGCTAATGATAATGCCTTGGGGGTAATTTTGACTCAACATGATAAAAATAAAAAATATCATGTATTATACTACTTAAGTCATACCTTGGTCACCTATGAACTCAACTATGTGCCTATTTAAAAAGCTTGTCTAGCCATAGTCTTCGTAGCTTAGAAACTATGTCACTACATGTTGAACAATAAGACCATGGTCATTTTAAAATTAGATTCACTCAAGTATCTACTATCTAAAATAGATTTAAAAGGTATAATGTCCAAATGGATCATGCTTCTTAGTAAGTTTGACATAGAGTATGTCAATCAAAAGGCAATAAAAGGATAGGTCCTTGTAGATCAAATTGTTAAAGCACTCCTTGTAGACACTAGGCCACTCACATTTCATTTTCATGATGAATCCATAATGACCATGATTGACACACCTATTGAGGAGAATCACTATAATCTATATTTTTATGGTTCACTTACTAAACATGGATTAGGGGTACGACTCCTATTTATTATACCATAGGGGGATCTTATCCCTAAATCATTCAAAATTAGTTTTCCTTATATAAACAACATGGCTGAGTATGAAGAACTTGTCACAAGACTTAGATAGGTAGTACACTAAAACATATCTCATATCCAAGTTTAAGTTGATTCTCAATTAATCATCAATTATGTCATATACCATTTCCAAACCAAAGATGATAAGTTGGTTCCATATAAGGCTATGGTTGATACCCTAAAATAACAAATTACAAATATCCAATTTGAGCATATACCAAGGGCTAGTAATAGAACTATAGATGTCATGACTACTATCATATCTTTGATTCAACAAATAGACAAAGCTAGAGAATATTAGTTCCATGTTGATAATTTATTCACACCAACTCATGAACCTTCAACCATTGTAATGATTTGTGATATTGTTGGTCATAATTCTATTTGGTAATCAGACCTCTATAACTACCTTCATGACAAAGTTATACCACCTAACTTATGTTTAAAACAAACCAAATTCTTTATTCATCATTCCACTCATTATACTCTACTTAGATCCACCCTTTATCACTACAATTTTGATGGAACTCTGCTTCATTATTTAACTTTGGTATAGTCTACACTAGCATTAATAGAAGTTCATAATGGAGTATGTGGATCTCATTGTAGTGGGGTAGTACTATCCAAAAATATTTTACGTAACGATTATTATTTTCCCAGGATGGATGTAGATGCAACTGCATATGTAAAGAAGTGTGACAAATGTCAATGGCATACTAATTTGATTCATGCCCTAGCAAAAACTTTGAAATCGATATTAACACCATGACCATTTGTTATATGGGGACTCAACCTCATTGGGAAAATCAACCCAACTTCATTTAATGGCCATAAACATATCCTTACTACCACTAAGTATTTCATTAAGTGGGTTGGAGTTATACCCCTCACATGACTAGAAAGCAAATTTCCAATTTTATCTTCAACCATATCATTTTATGCTATGGTATCACCTCTGACATTATATCTAATAATGGAGGATCATTCAAGAACAAGGATTTTGACAAGTTATGTACCAAATATAACATCCAAAAACATTTTTTATATCCTATTACCCTCAAGGTAATGGCCATGTCAAAGCATTGAATAAAACCATTGTTAATATTCTAAAAAAGATTATCAATAAGATTGGTCATGATTGGCACCTGCAGATATTCCCTATGCTTTAATTATACTATACAAATCATCGTAACCCCATAAGAGCCACTCCATATTGAATTTTTTTTATGGTACTAAAGCTATCCTTCCCATTGAGGTCAAATAATTACCTTCACTATTCATATCTTTCAAGTATGTCCTAGATGATTATGACTATTGAGTAGCTTGCCTATAGGAGTTAGACCTACTTGATGAAAAATGTATAGCTATGCTCCATAATCTTAAGGCATATCAGAATTGACTCAAAGGCCACTACAATCAATGTGTAATGTATATAACATTTAAACTTGATGATCTTGTTCTTAAAGAAAACCAAAAGAATTCCATGGTTGAGAAGAAGCATAAAGGTAAATTCAAACCAAACTGGATATGACCTTTCATCATTACTATAGATTATTGACTAGGAGAATAAAATCTTACCACACCAGATGGAGATGAAATTCTTAAGCTGATTAATATTATTCACCTCAAGCGGTACTATGTTTGAGCACTACGGTGTATTATCTATAAGGACCATTTTAGAGGTGTCATTTTATCACTATTTTTCTTTTTACAAATATCATTCTTATCCATCCTCTTAGTTGTATCTGCTTTACATTTCATATCTATCAAATGTGTTCTAAAGCCTAGCCTGTTTGACTTTATTTTTTTCCATTTGTTACATATTTTTAGCACCAAGGAATCCAATCAGTTTCAATTACTTTAGATAGAGATAATATTTTAGAGTAATATGATAGAAGTTTTGGTAGTTGCATCCTTTATTTCTTATTTTTTTCTTATCACCAAAATTTATACTAATTATAACTACCATTATGAAAATTAGTACCATTGATCTATGTCATTGTGTCCTAGTTTTAACTACTTATGGGAAAACTAGGGGCAAAATTGTTTATTGGGCCTTGACATACCAAATTTCCACTTCCTATGCCTTTCTACAAACTATGCCTATTTTGTTTGAATTGATTGCTACACTAGTCAAATTCCTCTACTGTAGGGTGGAACTACAGTGACTTCAAGTCCTACTCTAGGACTATTTAGGTAGTGATCTATACTTTTTGAGGTCATCTTAGTCACCCTATGTTTCCATTCTCTTTCCATTTTATGAGCAACCTAAGTTTGAACACTCTCACCATTTTTTGAACAACCTAAGTTTGAATGCTCTCACTATTTTGCGATCAACCTATCTTTGAATGCTCTCACTATTTTGCTATCAACCTATCTTTGAATGCTCTCACTATTTTATGAGTAGCCTAAGTTTGAATGCTCTCACCAATTTGTGATCTTGAACCATTTAGTGTTTCATCATTCTTGATCAAGTTGAGATACTTGAAAATTTCCAAAAACATTTATAAAATTGGTAGAAAATAATAAAAACATTGACCACTTCTTTGCCTTAAGGATTCTGAGAACCCTTACTAGATTTAAAGAAAATCACTTGTTTCTTAGTTTCCCCATCCTTTTTGGAATTTTTCTCTCACACACTTGTTGTTTTTTAAGACCATTCTTATTCTTCTATCACATCCATTCTATTTATTTTTATCAGTTATCACATTCTTTCCATTCTTGAAGAGAACTACATTTGGCCTAAATTTTTTTATTGGATATTACATCCATGGAACTATGTAGGAAACATCCACTTGCCTAGTGCATATGAAGATAGCTCAAACACCCCTTCCATTTATTTTATTCCCCCATTTTGTTCATTTGTTAATCTATCACCTATTTTATAGGGGTAATGTTTGTATGGTTTTTATTATGTTGTTTGTTTATTTGTTTCTACTTATTTTATTTGTTTGTTTACCTATTTCTTTGATTTCAACATTATTACTTTGATTTAGTCTGTGTGTTCATTGGGTGATTCCTTATGCGCACCTATACTTAAATCCATCCATATTCATCTTCTAACATTGACATCATGCTTTTTATCATTAGTGCATTATTTTTTATTTAAGTATTGGATTACGAGAGTCAGTCCTTATGCATATTTTGGCCAAGTCTTCATGACGGTATACCATGATGCCTACCATCACATGCTATAACAAACCTTAACTTTAATAAGTATATTTAGAAATGGTGGCATCAACATCTCTTCAAGAGTAATTAACCATGAAAGAATTTTAAACTTTATTAGTTCATACAAGAATATCCCTACTAGTAGGTTATTCCAATTCATCATTACCCTTTTTGATTCAGTTACCCTCATCGTTATCCAATCAATCATGTTTTTCATAATCGAGGTCTAATGATTATAACCACCTATGGGAAAATCATTGCACACCATCCCGCCTACATTTCTCAATGATTATAACCACCTATGGGGAAATCATTGCACACCATCCCACCTACATTTCTCAATGATTATAACCAAAATTGGGAAAATCATTATATTTTCACCACTTTATTTTTTATGCCCATATAGGAGCACATTGTTATCTTGTTTATCTATCCTAACTGGGATAGTTCCATCTTCTCAGTGATTATAAATACCTTTGGGCAAATCATTGTGTTGTCACACCACATTACCACTATCGAGGTACAATGCTTATAACCACCTTTGGGAAAATCATTGTAAACCATCCCATTTGCATTCTCAATGATTTTGAATACATTTTCAAAATCATTATGTGTTCACCCCATCATCTTTCCTTTCTTTGGTCTCCTCATTTTGCTTCTTATTAAGGGACCATTTGTCAACCTACTTATGCCAACCATTCCCTCAAAGGGGCATCATAAAATTAGTTTATATTCATTATAGTTGTAGGCATAAAATACCTTTTCATTAGTTTAGAAGATGTTACTGTGCTTATTTCTTTTAATTCCTTCCAAAATAGGGACAACCTGTAGACACCTAAATCTGGCCACCAATGACCTCCAACCAAGCTTTTGACTAATTTCTACCTAAAGTGCACAATTTAGACTAAAAATAATAAAATACATTAAATGAGTTGAAATTGATATATTCAAGTGCTGATTTTGGCTAGATTATCATTAAATGGGGTAATTTATTTTATGGGCTAGCAAACTTTGATCAGATCATTTCAAGTCAAAATGCCAATTTTGTACCTCGGTGCTCTAGATTGCTCTTTTCTATCAAATCTCTTACATTAGACATGTGCCTTTGTTATTTGGTGTTGGTAACATATTAAATGGGATAATGGATCCAAAACATTTGAAATTGACTTCCAATTCCAATCCAATCAAATTTTGGACCAATAACAAGACATTTTGACCAATTTGATTAATTTGTGCACTATGAGCCAAAATTTGCACTGAAGTTGATTAATCATGTTTTAGGCTAATTAAACAAAATTAGGGCCTAAAGTTAATTTTACATGGAACTTGTTGAATAAATATTTATTGGAAATTATTTTTTATTAACTACATCATGAGGTGACATCATCATAATGGGTGGCATCCATAAGCCATAAATGCATAAAATATTAGGATTATTGGTCTCCCATGCCTTATTAAGACCCTCCATGCCTATTAAATACCCCTCTATCCCAAATATTAATGGGAATATTTGTAGAATGATTTTCATATTTGGATTTATTCATGGCCACACATCTCAATCTTGATATGGATGGTCATGGTTGATCCTCAAACCATTCCAATAATATATAAATAGGAGGCCTTGCCTATTGAATTTTAAGATCTTTTATGCCAAACTTATAATGCCCAAATGAATTAAAAAATCATTGAATCTTAGTGTTATAATTCCATGTTCTTGAGCCAAGCTAAGCCAATCTAATCCAAATCAAAAGGTGCCAAGAGGAGATGAAGGTAGACACACTCCATTGAAGATCTCTTGAATCACAAGATGAGCAAACCAAAGAAGGAGCCTTTTGGAGAAATCAAGGATTTGGTAAGAAATTGGTGTTTTTTGTTCATATTTATTATTTATTTCCATTTTTAGTTGTATTCTTAAATGGATTTTCCTCACTAAGCTCTCCCTAGTAACTAGGCCTAGATATGTATGCTAACTAGTGTGTTGGTTTTTCAATTTGATTTCATTTTATCACTAACAAGATACTAACACCTCTCTTGAGTCAAATTCATAGTTTAAAAAATTTAGTTATAGATCCATGAGAGAGATGAATGAGTGAGCCATACCATGGAAAGAGTCTTACTTGTCTAAAACAAGCCATGAGAATAGTGGCAAGTGGCATCAAACCTTCAGGAGTGGCACAAGAAACTATTTTTATCAGAGATATTCCTTGAGAGTTCAAAATTGAAAACACAAAATATAACACATTACACTTCTAGAACTCATGATGTTAGTTATAAAGTTATCTTTCTAACTACTAATTATCCTTTGGACACTTGTATTTTTCAATTTCATGGAAGTAATGACTTGAACCATCATCTTATCTATTTTTCTTGCTTTGTCTACTCTCATGTTCTTGCTAAGTGTTTTGAATAGCAATGGCTATTTTCCATAGTTTAAAATTGACTTCCTATGGGCTGTCACTCTTTTGGGTATTTTCTTTAAAGTTTTATTTTTGGACCTTTTATTTGGACAAATTATCTATGGTTATTTGTTTCTATTTACTTCCTTGGACCTTTTGTCGAGTCTTTGTCTTGAGTCTCATTGCTTGTTAATTTCCTTCAAAAAAAAGGTCCAAAGGAATTCTTTTAGAGTTCATTCTCTTCATTTCTTTCAGACAAAATGTCTAAAGGAATTTTTTTGAGGTTTCTTTTTTAGTCACTTTTGCTCATATTTTCTTGCATATTTTTGATTGGTTCCTTTAGAGAAGTTTAAATGCCCTTCATACAAGTTGTAATTGTCCTTCAACTTTTGGAAATGGTCCTTTGAGATTTTGGAAATGGTCCTTTGGGATTTTTAAAATGGTCTTTTGAAAATGCAAGTTCCCCTTTGGAAAAATTAAAGTGACCACTTTCCAAAGAAAATACCCTTCAGGAAAGTTACAAATGATCATTCAGAAAATTTGAAGTGGACTTTTTCTTGATAAAAGATACCCTTCAGAAAAATGAAAGTGCCCTTTGAAAAAATGAAAGTGTCATTTATAAAAATTACAAGGGTCCCTTTTGGCTTGAATATATCTTTTGTATAAATTTTAAAGTACCTTTAGAAAAATTGTGTAGACAATTTGTCTAAAAGAACTCAACACTGCTTAAAACAAAAAGCTTGAAAGAATTCCTTAAAGGCTTAAACAAAGACAAAAACTAACTTTATGAAAAAGAAAATACTTGTGAATTTTTTGCATGTTTTGTCAAATAACATTTATTTTTAAGGAAAACTAAGTACTAGATTGGCCAAATTTGAAAGGTGCAAACCTAGGGTGGAATTTGACAAATATTCTTGGTGATTCCTAGGTATGACATGCCTACTATGCATAAGAATAGTTGCCTAAATCCTTCTATTGGGCATGGAATCACACAAAAAGAGCACTCATATTGTCATGAATATACCTTGGATCAACCACAAGATAATGACATTACACAAGATATACACAGGCAAAGCCAAACTTGTGCTACTAAGTACTTAGGGAACATAAAGAAAAACAAAATAAATATGCATGTGTCAACTAGAACACTTAGGGAACACAACATCCAAAATAGAACTAGACTAAACACACATACCTATGCTACTATTTACAAGATAAACCTATAAGGACTAATAGTAAAACATCATATGTATCCCATTTATAGGGATAAGCAATTCTTCTCCATTCATCTTAGTCAGTTGAAAGGAGTTACTTTGCTTACACTTGTTGATGATGTATGGGCCACTCCATAAAGCATCAAACTTTGTATGTTTACCTATTATTGCTTTGTCCTCATCCCATTTCAATACCAAGTCACCTTCCTTGAACACTTTGTAATTGATCTTTTGTCAAAATACTTATTCATGAGTAGTTGGTGGTGTTCCATGGTCTTATGTGCACTGTCCCTTACTTCTTGTAGTTGCATTAGTTCTATCAATATGAATTTAAATGGAGTATTTTCTAATAGTTCCATTTGATGTGCAAGTCCTAGAGTAGGGAGCTCTTGAGAGATGGACAACCTAGCTTATCTCCCATAAACAAGCACAAAGGGAGAGTTACCAATTAATCTCTTAAGAGTGATCTTATTAGCCCATAAGACTATCTTCAACTTGGTGTGCCATGCTCTTTGATTATTATCCAATGTTATCTTGATGATCTTGATGAGGTTCTTATTAGTAGACTCAGCCAATCCATTACCTTGAAGGTAATAGTTAGATGAGGTACTCAAGTAAATTCCATTCCTATTTTCTCGTTCAAAAGTTTTAGCACTCATAAAATCAAGGGCATTATTAGAAATGATAGTAAAGATAACCCCTAATATTATTGTGATACTATCATAAAACTCCAAGATTGCATTTTCATTTACCTCCTTCAATGCAATAGCTTCTACCTAACTTGTGAAGTAGTCAGTAGCAGTAAATATCCATTTGTGTCTAGCACTTGATGGAGGGTTGATCATACAAATGAAATCAAGGCCCCATTGAATGAAAGGCTGGTCCACTTGGATAGGATTCAATGGAAGGGTTGCAAGTTTTTATTTGCCTACAAGGAATGCCCATTGAGGACACCTCCTAACCCAAGAGTAACAATACTTGAAAAGACTAGGCTAATAATAACTTGCCCTCATTATGTTTTTAGATATTTTTTTAGGGATAAATGACCTCCATCTACACCACTGTGAAACTTTTCTAGTAATATTCCAAAATTATCATTGTCAACACACCTTAGTAACACACCATTCACATCTTTTCGAAATAGAATACCACTTACAAGATGATAAATAATTTTTTGCAATCTAAAATACATTATTTTTGACTTGTTCAAACCATTAGGACAATCATAATTTTGGAGGAAACCAATGATGTCTTATGTCTAACTTTGAATTGGTATGTGACCAACTGGTTGGGGATGAGCTTGATTGACTAAAAATTCTTCCTTTAGACCTTGAATATTTGAAGTTAGATGTTCAGATAACCCCTTTCCTCTTACCAAGTTTGTTACATTGATATCAACATCATACTCCATTACCTTTGTGATCCACCTATCTCTCTTCTCATTAAGGTCTTCACTTAAGAAGAAATATTTGGTGCTAAAATAAGAGACCATGACATATATTTTATTATTTAACACCATTTTCTAGAACTGTTTCAAACCTCTTATCAAAGTTGGAGCTTGCTTCTCAACAAATGTGTACTTGACCTCATGATCTTCCAATCCTTGACTAAAGAATTCAATGGGTTGTTCAATTTCCTCATCATTATTTTGCATAAGCATAGATGAGATTGTGTCAAGGTTAGCAAAAGTATAGATTATGTAATCATTGGCAAAGTTTAGGTTCAAGAGAGTAGGAGATTGGGAAATTGTTTGTTTGATTACCAAAAAACTTTTCTTACCTTCCTTTGTCCAAGAAAAATCTTGGTTCTTCTTGAGCATGGTTGTAAT
The DNA here is from genome assembly GCA_037957365.1 of Torreya grandis. NCBI lineage: Eukaryota > Viridiplantae > Streptophyta > Pinopsida > Cupressales > Taxaceae > Torreya > Torreya grandis. Next base: position 365,755 of record JARHVA010005224.1, on the reverse strand, counting down.
AGGCTTTACCAAAGTAGCAAATCCTAGAATAAACCTTCTTATAAAGTGGATATTGCCTAAAACAATTTGTAAACCTTTCTTGTGTAGAGGCAAAGACAGGGCTAGAATGGATTCAATCCTTTTCGGATTAAAAGACATGCCTTCTTTTGACATAATGTGGCCCAATAATTTGCCTTCATGAACAAAAAATATACATTTTTTTGGATTAAGAGAAACTCCAAAGTCTCTACACTTCTCAAAGACTTGTCTTAGATGTTTCATGTGGTCATAAACATCCTTGGAAAAAATAGTTATATCATCAAGGTATACAAGCAAAAACTCATTGATCAAACCTTTAAAGGCCATGCCCATTACCCTTTGGAAGGTATCACCAATATTAGACAAACCAAAAGGCATATTTATATATGAAAATGTTCCCCATTTTGTGGTGAATGCTGTCTTGAATTGATCCTCCTCATTCACCAATATTTGGTTATAACTTGAATAGCCATCAAGTAGTGAAAAGCATTCAAAACTTAAAACTTCTTGTAAAATCTACTCCATGGAAGGTAGTGGATAATGGTCCTTGAGTGAAACTCTATTCAGATCCATAAAGTCAACACAAAGATTGATCTCTCTTATCTTTTTTTGAATAGGTATAAGGTTAGCTACTCAAGTTGAGTGCTTGATAGGAAAGATAATCCTAGACTCAATCAATTTGGTAAGATCTCTCTTCATGAGTTCCTCTATCTTGGGATTGATAGGCCTCTATTTTTGCCTAATTGGTTTAGCTCTAGGTTCTAACTCAATGGTGTGATGAGATATAACTAGATCAATCCCTTTCAAATCCTTATATTCCAAAACAAATATACAATGAAATTATTTACACAATTCAATGAAGGCTTGTCTTTTGGAAAGAGAAAATATCTTACCAATTTTCAGGAGTTTGTCCTTAAATATCACGATTCTTTCATAGGTACCTTATTTTATAGACATGCTTACCATTTCTTTCCTTCTTGATCACCTTCATTAAACATGCTTTCCAAAGTAACTAGCCCCTTTTTTATCTTGTTTGTCCTCATTTGGATAACTTGTTCTTCATATTAATTATGAAGCTTATTTTGATTTTTTGAAGAAAATTTTGCTTCATTTTCACTGAAGTGTACAATGTGCTTATCACTCTCAAACACTTGCCAAGACGTTTCATTATCTAGAATATAAGGTCTCATAATGACTTTTATGTGAGTTTTGTCCTTCTCTCTACTTACATTAGCCACTATATCAAAGTGTGATCCTATCATTGCCAACCTATCAACATGTTTATTTGAGTCTCTTAGTATAGGTTGGATATTGAAAGCATCAAAGCCCTCAATTAGAGTCCAACCCTATGCTTGTAGGACTTAAGCAAAGGGTTCTTGGTTGTAGCTTGGTTTCTCACTTGATGTATAATCAATTCACTATCTCCATATACCTTCAAATTCTTGATTTCCTTTCTCTTTTCTAATTATAGGCCATGAACCAAGCCTTCATATTCTACCACTTTGCAAGTATAGCTAAAATGGAATCTGTATGAAGAGTAATATTGGTTTTTTGAGGGAGAAACCAACATGACACCAGATCCTACCCATACCTTGATTTTAGAGCCATCAAAAAACATTTTCCATATCCCTTTAATTTCATGATATTCATTAGTGAGTGATGGTACAAGAGTGTTCTTCTCATGAATACAATATACCCCTAATTCAATCTCTTCTATGAATGCATAGGGGTCATGTTCATAAGTTTCAATACCATACTCATCAAGAAAGAGGTCAGAAATACCTTCAAGGGGAAAGGATGTTTCACCACCATTGGCACCTTATTATTGCTCACTAATCATATAATTGTGATTTAAATTTGTCTCCACATATGGTTCAATATGGAACCTTACCAAGGGCTATGTTATTATAGTCACTTTAGCTTCATATCTTGTTCTAAAGGCTAGAAAAGACCAATCAGCTATAATGTATCCTCTAATATTTTATGTGAAGTCTCTTGATAATCAAATAAAAAAATGAGCTGGAAGATCAACCATAACAATGTCTTGTAGGATGGGGAAACTTGGGAAATCATGCAAGAAAACTTTCAAAACTTTAACCAAAACCATAGTCTTGGTTGGAGTTCCATCAAGATACAACACACCCTTACTATGAGTCTCATATTTTAGTCCTAATTTATTAGCAGCCACTTTAGGCATAACTATAGTACTAGCCCCACTATCCACAATGCAGTTGTGAACCAATTTGTCTTCCACAATGAGTGTGAGATAGAAATGTGGAGAATTTTAAGATTGGTAGATGGTTATAAAACATAACTAGGTGTGTTGGTAAGGGATACACCATTATATCTTGGAACTTGAGTGGATACATGAATGCTTGAGAGTTGTTCTTGTAAAAGCTACTTTTGGGCAGGCATGTGTAATACTTCCCAAAGATAAATTCTTGTTTTGGTATTCTTCAAGGAGTTAATAATATTTAGAGATGAATTATTTACCTTGTTTTGCATTATAAAAGTCAATGAGGGAACTTGAACTTGTTGTACTGAAGGTTTTGTAGAGTTTTTCACATTTTGACTTTGAGGAGTAGTGTGACTAGTAGGATCTATTATATCAATACTTTCACTTTATGAACTTGGAGATGCCCTACTTAGAATCACTTATGCTAATAAAGTATCTCCTAAATCCCTCTTTTTATCCCTTGTGTTATTTTTAAATGATGTATTTTAATTTAACACATAATCATCTTCTACTTAGAGGTTCATAAAACTAATACTTTTCTTGTTACCTTCTCCTTGACAATATCTTTGCATGAGATTTGATTCTTAAGATGTAACATAAGAATTAGCTCCTTCTTGAGTTACCAAAGCATGATTACCTTCTCCACCATTATGCATAAACTAACATTGAGATTACCCCCAATGATCTAAATGCTCCTCTCCTTGAACTAGATTAGTGTGGACTGGAATAATAAACTTTGTCAATGAAATGGAATTAGGATTGTAGGCATCGGGATACCTATTGAAACCTTTTTATCCATATCATCTTCCCTGGTTAGTGTATTGGGGTGGATTTATATATCCTTGTTGAGGATAGTATTGAGGATTAGGTGGAGCATTTGCATACATTTGTGCTTACTTGAGCTGGGCTTACAAAGACTAAATCATCTCATCCTTATCTATAACATCATCCACCTTCTTGGGAGTAGTTCTAGGTTTGTAATTAGTATTGGTAACTTGTGATATTCTTGGGTCTTCAACTAAATTATGAGACCACAAACGCATAGAGACTCTTGGAGGTAGTTTCCCAACTTGGATTAAACTATTCTCAGCTTCAATAGCTATATCATATGCCTTAGGTAAAGTAAATACTCCCATTGACTACAATATTACTTATAAATCACTATCAATAGCCTTAAGATAGGTGGGGAATACAAAGCTTGGAGGAGGCCTCATAATAGGTGGTAGCATATGTTATGTTCTTTGAAATATGTCATTAAAATTTGTCATGGATTTATTAGGACCTCTCTTTATCACATTTAGCTGGTGAATTAGTGAAGTATGGTCACTCTTATTTTTGAATCTATTTACCAACATCTCTTCAAAACCATCCCAATTAGTAATACGACCACCTTCCAATGTCATATACCAATCAAGTGACTTCCCCTTTAGTAACATGGAAAGTAGTCTAATGGATATGTTAGCTTAGATGATATTGTGGAAATTTCAAAAGTTTGAAATGTCCCTAATATGCTCAGATGGGGTGACATGACCCTCTCTATTAAAATTAGGGAGACTTTTGGTAGCATTAGGAGGAATAGGATCATGCACAAGAAGGTTAATTGAATTTTGAGTGTTGAAGGATGGGAAAGGATGTCTTCTAGTGATTTATTATTATTCTTGATCTAATAATTCTTCAACATCCTCTTCTTCTTCTTCAAACCCTTCTTATTTAGTATATCTAAAGGTTAGGAATGGTTTAGGGTGTTGTTCTTTAAAAGGATTTTTAGGTTGAAGAAATTGATTGAAAAGCCTACTAGAAGATGATCTAGTGAGGACCATGAAGTATACTATGGAAAAATGTCCTAAAAATAGATATTTTCACCTTTTGGAGTCACCAAATGATGTATTATAATGTTTTTAAAACTTGGGACTTGTTAAGGCTAACATTCACCTTGACATGGAAATAATTAAGACCAACTATCCCACTGGGCATGCCAGACTATTGTCATCAAATTGTATAACTTAGGACATTATATGAGATTCCTTCAATTTAATGCAATATTGAATCATCCCTCAAGTTTTTGGGAGCTTAATAATAGAGATGAGTCTCTAGGATTGAAAAGGATTAGCTCCTTGAATTCTTCTCTAAGTGTATATCATGTAATCTAATGTTTGTTCATGAAAAGAGTCAAAAGTTTGCATAAAACAAAAAAATATGATAAGAGGTGATCCACCAAGAATTTATCCCACTGACTCTCATAATTCTACTGAATAATATTTTTTTCCAAGACTAATTCCATGCATTAGAAGATACTGACATAATGTTTCAATGTGAAGGTAACATGCTTGAGACAATCAATAAGATAATCAACCTAAGGGGCAGATTGCACACCATAGATACAATTACATACTTGAAATAGAGTTTAATAAATTCAACACACTTCATATGACCTATTAACATTAGAACCTTTATTCAAACATGAAAGATAAAGGGAGTAATGATGATGCTATCACTTAGCTCCACTATACATCACTCACACACTCATACAATATTTCACAACTTAGAATTGGTCTTGTATTCAATTTTTAAAAACAAAGTGCAATGTCATTTTAGTATGGCTTTATCATAACAAAAATGTAGTTATCTACAATGGCTAAAATGGTTCAATTTATAGAAATTTGGGGAAGAGAGAGATAAGATAAGATAAAGAGGCACAAGGACATGTGTCATTAACATGAAAGTTAGTTATAAATACATGAGAGAGATGGATGAGTGAGTGATTCCATGTAAAGAGTCTTAATTTTCCGAAATAAGTCATTAAAATGGTGGAAAGTCAGCATCAAACCTTTAATAGTGGCATAGGAAATTATTTTCATCAAAGATAATCCATGAGAGTTTGAAACTAAAAACATAAAAAAATGACACATCACACTACTAGAACTCATGATGGTAGTTAGAAAATGCTTTTTCTAACTGATTTTTATCCTTTATACACCTATATTTGTCAATTTCATGGAAGCAACAACTCAAACAATCATGTTATCCATTTTTATTGCTTTGTCTACTCTCATGTTCTTTCCAAGTCTTTTGAATAAAAATGGCTATTATTCATAGTTTAAAATTGACTTCTTGTAGGCCATCACTCCTTTGGGTATTTTATTTAGACTTTTATTTATGAACCTTTTCTTTAGACAAATTATCCATGGCTATTTTTTTACTTCCTCAGACCTTTTATTGAGTATTTTCCTTTAGGATCATTGCTTTTTCATTTCTTTTGGATAAAAAGTCTGAAGGAATTATTTTATAGTTCCTTCTCTTCATTTATTTTGAACAAAAAGTTTGAAGGAATTCTTTCAGGGTTTCTTCTTTAGTCACTTCTCCTCATCTTTTCCTATGGATTTTTTTATTGGTCCCTTCAAATAAGTTAAAATGCCCTTCAAATAATTTGTAATGGTCCTTCAACTTTTAGTAGTGGTCCTTTAGGATTTTGGAAATGGTCCTTTGGGATTGTGGAAATGGTCCTTTGAAAATGTAAGTTCCCCTTCAAAAAAAATGAAAGTGACCACTTTCTAAAGAAAATACCCTTCGAGAAAGTTGTAAATGATCCTTCAAAAAAAATGAAGTGGAAATTTTCTTGATAAAAGATACCTTTCATTAAAATGAAAGTATCATTTGGAAAAATGAAAGTGCCCTTCAAAAAAATTACAAAAAAGGGTCCCTTTTGGCTTCAAGATATCTTTCAGAGAAATTGTAAAGTACCTTTGAAAAAATTGTGTAGACAAATTGTCTAAAATAATTTGGCACTATGTAAAACAAAAAAATTGAAATAATTCCTTAAAGGCTTACACAAAGACCAAAATGAACTTTCCAAAAAGAAAATACTTGTGAATTTGTTATAAGTTTTATCAAATAACATTTCTTCTAAGGAAAACTAAGTACTAGATTGGCCAAATTTGAAAGGTGCGATCTTAGGGTAGACTTTGACCAACAATAAACAGTTATAAAAATAAGGGGATCTAGGTCATCCAGATGGATAAAAGGTATTTCCAAATCATTGAAGGCAATAAGGTTAGAAATTTGGATAGTATTGATAAAGGTTGTTAGAGATTGAGGGTCTTCATGTTAGACCTCTATAGATTCTAATGCCTCTATCATTTCTTGGTGATGATGAGGTGAAGTCATAATCAACTCATATAAGCTCATCTTCATCAGGGTTTGCTTGAGTTATTCAAGCACCACTCTCTTGATAGACAATGAGGGGTTGGATTGGGAATAACCTAAGATAGATACCTTGGGTTTGGTTTAAGGTTATGGTGATTGGGTAGGGTTTGGTTGGGAGGTAGAATATGGGAACATATATGGGATGAACACTTTGGCCTTCCCCTTATCCCTTTGTTGTGATCTTATAACCACATGAATGGCATGTATAAAGGGATGAATTGGGGTAAGAGATTGGCTAGGCTCTTCATCACTCTAAGGTGAGAGTGGATGAGTAGGTAGGAATTAGGTAGAGTGTGTTGTTATTGGTTAGATTAGTATAGGGATCATGGGAGGTTCATATATTAATATATCATACTCATCATAGATCTAGTGTATAATGGTTTAGAGAGATTTACAATTATCTATGTCACGCCCTGGTGTCTTGTGATACGAGCACATGTGGTGTTAATTATACCAAGTGGGTTTTGAGCCAAGAGGGTTGAACAGACTAATAGGAGGTAGAGTCAAGCAATAAACTTGTAATAACCTTTAGAAGATGGTAGAGTAGGATTTGGATAACGGTGGATAAGGTATAGGGGTTTTGGCCTTGGTTGGTAACATGGAGGTATTTTTGGTAGTGGGTTTAGTGATAGAAGGTTTGGGTAAGGTAGTGCATTTGGTTAGTGGTTTTGATTTTGGTAAGGTTGTGGTTGAGAAATTGGAGGTAGGAGGTTTTAGGATAGGTATCTTGGTTATTGATGGTTTAGTGAAAATAGGTGTGTTAGAAAGCAAGTGTGTTGGTGTAACCAACAATAGTGGTTTAGTATTAGTTGGGACAACTAGATTTATAATTAGAGTGGAGGTATGAGGCCTTAAAATAGAGGGTAAGGTAGAGGGAGGTAGGCATTTATATCTCTATAATTTTGGTACTTCTACTTCCTTGGTTGATTTGGTTTGGTGTTTGGTTGTTGGTTTTGGTGAGGTAAGCTCCACCTTCATAGATGGGTGATTAAGACTTTGTTTAGGGAAACTACCAAGGTTATTATTTAGTTTAGTCATATTTTTTAGATAAGGTGATTTGGTTGTATGGGGTTTAGGTGTTTTAGATGGCTTAAGAATTGTTAGGTTGGTAAAAGTTACTATTGGTTTGGTTGGTAGTGTAGGAGTTTGGATAGTGAAAGTGGTGGGTTGTTCTAGTAAAGGCATCATTGGAGGTTATTGATTGGTGACATAAGGTATACCTAATTATTCCCAAAAGGTAGATCAATCCATATCAAAGTTGGAGACAAATTCTAATTTCTACACTAAACTAGAGAATGGTTTGTAAGCTGGTTTTATTCCCTAGATAGTAGCCCTGAAAGAGAAGCCCATAGGTTGAGATAGAAGGGTGGTAACCTTGTCCTTTAATCAATAAAAGGATAAAAGGTTTGATTGGATGAATCCTCCATAGGAGGTGTAGGCATGGGGGATCCTTCTTTGTAGGTGATCTCTAAAGGGGTAGTAAGTTGCTCGATGGTTAAGGGAGAATGTAAAATGGGTGCTTGTTTTGGAATGTCATTTAAGGGAGGGGTTGATGGCTCCATTACCTCAATATGTGGAGGATGAGAAAGGGGTGTTGGGTCTCCAAAAGAGGAAAAGGTAATTCCACTACCTCAATAAATTAAGAAGGTGAGGAAGAGATAGGTTGGTTAGTAGTTCCCTAATAATGAATGTGCCAAGAACCATGTTAACAATATGGGCATCATGAGAGAACTCAACCATATTTATCTCATTTTTTGTGGGTGCATTATTTGGGAAAGGTTGGCTAGATATGTCAAGGGCCTAGTTTTGAGGTGCATTGGGGTTATCCTACATAATCTACTCCTTGTTAATGAGAGATTGGACAACACTCTTGAAGGTGTTACACCTACTAACATCATGCCCTATCATTTAGTGGAAGGTAAATAAGTCATTCTCATTATAATAGTTAAGTGTAAGATGGGAGTAACCAAATTGCTAAGGTGGTTTGATAGGAGGAAGTTGTATGATATTATATTTAAATACCTTCTCTAGGATCGAAGCATAAGACTCTCTAGGTGGAGTAAATTTATTTTAGGTGTTCTAGATTTGGTTTCTCATGTTTTACTTTAATGAACTAGAGGAATTTGGTTGGTTATCAGATGATGGGGAAGTGGATTTAAGGACAACCACATTAATGGTGCCCTTAATTTTGGTCCTGATGTTAGTTTGGTTGTTTAATTTATAAGAGGAATCCTAATTGGTCTTATAGGTAGAGTTATTATTTTTTAGTTTTAGCTTTCCTTCATTAATAGATCTATTGTATAATTTACGTGCCATTGTGAAATATTCATCAAAAGTTTAGAATATTTGGACATGCTGTGTAGAGGAGATATGCTTGGCACATACCTAATCAAAGAGATCTATGAGTTCAGGTTGAGGTAGGGAAAAAGAAAGATGATTGATTAGGCTCCTCCAAGGATCTACAAAATTAGCAATAAATTCATCATCAAACTACTAGATAGAGTAGAGGTCAATGATGGAAACCTTCTTGGAGATATTTATTGAAAAGTGATCCAAGAAAGTTTGAGCCAATTGGGTGAAGGAGAAGATGGAATGCTTGGTTAAGGTAATATACCAATCTAATGTCAGTCCTAACAAAGACATAGGAAAAATGAAAATAAGGAGGACATCATCATAGGCAATCAAATAACATGAATGCCTGAATGTGCTAAGGTATTGTTGGGGGTCCTCCTTACTTTAAAACTTGGAGAACTTGGGAATTTCCCATTAAGGAGGATATGGTCTGATAGGCATAGATGGATGGATGGGATCATTATAGATTTGGTCATAGGATAGAAGATTGTGAGCCCAAAATGTTGATGACTATGGATTTATCATCTTATCCATGAGAATATTCATTAGGTCTATTTGGGGTTATGCACCTAGAAAGTTATAAGGTGCATACTATGGTTGGGTTAGAGTGACATATTGGTAATTTTTCAAATATTGAGAAATTTCCACATATGGGTAAGTGGTCATAGGTGGATGGGTTGAAGCCACATATGGATATGTGGTCATTGGTGGTTGATTAGATGGTATGTACTATTGAGTGGGCACAGATGGTTGAGTCAGAGGTAAGGAATATGTGGTAACCTTGGTAGCAATGTAGAAGGTATTGATGTTACTAAATTTTGAAGTAGAGTGGGGGTAGATAAAGGAATGGTAGTAATGGTAGTAATAGGTACTCTAATATTGGTTGGGGTATGGGTAGGTAAAGGTTGAGTGGTATCTACATTGGAATAATTATTAGTCATGTTAGGAGGTTTTTGGGTATTAGAAGGTTGAGTTGGTTGGTTTTATATGATTGTGTCAAATGTGTTACTAGCTAAGGTAGATGCTTGAGTATCTAAATACTGGGTGGTGATATTGGTAATAAAAGAGCTACCTAAAAATCCCAATGGCATGCCATAGGGTGGATCGATAGGTGGTGCTAAAATGAGTTTATGATGAGCTACTATATTAAGATAATACTACAAGTCTACTATGTTATTATCTAAAAAGGTAGAAAAGTTTGGGTCACATTGGGAAACTACCTGAGGCACACTAAAAGCATCAAAATGATGAGTATAACTCTCAACATTAGAGATATACTCCATAGATGAAGAGGTAGAGGAAACTAGATAATCTATAGATGGGTCCTAACTTGCGAAGTCTCTTCATTGTTGATGAGTAAGAACCATGCAAGTAAGATGAGAAGAAAACACAAATAATATTAAAACTCAAATAGAGAGAAAGCAAGAAAATTATTAAGGAAATCCAACACACACTAGAGTATGTTAAAATTCTATGGTTAATTTTAATCTCATTTTTGGCTTATGCATTAAGTATGAGAATGTGTGTTATAAGTTGGCTCATAGATCAGGTACTATAGAAGAAATCTATTGTTGGTTTCAATTTTTTTAGGCAATAAAAAAGATATGTATTTGGAATCAATATGTGTCTTGGTATTGGGGCCTACCCCCTCACTTCACACACTACAGTGATAAGGGTGTCAGATGCTTAGACAATATTTACTAATTTCTAGAGTTTATACTCAACTAGAGAGCTAAGTTAGTTCTCCCCTTGATAATGACCTCCAATTATAATTTTTTGGAAAGGGTATGGTTATTTCTAGGTGATGAAATCCTAGTCAAGCCTTATCTCATGTTTGTTTAATGTTTAGCTGATGACAGTGGTTTGGTTTACTGTGTGTAAAAAAAGTGATGCTATGATAAAATTACTATGACTTAATTCAAAGTGAGCTAAAATTAGAAGAAATAAATAGATGAACTTGATTTTAAACCCAAAATATATTTTAGGTTTGTTAATAATCATAGATAGAGAGAAGAGCATATAGATGTAAAGAAAGGAAACCCAAAGTAAAGACTCAAGGTCCCATCAGGAATACTAAAATATTTCAATGAATTTCAACTTATATTTCAATAAATAAAGAAGAAGAAACTAAATATTGGTATGGGTGGAAAACCTATTTGATTGTGCATTCATTGAATTAAATGATTTTGAAGAAATCCTCTTTGGTTTGGGAGGATGACCTACAAATAAGACAACACTAAAGCAAATAGGTAGTTACATAGATGAGTGGATTACCTAGATTTAGATAGATCCTAGAAGCAAGACCTTCTTCAAGGGATATATTTTAAATAATTAATTTTATAAAATAGAATATAAATTACTTTCATCAATAATTAAAAGGTACTAAAATTGAACACAAGAAATTCTTGATTAAAGAAATGGACTAGAAATTACTAATATAATGATAATCAAAACAATACTAGTGCTAAATGGCTTTGGTTTACTTAAAAAAATTAGGTAGGGGTTTGTGAATAGGTAGGGACATATAAAAATATATTTGATTTGGGGTAAGAGGGTGTACATAACTTATTATTTTCTACCATAGTGACCATCAGTGGTTGGGATGACTATCGATGGTTAAAGTCTGTTGGTGGTTAGGCTGACCATCAGTGGTTACTATGTGTCAATTTGGGTTGATAAGTGGTTGATTGATGAGATCACAAGGTGGATTCCTAAGATATGGGTTGGTGTTAGGCTAAGTGCAAAAGTAAAATAAAGTAAATGAATATCAAGAAACAAATACTTATCTTGTAGAAGGTTAATTGGGTGGTTGATTGAGGTGGTTGACTCATTGGTGAAGTCTGACATGATTTCAATAGAGTAATGGTACTTGACACTTTGGTAGAGTAGAAGTAGAAAATTGACTCTCTAACATGATGGATAGATCACTAGAGTGTTGATGATGATTGACCTATAAAATAAAATAAATCTAGATGCACAAGCTCTTAATAATTATTATAGATGGATTCTACCTCCCTATTCCTCTGTCTTTATAGGCAAGTCAAGAGAGTTGCAACAAGATGTTAACTAGGCCTTCTAATCATAACACACTCATGTAATAGATTGTACATAGATCAAGACAAGATATTTTTAGAAAAGTAGACCTTACATGTTTGTGGTTGAGGAGGTTCACCTTGATTTTTAGTGATCAAGGTGATAATTGATAGTTATCCTAACCATCAACAATCGTAGGTGAAGGGTAAAAGTGGGTGAAAAGGTTGGTTAAACTAGTGTAGTCAAAATAACTATGGGTTCGGATTGGTTAGTGGTTGAAGGGTCAGATTGGTTCCAAGGGGGTCCTAAGGTAGTCTATGGGTGTTTCAACATTTAGAATCATGGTGTGTAGATTTCTAATGTCTACATAATTATTTTATGAATATGTAGAAAAGGATAGGTAATACAACTAATCATAATTATAACCAAAATTTGGTATTTTGAAGATACAATAGGCCTTTTAATAAGCCCACCAATAATATATATAAATATCTTAAAATAAGCTACTAGAAATTAATATCATAGAGACAACTTTATCCAATTGGTGTAGGGTTCATAACACATCACAACATGGAGAATTGGACTATATAGAGTTATGTGTAACCTTTGAAATATTTCATAGATAAAATGATTAGATAAGATCAAATGATGAATAATCCAAATTTCCCTCATGATTTTGGCCCTTCAAGTTTAGTTATGGGCTTTAAAACCTATAAGTCTTCCTTCCCTAATGAAGATAATATTCTGAAGGATAATTCTGATAAATTGCAATCATTTTAGTGGTCTAATATGAATAATTATAACCTTAAGAATAGGAATCCTCTTACTACTTCTACCCCTCCCAATAATATAATTATCCCTTTAAATCCCAAAGCTGATAATAATCCTCCTCTCCCAAAAGAAAATGATCAATATCAACATAAAAAGGAACAAAGTAAATGAAGATACAATATTGTTTAAGATATGAATAAAATTAAGGCCAACATTACTCTTCAAGAATTAGCACAAAGCATAGAGAAGAAGAAACTCTTATGGAAGTCCATCATTGGTAGGTCTATTATAGAAAAGTCCAAGATATCCAACACAAATGTTATATTTAAAATCAATCCTGAGGTTCCCCCATTCTTGTTAACCATTCAAGCATTTGTAAAGAATATACACAACTATTTAGTAGATTTTGGAGCTTGATCAATAGTAATGCCAAATTCAATTTTTTAGAATCTTGGTTTAACTCCAAATCTATCTAAGAGGATTGTGCCACATTTAGATAAAATAGTAGTTCTAGTTTTGGGAGAACTTAATGACATGATAATTTAGGTTGCCTCAAAACCTAGAGTAAAAATGACTATTAATATCTTAGTAGTGGATATTATTGAAGGATATGGATTATTGTTGAGTAGAGAATGGTCAAAAATGTTAAATGGATATCTTCTCATGGACTTTTCACATATTTGGATTCCTTAGAGAAGCATTTACAATCAAGTTGATATCAATAAAGAGCCAAGGATAAAACATCTTATTATAGATTACAATACCACTAGTGAAGAGGTAAGTTATAATTTTCTTAGCCTTGGAATTTATACATTTACTATGAGACATGAAACACCAAAATAAATTTGGGGCCCTTCCCAATTGTGGAGCCTCCATTTTGATAGATCAAGATCCAAACAAGGATTAGGCATAAATATCAATTTGGTCGATCCTCAAGGAAATAAATTATTAGAAGCATACAAGCTTTGATTCCCATGCACCAATAATAGATCAGAGTATAAGGCCCTAAATTTGGGATTACAGTTTACCCTCAAGAATAATGTCAAAGAACTACTGGTATATAGGGAATCTAAACTTGTTATATTAACTAGGTTAGAAATAAATATCAATGAAAATTGTCATATTTAAATAAATATAGGTATTGAGGCTGGGATCTAATTGAATCATTTGAATATTTCAACATAGTATCTATCTTGAGAGATTAAACTGAAGCCACTGATTCACTAGCTAGTTCATTAGAAAATTTGGAACCCTTATAAGAGTCAAAAGTTTATAAGTTTCACATTAAATTTGTACCTTGTCCTTTAGTACAAAAAAAATTTGAAATTTTTAAAGTGTTTGATGATGACCAATAGATTGTTCAATTCTTGGAAAATTAAGGATAATTCAAATCTCAAATAATTGATAATGAGGAAAGAAACCATAGGTGCCATGAAGAATTTGATGAAGAAGGTGTTATCCAAATAAAGGAGAATCATTTCCAAAATGGAATGGTTACCTTAGAAAGGACCTTTGGTACAAATCCTCAAGCACAATCATAGAGGTATCATAAGCTTAATGAATTTGAATTTAGCCCAAAAATTGCAAGTGATGAGAGGGACACACACTTCATCAATATTGGCTTAAGATATACACTATATGTAAGGCAAAAGGTTAAGGAATTGATTACTAGGTAAAAATATGTAACTACATGGACTTATGATGACTTAAGGATATTCAACCCTAAAGTCATCACCCATACAATTCCACTTAAGCCTGATCATAAACTATTTAGGTAAAGAGAAAGGTTGGTTAATCCTATCTTGAAACCATTGATCCATAAGGAATTAGTTAAGTTGTTAATTTCTAGGATAGTTTTTCCTATCAAGAATTAAACTTGGGTGGCCAACCTAGTTTTAGTGAAGGAAAGGAGTGGTGAAATCAGACTGTGTCTATTATGATCTTGATGGTTGGATTTCACTAATATCTTGATGTTTTGGTGTAATGTTTCATTACATTTGGTATTAAATCCTCCAATCAAATTTAAGTTATAGAGAAGGTGGACAGATCATAATGGTAGTATTCATATGGGGCTCATATATGTGGGGGATCCTAGTGTATGGGCACAAATCTAGCCCAAAGTCTAAGATTTAGAAGTATGGTGGGATGTTATGATCTTGATGGGTTAATATCACTAATGCCTTGAGGTTTTGGTTGAATGTTTCATTAAATTGTTGACTTCAAGAATTTGAATTAATAGTTTAAGTATGCCAATTATCATTCACCCTCCCTAGATGAGGTAAAACAAATAGTTAGTGGTTTTGAAATGATGTCTTTTTTAGATGATTTTTAGAATATAATTAATTACTAATCAAATCAAAGGATATGATGACAATGGTATTTACTAAAAATGGGGAACATGTGCATATAAGTGAGTTCCATTTAGGATGATCAATGCTAGAGCTACTTTTCAAAGAGCAATGGATCATGCATTCTAGGGACTGATAGGAAAGTACATAATAATATACATGGATGATCTCACTATTTTCACTAAAAATAATGTTGATCATATCAATCACCTTCAATCCAATTTTAAAAGGTACAAGATGTTTGGTGTATCACTTAATCCAAAAAAGAGTATATTTAACATTATTGAAGGTAAGTTTCTAGGCCACATTATTAATAAATATGGGATCACCATTGACCAGATAAGATCTAGGGGATTTCATGAATAATGTTTCCAAATAGTAAAAAGGAGCTCAAATACTTCGTCAATAAGATAATTTTATTAAGCAAATTCTTATCAAGATTTGTAGAGATTGTTAGGCCCCTAAATGTAATACTCAAGTAGAATGCCAAAGTGGAGTGGACACTTGAAGCTAATAATTCCTTTCATGACATAAATAATGTTATTTCTCAAGCCTCAATTCTAGTAAACCCATATTTCATTGAAGACTTTTCTTTGTACTCATTCACCTTAGAGCACACTATTACTACCATAACTACATAGAAAAGGGAAGAAAGCAAGCACCCTATCACATTCATGAGTTCTAACTTGAAAGACACAGAGATCAAATACTCCCTATTGATAAGAAAATATTCACTCTTGTCAATTTGTTTTAGAAATTTAGGCACTACATCCTTTAAAATAAGACCATTCTCATAGTAACAGATCCTACTATCAAGCTTACACTATGACATAATGAATTGGGGGAGCATAGGCACAAATGGATGGAAAAGTTTTAGGAGTTTGATATTGAAATTAAACCTTCAAGAATTGTTATAAGATAATTCATTGTTTAATTGATGACTAAACTAGACCCACGCAGAACATCAAAGAGGTATGCCAAACATAGGTTTTCCAATAAGATTGCTATTAAGGTATTATTCAATTTTTACTCACTATAACATGCCCTCAAGAACTCAAGAGAGAGTAAAATTTATCTTTAAGGCTCAAGGTTATTCATTATATTATAAGGAAAGGAGTCTTCTACAATAAGAATTATGAAGGCACCTATTTAAGGTGTGTGTCACATAGAGAAGATCATGAAATATTAGAAAAATTCCATCAAAATATTGGTAG
This sequence comes from Torreya grandis, assembly GCA_037957365.1. Lineage (NCBI taxonomy): Eukaryota > Viridiplantae > Streptophyta > Pinopsida > Cupressales > Taxaceae > Torreya > Torreya grandis. The sequence goes on along the minus strand of JARHVA010005224.1, from coordinate 349,580 downwards.
AATCCATCCATATAGAAATACTATAGCCCATAAAATACTTAGAATGAATTATTATTGGCCAACGGTCTTTTAGGATGTTCACTTATATTTGAGGACGGGTTATGAATGTCAGGTCTTTGCAAAAAGAGAGGTACACACAATAATACCACTATGGCATATGATTGAAGATAGTTCATTCATCTAATGGGGCTTGGATTTCATTGGTGTTATAAACCCAAATTATTCATTTGGGCTTAAATTTATGCTCACGTCTATGTATTATTACACTAGATGGACTGAGGCAATAGCCACCAAGAACACATGAGCACAAGACATGATTGGTTTTATTGAAGAACATATTACATATAGGTTTGGCATGATTATCTATTTAGTTTGTAATAATGGACCAACATTTCAATCAATTGAGTTTACTTAATGGGCCCATGATAATCATATTACAATCATAATATCTTCCAATCACTACCCATAAGAGAATGGATTGGCTGAGTCAACCAAAAATAACCTCATAGACATTATCCATAAGTTAGCCATAAATAAACCTAAAGAATGGGATCTCTTACTGAAATATATACTCTAGGTAGATTGAACTAGGTATAAATAGGTCCTTAAAGCCTCTCCATATCTACTAGTTTAAGGGAAAGAACTAGTTTTTTAAATCATGCTAAAACTACCAACATATACATTTATGCAAGAATACATGGAGCCCAATGACAAAATAGAGTCCATATTGCTAGATATCATTTAAATGGAATATTCTTGGCATGAAACATTGCAAAACTTTAGAAAACATCAGGATGTGGTTAAGAGATGGTTTGACAAGAGAGATAAATTCAATGCATTTAGGGTCTCTAACTTTGTGTTGCTATGTGACAAATCCCATGAGAAAAAAGAATGTATGATAATTTTACCCAGCTATGGATAGGATTGTATCAGATATCTAATGTATTGGATAATAATACATTTCATTTAAAATATATGAAAGGTAATGATTTTACCTATCTAGTTAAAGGATAGTTTTTGAAGGATTACTTCATGGATGCCCCATCTAGAGAGGTCTATGAGTAATGACAAGTATTATGGTAGAGGTAGGAGTAGGTTAGATTTGATTCATTAGTTAGCTTCCTACTTTTAGTCATTTTAGTTTATTAGATTAGTTTGTAGTTTGTATTTTATAGATTATATTTTTTGCTTTCAATAACTTTCCTACTTGCTAGGGTAATTTTATTTTGATTTCATGGTAATCTACATTGATCAATCCTAGTATAATCAAATGATAGTTTGAGGTGTTTTAAATCCAACTCAAGTCAATAGGTGTTACATACTGTAGTTCAAAATTCTTAATCTAGCTAATCAATGAGAGAGTTAGCGATGACCATGTCCCAAAGTTAATGATTCTATTAGGTACGTGAATGCTACTCCCATGATTTTGTGCAAATTTATAAAAATCTCCTTATCCCCTTCAGCCAAATGCAAAGAAAATGCTAATACTTATTTAAGATAATAGCCATTGTTATGAAACAAGTTGATAAGGACATTTTGATTAAACTAGAAACTTTACTAAGACCAACTCATGGTGGTCACCTTCTTCCCTCTTTCATTTGGAAAGCAAAAAATAAAAGAGAAATGTTTAAAAATAAAAGGCATAATAGCAAAGGCCAAAATGAAAATCAAGGAGGATTCAAATCCTATATGATGAAATAAGATAAATGTATCATGCATCATGGAAAATATGAGGAAAGAGAGAAGAGGTGATCTAAAGTATCTCTATCAGGGATATGGATGGTTGGTTGGTATTAGAGCAATCCTTAAATCCCTAATGTCTATGAACCTAATGCCCAATCAAAATGAAACCTATATCTCACCTCAAAACTTTTCCTAAAACTCTGAGACAAAAGATAAAAAACATCACTTTCCACACATAGATCCAAGCCTTAAGGAAAATTAGTATGTTGTATGGGATTATGAGGAGTCTATTTTCATTTCTAATTTAATCATTTATTTTATTATGGTTTATGGTTGATATTGGGATTGAAAAACCATGGATTCTAGTTTTTTGAAAACTTGGGAGTATTCACCCTTGTGAGTCTCCATTTGTTATATTCAACACACCCCACCTTGTATTTCTCTTTCAAAAGTAGGGACCCCCTTTATTTTCTAGAGTATGTACATTTTATCTAGGAATGTATGTATTTGTTCTCATTATTATTATTTATAGAAGTTTAGAGTTTTGAACATTGAATTACATTGAGGACCACCTATTTTACATTTCAAAGGACTTTTTCAAACTAATCTCTTAATGAAATTTTTGAATAATTTCTTTGAATGCTAGCTATTTAGATTGTCTTATTTAGAATCTTTACTTCAAAAAGTTTTCATTCAACAACTTTTGCTTTGGAAACTTTCTCTTCACCATATTAGTCTTCAAGAAATTTTATTTAGAAAATTTTTTATGGTTGTCAACTTTCTCTTCAAAAATTTTATCTTCAAAAACTTTTTCTTCAAAAAATTTGTGATTGGAATTAATGTGAAACTTTCTTTTAAAAACATTGATTTCAGGTAGACATGTTCATTTTAAAGATTTCTCATCAAAATATTTCATTTAGAAACTTTCTCATTGGGATATTTTATTAGGAATATTTCTCATCAAAATCATTTATTCAAAAAAATTCTCATTTAGATCTTTTATTTGGAATAATTATCTTTGAAAACTTTCTATGTGACAACTTCTACCTGAACTACAATCTTTCTAAAGAATACTTAGTCTATGGGAACTATTCCTTTAGTGGATTTTAAAATAGATTTTCCCAAAGAGAATTTTGTTTTTTGGGGTCTTTTAAGACCTAAGTCAAATTTTAACTCCCATAACTAAACCATATAATGAAAAATGTCCAAAAGGTAAAGGAAACACCATGGCACCATGAATACTATCAAGCATCCTACATGGCATATACTCTAAGACTGGGTGGTCAAGTTTGAATTGAGTGAAAGTGATTAGCTCATAGACATTGAGAATTAATGGCACACAAATTTAATGAATGCAAAAATATATAACATCGATCCCCTAATCGATTTCATCTCATTTAGTTTTCAAGAGATCACACAAAATTAGCCTTCTATAATTTCAAAATACCTAGTTGTGAACATAATGAATTGTAACTTTCATAATTTAATTTAGTACCCACAATTTTTAAGAGCTTTAATTTTACCATCATCTATTTTAAAACTATGGAATTTTCATCTAGGTCATACAAGGGGCCCTTAGCACCCTCTAGGTTTTCTATCAAGGACTCTAATGAATACTTAGACATGACTTTTGATGCAATTGTGTTTGATGGCCTCTATCCTAATTACTTAGATTTATGGGAGATAATAGATAATGTGGATTCATTTGTGTTGGAATAAGACATGTCAGTTGAGTAGAAACACTTTATAGTGGACCTACTCCCATTTAAGTGATAAGCCCTTCACTATTCAACTACCAAGTCAAAGGTCATTTTATGTATAGACTTACTATGAGCCCTATTATTCAAAGGTAAAATTATAGATGATGGTTCCTTGAGCTACTTCAATAAAAACACAATTGTCATTTACATCTCTATAAAGGCATTCATGAGGTATTTGAGTCTTCCTATCATAGACATTACATTTTACTTATATACCATGGTCACTTGGAAGAAAGGCAATAATGTGGAACGAGTAGTAGGGAAGTAGATTCTCCCAAGAAAGATGTTCAATATCAAATAACATATTAAGAATCCCTTCCCTGTCACCTAATTTAGAATGGACATTTTCATAGGCATGGAATTATTAAACTAACTCTTCAGCCACCTGAGCATCCACTTAGTACATTTAGAATGGGTACCCTTTCTAGATATGCTCATTACTTTAGAGAACATCTATGCATTGTGGCAAGTCATTAGTGCCCACCTTAATGAACAAATTATGTACAAATACAAGAGGCCCCAAGGGGAAATTTTTATATGATGTCATACCTATTAGATGTAGTCATAAGAACAATATACAAGCATATTAGGTTCTATGGAGTCCCATCCTAGATGTTATCAAGAATATAATATGTGAATACTAGTATTTCACTCACATATACTCATATGTTAAGAACATCAATAAAATAATAAAGGACCTCTAACCTTAGGTCTGGATGGCCATTCATGCTTAGCCTCTAGCTAGGATTTCACCTAGCATTGTTAAAATACTTACCAATGTGGGAGACTAGTGGTTCTACCTTGATTGCTCTATTATCATGGTTGTTGTTCATAAGGTGGATAATCCTCATATTTCAAATTTCATTCTCAACAAAGCATATGAATAAGAAATTACCTTCCAAATATGAAATGGTATAAATGAGGAGCTAACAAAAAATAATAAAGGCACCTTCCATAGCTCCTATATCACTATCAAGAGGATGTAATACACCATTAGGAGGTAATTTAAGGAAGTTAAGAATGTAAGGAGAGCATATGCATTGGCCACTCTACCCCATAGGGATTGGGGCCCCAATGGGAAAGTCCATGAAAAGATATATAGCCTTGGCATCTCATATAAACATGAACCATTTGATCATGAAATCTTATTTCTTAATTCTAAGGATGATGAGGAAGTAAAATAAAGATTAGTGACAATAGGATTGAGTAAATATTTATTAAGGGTAATACAAGCTAATCCCTCCCTCACACTCAGCCATGAAATATTTAGGATCCCACTACTAAGAGGATGAAGATCCTCTAACTTTTGTATTGGTAAGCTATACCAATAACTAACATACTGGGTACAAGATCCCCAATGTCCACTCATGGATCAAGACAAAAAACAAGATCTAAAATAAATGGTAAGTGAAGAATCACTTGTTAAATAATGTGAAGACCAATAATAAATAGAAGAGATACCTACTCCTACTTAAAAAGAAGAGGAATAAACTCCTCCAATTTAAACATCAATTGTTGACCTAAGAAAGATTAAGTGGGAGCTAGTAGAGGATCTGACCCAAGTAAAGGATAGCATAAATAGGGAAGAGATGGGTATCATTTTCCTAGATTTTTTAGATGAAGAAAATGGCACCTATTATGGTATCTTTAATAGTCATAACATCCAACATGACTACCCCTACCTTCCCTAATAGGTGACTAAACCACAAGCTATGGAAATGACATCATGTTATTAAAAGAAACCAAAGGGTAATACACCTTAGACCCCATCTATGAAAGCACTCAAGGAGGCATGACCTTAACTAGAAGATGACCCAAAGTCAAGAGGTGGATGAGGAAGAAGTAGAAGCAACCAAGGTCTTAAACTTGTAAGAACTGAAGGTAAAGGTGTCTCTCAGTAGTGATTCATTTTTTGAATGTTCTCTTTTCACTACTACCTTAGGCCTTTTTCCATTAATGACATGACATGTTTCTTCTACTATCCCTATTCCAATTATTTCCACTTTTATTCCTATGTAATCACTTTCAATCAAATTTCTTTTCATACACCCAACTTCTACTTTTCCTATTGCCACCTTTACTTCTTTAGCCTCCACCACTATAGTTTCCATTCCTTTAACCATATATTTTCCATCCTAGCCATCATCCAAACCATCAACCAAATTATTGCTTCCTCTACCCAATTAGGTTCACCTCTACCTTTTTCAACACCAATCCAAGCCACAACATAGTTATATCCAAGAGGGATTAAGAAAATCAACCATTCTATATTATGTACCCATTGCCACAATTTGAGAACATAGAGTGGTCCAAAATAATTTGGCTCTCAATTCCTAAACCCTCCTCTAAACCTAAACCTAAACTTGAGGAGCATTCACAAATGGAAACTCAACCATTAGATCCTTTAAACTCACTCTTTTATACTAGGATAAGGAGCTAGGAGCTTTGGCCTCTAAGAGGCCTAATCTAAATATTACTGATATTCCTATGTTAAGATCAATTTTTGACAAATCCACATCCTTGATCCAGAGGGTCAAAAAAATAAATATTGAGGATAGTTCTAGTAAGGGGTTAATTTTTGATGAAGGGATGAAGTTTATTCCCTTTCAAATATGTAGAATAATAAGAAGGAGAAATCCTCGTACATTGAGGACCTTAATCCATATATGTAGATACATACTAAGGTATTTGTGTCTATCCATGAGGGAATAAAGATGGATAGATAAGAGTTATAAGAAGATTTGAAAACTCTCTGAGAGAATCAACAAGTAATATGAGTTCTCCTTGATATAAAATAGGATGTACAAAATGTGAAGCTTAGGTTATATGATATTTTAGATACAATTAATTATTTGAGAGTCCAATTGGATCTACAAGTGAATTTAATAAAAAAAAAAATTGTTAGAGAAGATGAGAATAAATTAAATTTATTGGTATGGTACACCCCTAATAAGACATTCAACAACCTAGACCTAATGAACCCTCTAGAGGTAGTTAATATTAATTTATTTCTCACTAGAATAAAAGAGACCCAAGATTATGTGTCATCTTTTGAAGCTCTCATGGATAAGAATGTATAACAAAAAAAGTAAGCAACAGAAATGTTGATAGAGCTTAAATTGACTAGAGCCTAGGATAGCAAAGGGAAGCTAATAGCTCGAGACACTTTTTATTGGATGATTTATCAAGTTTTATATGATTTAAAATAGATTTTAAAATGACCAATATTAGATTATATTGAATAAAATTTGAGCATAACAAGGAGAAAGTCAACAGAGGTTGAGGTTTTCTGGGTTGGCTTTTGAGCCACCAAGATAGAGCATACAAGGTTGATGGAACAAAAAAGTATGGTGAAAAGAACTCATCTTATTTACATGAAGTTAAATCACATGAAAAATTCTAAGGAATATAGATATTACCAATATTTTGATGCAAATAATAAATCAACATCAACCCTTCCTTCCAATTTTATCCCTCAAACTCCACCTATAGTGACAATAACAACACTATCATCAACTATAGCCCCTTCTAGTTTAACAAATACATAAATTCCACCTCATAGTTTATATCCAAATATAAATCTATTACAATTATTGAGTACATCACCAATCACATCTCTATTCACCATGTTTTCAATAACAAACACAATGGTAGTTACAATAATAGTTTTGAAAACTATTAAACAAGAGCTAATTTATCCTGAAATCAAAGGCCATTTTTATACAATTTTACATGTAACACTTACAAATAAACAATTAATTTTTAGTTACATCCATATTATAATTAAATAAATTATATTTTATATCATACACATTTTGCATGTCTAAATTATCTATAAATTATGACAAGTAACTGAGACTTATGATCTAGACATTTAGGATGTAGACAAAGTTTTATAAACTTGGAGGATGAGGCCACCCCTTTCCCAAGTTCTTTATATACATGTATAATCCTCTTTTTAAAATTTATATTGTTAGGATCAATATAGAGGAATATATCAAGATATTTATTGTCAATCAACTATGTTTGTTCTTTCTTCTTTCCTATATATGTTAATATTATAATTTCTTTGTCTATATTATTTTAATAATTATGAAATGTGATATTGTTATGAATGAATCTGAGTGTTTCAATTAATGAATATCAATCTTAGATGCAGAATATCAATTGAGTATTGATATATTTCATTTATTCAAGTAGTTAGTAAAGGTTGAATTGATAATCCAAGGTGTGTATAGGTATCTCTTATGATATAGTATTCTAGGTGTGAGCCATACCTACCCTAGATAATTTATTGGTTTGAAAAATAACCTCTTAGAAAAGGGTGTGCAACAATATCCCTAAGAATAAAAACCTTAATTTGATATCATTAAACATACTGCATTTATTATTCTAGACTATTAACCATGATTTTTTGTGAGTGTGTAATAGTTACAAATAACAAACATTAGTCTTAGAGATACTTGTCCACCAAAGAAACAACCTTAGAAGTTACCTTTCAATAACATATAAAATTATTTTATTACCCACCATTCTTTACCATTTTCAATTTATTTTATATATTCCCACCATAGAATAATTCTCCACCCATCCAACTTACCTAGTGATTACTTTTTATTAGATTCTATGCATCCATCCACAAAACCTAGTTAAACAATCCATAGGCTCAACTTGTTATTCCATCACCTAGTTGTTTAACCACATACCTACAACTCATGCCCCAGAGTGGAACCATATTCCATAGATATCCTAAAAATTTATAGGCTACCTCATTTAAACTTTATGAGGTGTGTATGAAGCCCACATCAATAAGTAACACATGAAGAACATAAGTCATTACCTTAAAATTGTCAAAACAACCTTAACGTTTGCTAATAAGACCTTAATAAGACAATTTGAAGACCTCAAAAGTGAAAAAATGGATAGGAAAAAGGTTATTAAGACATGAAAAGTCAAGTTTTTTGTGATCCTCATTAATGTTAGCTAGAATTTGGATAACATCTTTAGAGGTCTCCTAGGGATGCTTGCCTACTAAGCATATTAGACTGGTTGCCTAGTCCATCCATTGGGTAATGGAGTCACTTGAAATTAAATAGATATATAATACTTCCTTAAATAAGATTAAAAAATAAAAAATACCTACAACATATAATAGACAAAATAAAAAATACCAAACAAGACTAAACACACACTTGTGCTTACAAACACTTAGGGAAGATAAGACATAATCAATATACTATACACAACTAACCTTAACATATCTTATTCGTACAGGCAATGGGAATATCTTGATATCACTATAACACCATGAAATTAGATTATCACATGTTGAGTGGAGTGCAATCAGACATTGTTCATGGAGTGATAGCTTCCACATGTATTTGGAGATGTTGGTACATTCATAACCTTACTAACCATCAATCAAACCTTCTAGCTTCATTGCAATGTATATATGATGACTATGTGAGTCAAGGAAAAAATAATAATCATTATAAACTTGGATTGTTGGCACAAATAAACTCATTATTGCATTATCAATAGCTTGATCTTGATCAATCTAAATAATCTAAAATAGATCTTGTGGCATGCTTGGATGTCTAGCTTTAAGGAGAAGTGCATCTTGATTCTTGAGAGATTATGTCCATTGAAGTTTCATTTCCTTTTCAAATATTGAATATGTACCTATAAATGATTTGAATGTTTATAACCTTGTTTTAAAACATCAAACAAGTAATCTTCAAATGAAGTATCCTCTTGTAGTGGCAAGCTTGGAGAGATACCTTCTTATTGGTGATTTGATTGATAAAATATCTTTTTCAATTTGAATTTGACCATAACATCTCTTAATAAGAGTGTAACCTACTCTTCTAACTTCAAAAAATTTCCTCCAATTGATATTCACTTGGTTATAGTTCACTTATACCTTATATAAGCTTGATAGGAGATGGTATAAAGGTAGTCACAACACAATTTGAGAAGGAATTAGAATTTGTACCTATTTGACCATGCTCTTGGGATTCAAAACAACTTTTTAACACCTCTAATGTATCTTTAGGAGATTATTATTCTGATGTAACAAACTTGTTCAACTTGTTCACATTGATAAATACCATATATCTCAAAGTCTACTATCACTTACTCAACTTGTACTTCATCAAGGTCACTTTTCTCTTCAACTTCAAAGGTCTGATTTGCATCTCTCTTCACGAAGATGTGTTTTAATGATGATATCCTCCTCTTATTTACTTTAATTATCATCTTCATAGACTTTTTGGGAGTGGCCTACAACTACAATTTGACTTTCTATTTCAAGGATAGGTTGCTCATCTTCATAAACCAGTTTTGAAGTCTCATGATCAATGAGCTTCTCTCTCTTCCTTCCATTCAAAAGTGAATCCTTCAATCCTTAGACTATTTTTGACTTCAAATTTTTCCCCAATGATTTCATTTTTCATATGAATTCTATGTTTAATTGATTTTTAAGATGGGAAGGTCTTGTAATTTTCAATATTTTCAATAAGGACTTCTTATTTGTCTTGAATTCCTTCTTGAATTGATTTCCAAGATGGGAAGAATTTAGGATCTTGAGGAGGGATGGGAGGGGATTCAATAATTTCATATTCTTACTTGATCTCAACTCCCTAATCTAGGCTTATTCCACTTTGTTTATCCCATGATTTTCACCACTTGATTCTAACTTGGAATCTTAAAAGACTTCTTGGGGGGTTATTAAGGAAGGGGAATGGAGTTTTGTGACAAGATAGATTCATTAGTCTCCCTCCATGTATTAATAAAACTTTTTAATTATGATTTGTTTTGATCCTTAGTAATAGGATACTAAAAAATAAACCCTTTTTCTTTTGTATGTTTTCTTGGATTTATTTCCATGATTGGAAAGCTTGAGGGGTATGTGAAGGACTTGAGACACTTTGAATCTCACTTGACTTGATATTTTAAGGTAAAATGGGTGGCACAAAATAGGAATGAGGTGGTATAGTAGGAGGCACATGAAGCTAATAGAATTGAACCTACTACCCTTTATGAAGTGTTATCTTGTCCTCTTTGACTTGAATTAGACCACTTATGTCCAGCATGTGACTTGTGAGTCTTTGTTGATTTTCTCTCTCAATAGGTGCCCACTCTCTCTTTATCATCCACAATGAGTCTCTCACATTTTGAATGAGATGATTAGGAACACTTTATCCATACCACATTTTTGTATTGAGCCCTACAATATACCTATTATATCCCAAGAGAGTTTGATTTAAAATTGAGATGGATTGATTTTAAATGTGGTTATGTTGATGAGGGGTAGCAATGTATTGAGAAGGATAATTAGATGGATGAAAAGGCTGCTAAAGAGGTAAACTATCTTGGTATGGATATTGTGGAAAAGGAGGGTAGTACTCTTGATAGCAAGGCTGATAAGAAGCAACATATGGCTCATAAGGGTTAACATACTATTGATAAGGGTAAAAAAACTATTTACAAGGATAAATATGAGTTTTATATAGCTCTTCATCTTGTTTAAAATAATAATCAACATCAAAATCAGCCATGGAACATCATGAGAAAGGTAGAATTGAAAGAAAAATAGATTAAAATAGTACATGAGATACTATAACTAACTGAAAACATTCATGTTCACCATTGATGTTTATTGAAATGCCTCTAAAGGAGGGTGTATTGTAGAGAAACATCAAAAAATATTTAATTGATTGTTAATCTTGTTCCACCAAGCATGCCAATAATATTATAGATGAAATTTGCACCCTTGAGAGGGTGATTCAAGAGCTCTCAACTTGAGCTATGTAATTGGATTGATATTCAGCTTTAGGTGACCTTTACATGGACTAAATGGCTTGTAAGGGTCAACATACTATTGATAAGGGTCAAAAAATAGTTGACAAGGATTAAAAAACTATTGACAAGGATTAAAATGAGTTTGATATAGTTCCTCAACTTGTGTAAAACAATAATAAACATCGAACTCAACCATGTAACCTCATGATAAAGGTATAAGTGAAAGAACACTAACTTAAAATGGTACTTGAGATACTATAACTAGCTAAATATATTCAGATTTTTTTGTTGACATTTATTGAAATGGCTCCAAAGGATGGTGCATTGTAGAGAAGCATAAAAAACTATTCAATTAATTGTCAATCTTGTCCCTCCAAGCATGGAAAAACTATTATAGATGAAATTTTCACCCTTGAGAGGGTGATTCAAGCCCTCTCAACTTGAGCTATGAAATGGGATTGATCCTATGTTGTGGGTGACCTTTACATGGACTAAACCTATAGGTTATAGGGCTAGATCCCCTCAATGTATAAATTAGGATCTACTACACTACTAACATGGAAAGGAAAAGAGGAATGAATAACTTGAAAACAAATCAACTAAAGAGGTTATACACTAAATAAGTTGATCACTACCAACTAGCTATGTGTTCACATGTAGACCAAGAGACTAGCCTTAACATACACTACTTCTAATCTAAGTCTCTCACACCAATACTTCAATATGGAGGTTATGATGGATTTTTAGGATAGGACTAATCAATAGTTCATATAATGAAACTAATGAGTATATAAACTCACTCCCTCCTCACACTTCACATGACCTACAAAATAAGATTTCAAACTACATATAGGTGTTAGAATAAAACAACATGCCAAGGGATACTAAAAAAATCACTTGAAAAGATAAACCATCTATGCACACAAACTAATTACAATCATAGAATGAGTTAAAACTAGTAGTATTTCATTTATCAATTGCATACAAATGGGTAGGGCTTCACCATACCTAGGTGGAAGATCCACACAAAGCCAAACAAGGTTGTATTTATAGATAATGATAGTAGTAGAAAGATAAGGGGTGTAGAAAATATCAATGGAAAGAGTCAAGAAATATTTTCAATCAAGAAATAGGTTGAATAATAGTTTCATAATATTTTAAATGACATGTGTTGCTTCCTTGATTATGTTTCTTCTCCCAAATGGCATAGGGGTTTCTACAATTGTTTGACACCTTTGTCTTCTTCTTTAATCTTCCCTTCTCTTGGATTAGAAAGTGACAAGTGGAAATATTTATCATCAAATTCTCTTTCCTTTGTTCTTGACACCTTTAATTAGTTTTATGACCTTCCTATACTGACATTGCAGTAGTGATCATTTCTTATTAGGTGTATTGAAACCCATTAGCATTATTATGCTTTTCTTTTCTTAAAATCCTCAAATCTTGATTTGATACTTATTAATGAAATTATTCTCCATGACAAACCTCTCTGTCTTAAAAAATCTGAATCAACTCCCTTGGATGGATCAAACATTATCAAATACCTCATCTTTCACCTAAAACCCATACTTGCCTTCAATTCCTTATAGCCCTCTAAAAACACAAAGCTCTTTGTGTATAATAATCCCATAGATGATATTTAAAATTTAATCATGGTTTTGAGTAACCAATATTCCCTTAAAGCTATGTGAAAAATTTAATGACTAGACATTAAGTTCAAGTGTACTCACTTCACTTCTTCCTCTGTCTAATTAAGCCTCAATTATTTCTTTAGGCCCAAAAAGTAAGAATTGGTTCCATACAAATCCCACACATGGGAAACTCAAAATAAGTTTTTGATTCACTTTTATGACCTCTAAGGCATGTTATATGTCAATTTTGATGGTTTATAACCCTGTGTATGTGGGTGAATGAAGAAACAATTAAAATCCTAGTCTTTTATAAGCCTTCTAATAGTGCCTTCATGAAACAGACCTATAAGAGCACTTCTAGGGTCAAATTTATATATTTTTCAACATAAATACATATAATACACCTTAATTCACATTATACAATAGTCTAAATCTATATAAGAGGTAAAACACACTATTTTGAGTCCAAAATCTTATAAAACATAGTATTTAATGCATCTGTATAGGTCTTAGTACAAGAAAACTTCATGGTGAGAGTCATCCTAGAGTGAAGAATTATAATAAAATGTATGAAATATCAATTCATTGCATTTAAAAAACTTGGGAGATTAATTCTTTCCATTGGGTCATTTCTAGTCTTCTTGGTAGCTTGAAACATGGTTATCATCTTAATGATGATTCATAAAGTTTAGGGCCTTAATCAGTGAACTAATGACACAAACCACATGTAGATAAAGGACCCTAACATAATTAATTATATTTCAATTCTATGTAACTTGTCTATATAGTTAGGATCTTAAGAAGACACCTCTTAGGATGGTAAGCCTACTTATGAGGTCAAGAGAAGGATAAGTTTGCATAAAAGGGGAAACAATATTTATTTTGAATTTTAGACACCTTGGTGAGGTTGGTCCCACACACCATGAAAATATTTATAGTCTTATTAACCACTTATATCTATAAACCTACTATGTTCTTCATTATCTCATTCTTAGGGTTTATTAACAAACTAATGCAAGTGACCCTAGCATCTTACCTAAGAATATCCTTTCTTTCCCAGTGAGTTCAAGGTCATTAAATCACTTTATAACTTGTTTTTAATCTACACGATTATTTAAATCTTAAAACTCTCTTCAAAACATGTAAGATTATTCCATTATTATACATAAGCTTATGCAATTTTTTGAGTGTTTATTTAGGCCTACTAAGCCTAATGTAAGGATCATGCAATCCTAAAAGGTTTAAAATTTATTTTTTTAACTGATAAAGTATCCAATGGGTATACTTATATCCCATAATTCCCCCATATTTTTTTCATATGTCTTAAGGTCTCATGTTGTTTATTCTTGACCATTATACATGTAGGTTCATTAGGGTATATTGACTACAAAGTCTACTAGGTTGAATCCTTTTGGATTGAATCACATTATTAATGGTACTATTAAATTAACTTACATTACTATTTTTACACCTCTTATCACCTCATAGACATCCATCAAACATCACTTGAATTGGTATCTTATTTACTAAGGCTTAGACTGCCATGTAGGTTGTTGTTGGATCCTTGACTTTAGTCTAGAAATATGTATTCTCCTCATGAGGTTCTAGTGGTTTTAGATTATTTTGACATGATTCACATCTATTTTGACCTTTTTAATGCCTTATATGCCTTAATTATCCTCAAACATGATTTATGTTGGTGACTTTTCCTACCACTAGGTCTGTAATCAGTCCATTAGGCCTAGAATCTTATTTTCACTATGTTTTCTCATTATTAATCCTAACTTAACTCATACTATCACGTGGATTGGAATGGAAATATATCTTGAAGTTTTTATCATCACTTCAACATATTAAAGATGCTTGAAAAACTTTCTTAGAGACTCACCATCCTACTCTAGGTCAACATAGTCCAATTCAATCCATACAATATTATTGAGTGTAATATGGATTAACCATAATTATATAAAATTTTAAATGTGTTTATATGGACTTGATATTAAGAAGAGGAAACTTTAGGTTGGGGTCATTCATTCCTTATAAAAATATTTTAATTCCAATAGTGACCTATAAGTCTGTAGGCATGTATGTTTACATTTCCATGCTTTAAACCTTCCATGAGTCCTATTTTTATCATATTTACCCTAAGGATACTTCTCCACTAATCTATTACCTGAATAATTAGTTCATAACCCACATACTAGACTAACAATGCATATTTATCACATTTTGTTCACTTTATGTAAGCAGACTTATACACTATACATAGACTAAAAAATGAATGATACTTGAAGGGGATAGTGTTGGATCAACTAGATGGTGTGATATAATTGAGAGGTAAATATAACATAATAACTTGTATACAAAAATCCATATCAACTTTTCATATACTCATTTGATTCCATCACATCCTGGGAGAACCTCTAAACCTTGAATGCAAACACATAACCTATCTCTCATGAAGGTTCCTCTTGATATTTGACTATTCACACATGTGAACCAAATGGATAGATATATGATATGGTTTTTAATACCAATATAGACCTTTAAAAATGATCATCTTTTTCTAATGAGCTAAAAATTACATGAATCTTGTGTAAAATTGAGCTGTAAGTTTTTGATAGGGTCTTAGACCACCTAATGGTCTTAACGATTTTTCATAAATGAGGGGGAACAAATATTATAATAAATTAAACAAATATAAAGGATATTATACTCTTTCAATTTGACCATAAGCTCAAGTTATCACATTCTCTCTCTCTCCTATGTATGTATTATGTACAAGAATTGACCATTATTAGTCTGCCACGAAGCTGATGGAGGTTCTAATGCAAATTTGAGATTCTTACGACTTATACAAGAGTTTTGTCCGTGGAAATTACTTTATAAATTTTGATATACACTCTAAATATGTTTTCACGTTAATATGGATCCTCTAAGTTTGTACAAGTGTCTTAAACTACCCTTTTTGGAGTGATTTTCTCTCTTTTAGATGTTAAACCTGTAAAAATGATATGATCTGACATTATTGACATATGTGCAAGTTAGATTACTATTTCATAATATTGGACAATTTTATTTGTATGGACATATAATCTTGTATCTTTGACATTTGTTTTACTTTTCAATATGCACTTTTCTCTTTCATGACAATTTACCTTAAACTTTGAAAAATAACATTAACTTCTCTAAACAAGTATAAAATATTCATGAAAGGTGGTCAAAGGGTGAGATGAATTTTAAGGACACATATGAACCTTTGAAAACCTTTTTAATCAAACTTTTCATATCAATTTATTAATAGACTAACATAATACAAACATAAGTCATTACCTTAAAATTGTCAAAACAACCTTAACTTTTTCTAATATACCTCAACAAGACCATTTGAAGACCTCACAAGGCATAAAATAGCTAGGAAAAAGGTATTATGACATTATAAATCAATTTTTTTTTGAGCCTCAATAATGGTAGACAAAATTTAGATGAAATTTATTAATACATTTGACATTCTAAGAGACTATATTCATTTATTGATGTTGGGAAAGTGTTTTTGAGTAGTCCTTTGGGTACCCTTTTCAACTTCTTTAGCAATTTCCTTCTTCCTAACTTTTTGATTAGAAAAACTTCCTAAAGTTTTTTGCATATTACCCTATATCAACCTTCTTATTTCCTCTTATAGTGTTAATGTGTGTCCATTATTATTCCTTTTTTGGTTGTTAATATTATTTGATATTGTAAGATGAGCATTTTACAATCTCCGTAAATTTATCCCTATCAACATCCCCTATTCTAGGGTATAAAAATTTCAAGTTAGAATTTTCATGCCAAAATAATATCACCTTTTTAATAGAATTATTCTAGGAGACTTCTATAAGGTTGGGATTTTTACATATCTAGATCCATTATGGGAATTTATGTACTTCTCATTTTATAGACTTAACAATCAAGGGTATAATTCCTCAATCCTTCTTATTACAAATATATCTATAACTTTAAATTTGTTCCCACTCAACTATCTATCCTTATCCTTTAGATTGATTAAATCTTCCTCCAAACTTCTATAAATTTCCTTTTCATGTCATGAAGTATTTTTATTAGTAATCATGAAACCTTTTATTATGTTGCTCAATTTATCAAGGCATGAAATTGACGTCTCCTTATATTTACTAGTTTTAATAGAACATCTTATTTAACTATATATTCTATTATATTTAAAGAATAATCATCATATTTATGTTTTCTTTCAACAAGATTGGGTCTTTAGCAACATGGTTGGTCATTTCTTTCTTTATCCACTAGGTATTTTCAACATGTGTGACTTGTTTTTTCTTAGGTAATTATTTATTTTAATGACTTATATGTATAATTCTTATGTATTTATGCATCCTTTTTTAATTTTATACCCTAAGTACATTCCCCACATTTAGACTTAATCTTGATAGAGGACTAAAGATAGCTAGAATGAAAAGTCTAAATCTAGAATGCACCATTATTCTTCTAGACTTTATCACTAGTTCTATGTAAATAGGTTTCCTAGAGCCTTTGATATTACCATAATGACCTCTACCTCCTAATATTGTAAATTAATTTCTATAAACTTCACCCACATGGGGATGTCCTTTAAAGATGAACTATTCACATTAAGAGATTCCTTATATTTTCTTAAACTAATATTGGATATGATAAGAAACCAAGGCCCTCCTTTCATAACCTTGATAAAATATTATTGATTTGTGAATTTTACTAAAATTCAATTTTTATCCATAGAAAAAAAAAATTGGCCTTTAGGCTTCCATTTTTAGTTATCCCACTCCCTAAACTTATCAATATCAGGCCTAAAGCCATTTAATATGGCCAAAAGGGAACTAATAAATTTGAACTCTAATTTTTCAAAAATAATGTTTGGGCCATTGATGCATATCTCATCATTATAAACTATGGGGTTTAGGGATAATTATTTTGGATCCTATTTATTTTTTTGTTTCCCAATAGTCTGACCACCCACGAAAGGGGGGATTTTAAGATGTTTCATGTGATTCCTAATCCTCCCCCCATGGGACACTTTCATTAAAAACCTCCTTAATTCCTTAAGACCATGGATTATGGGTATGTTACCTCTATGTAATTTATAATATTGCCTCTAGTCACTTGATATAGTAGATTTTTTGATTCCCTATCTATAGATTATAGGTCTGCATTTTCCTACCTAGGACTAGGTTTAAAATTTGAATTAACCTCCACCTTTGTTCTTCCATTGGGAATATCTCAAATAAAAATACAAATGTTTTATTTAATATTATTATCCATGACACATCAATTAAAATGATGTATTTAAACATAAAACATGTAAATAAATTATTAATCTAGCATAGATAAGTAGATATAAAATTTGTATGTATAGTTTTTATGACAGTAGATATTCGCCCTTAGCTCCTAACATGACACTTATATATAATTATTGAATTATAATTTATGGGATTATTTTTGAATTAGGATGCTAACTTGAAAAGACAAAAGGTAATAAAATAGACCATTAATGACATAAAAATTTGAAAAAAAATCTAAAAGTCAAGCTATAAAAAGTCTGTACTCTTTAGATAGGGATACAATGCTACCTTGTCTATGAAGTGTGACCTTGTCCAAATAACACAAAATATAAATATAAATACTATAATGGGATTGGGGATACCATAGGTATATTTTAGAAAGTAAAACAAAAATATAAAAGACATTAAGACAACAAACAAGAGATAAAAGTTTGAGACTTTAAATAAAAATGTCAATAAGCCATTCATTTATCATCAACATTCTTAATAGGAAAGGTTATATGAGAATGTATATTTTGAAAGATATCATGTCAATTTTGGGTGTCTACATTCCACCCACCTTACTATGGTGATGAAATGAATGGAATTGCTAGAGTAAAAGATAACTATTTACCTAAGTATGAAAACACACTTTATACTTTTGGTGTGAAATTCGATTGTGCAAGATGACACAATGCAAAAACCTAAAACATTTTCATTATAAGTAGTTACTGTGTATATTTAAAAATTGAAAATTTTAAACTTTAAAAGAAATTAAACATGTACCTAAGATGTTATGCCATTTTTTTATCTTATGACATTAAATTTAATAAGTGTTTTCTCCCTTGTTGAATCATTTGTGATGAAGATAAGGTTCCTTCAACTTTGTTTACTTTTTATCTAGGGAAAACATTATTTTTAAAAATGGTAGTAGGAAGAGTGGTAGGTCATTAGTTGTCACTATATTGTAATCATAATAACTTTTATGATTGTATTTTATTAGAAAAATTTAGAGTGATCAAGTCCCAAATGAGTGAAGCTCTTAAAATTTTATATGGGTACACTTTAATGTTTGAAGAACACTCTAAGTAAGGGTAGGGTGATAACCATTGAGTATCACTATAATCTAATGGGAAATAAAAATAAATAAGGGGTGGCACCATGCACCAAGTTTAAAAAAGTGTATCCATATATGTTGAGTGTCACTAGACTCTAATGTGGCCTACTTGTCAATTTATGAATCACATCATTGTAGATGGATTTAGGTTTGATATTAAAATATGTACCTTTCAATATTTTTAAGTTATAGAAAGTGAAATTTTCAATTTTAAATGTACTTACATGAACTTTAATGAATATCATTCCACCTATGTCTATATGCCAACTGAATTTGTAACTATTTTTTAAGTTAAAATTGTTTATTAAAAATTAAATTAGTATCATTTTTAGAGTTTATGACATAGTAAAGGGGGAAAATGAACCATTATCATGCCGTTTGAATTTTTTTATGTAAATTGATATTGTATCGAGACATTTGAAATTTGAAAAATAATGAGCTAATTAAGGTGATATATACCCATGATATTTAATATAATTTATAGTTATTAATTTTAAACTTTAATCATTTGTTAAGGAGTGCATGCATTGTTTATCATGTATCACCAAATGTGTGAAGATTGGAAAGATTTTAGCACATATTAATTTATGTTTTCCACACCATTTTGAGGTGAGGGATGAGAGAAATGAATCATTTTCATCAAAATGAATATAAAATAGGAGTGATTAACTTGTTTTGATTTGAGTAATGATAGAAATGAAAAAAGTTTTAATAGGTAAATTATTGATATTTTAAAAAGTGTTGTGATAACTAAAAAAATTATAATATGTGAAAGGTAATATTTTTATGATTATAATGAATCTAATATGGATATATTTGGATATGTATTGTTCAATATATTATCATTTTTATTTTTCATATAGTGATTTGAATAAGTGAAATGTGCTCATAGTTTTGACCTTAGGGAAGGTAAATAATATGGGAAAAAGACTTGTGACTATTCAATAATGAAAATTTGATTATTTTAGAATAAATAAAAATACTAATTAAAAAGAGGCAACTTGGACCAATGCACTTTGAGTGAGTATAGGATGTTGTTAATACTAATGAGGAGCTAGATATGGTGATTATATAATTCTTATGTATTGATAAATTTGAATTGATTCAATTTTTTTACTATTACTATTATTTTTATTTGTTTGTTTGGAATCTTATAATCCTTTTCTAAAATATTTGGCCTTGTCTAGACATGTCACAACCTTGTCCTATGTCTTGCATCTTGACCAAATTCTTGTCTAGAATAGTGTGGTGATGTTTATGATTTTTCCCTATGAATCACAATGGTGTTTGAATAAAAATTTAAATGAAATAAAAAATTATTTATAAGTAATAAGTATAATTTCCAATGTTTTTTATTACTTTTCTACATTATTACTTCATTCATTCATCATTATGTATCATTATTACTTATTATAAGCTCACCATACATAATTTTCTACATTATTACTCATTATTACTTAATTTTCTACATTATTACTTCATTCATTCATCATTATGTATCATTATTACTGAATGAATGATATTAATTTTCTACATTATTACTTATTATAAGCTCACCATACATAATGATGAATGTTCTAATAATGATGAATGTTCTAATAAGGAGATATTACAGTACATAATTTTCATGGTGGAAATATTATTCATATTGTGCATAGGTTACCTTTACTAGAATATGAGATCACCATTATTGATGCCATGATGATAGGGTATGTGGGTCATTTCCACTTGATTTCATATGATATGAATATGATGATGCACCTAGTTGAGAATTGGGACTCATATACATGTATGTTTTGCTTACCGATGGGAGAGATGATGATCACATTAGAGGATATGTGGTGGATAATACAGATGTCAATAGTAGACACTTAGGTAGTGGTAGAGACCATAATTAGTAATAATTATTCCCATAAATATGTGATGGTGTATACTAGGGGTACATGACATTATAATAAAGACACCATTATTTTTTTAGAGATTTTAGTTTTGATGGTTCCACAGTTGTAGAATTTTTTTTTGTGTATTATTAGAACATTCATCATTATGTATGGTGGGGGATTTTATACTTTATATATAATGATGGACATCATTCATATATTTGAGTATCACTATAATAATTACTCATATGGTTAGATGATTTTGACCCATTTATATATAATTTTTAATATATTTACATGATAGGGGTATGGTTATGGACTTGGATCTAAGACATTACATCATTGTTAGTCCTATAAACATAAAGTAGCGATGTGACTAGTTGTGATGTTGCTATCCATATGGGCCCATACATAGATGTATTTATGGATATGGGTTAGTATAGGGTTTGTGACACACATGATCACCATGGAGTGTGTAAAACATTCAAATTAATTATTAGCATCCAATATGATAATGAGGCCCTACCATTGGTTTGAGGGGTGGTGGGAGCATGTTATGGAGTTTTAGTGGATACAGGTGAGTTGTTGAATACATGGCTAATTTTAAATAATTATTAGATATTTTAGATGAATTGTGTGGCCTAATATATTGGTATAGTTTATGTGGTGAGCTTGTCATAAATTATATGGCCACTATTAGTTAGATATCCTACATGAGAGTGGGGCTAAACTCATCCAATTACTAGTGAGATAACTACACTAACTGTACATGAGAGGGATATTTTGTTGAAGTTCCTTGATATGGATGATGTATGGTGTATAAATCAAAATTTACATTGGTGGGCCCAACATAGATGGGCATAATTATTAACATTAGTGGAAACACCTAAATAATTATGTCTAGAGGCTCTTAATATGGTAGGTAAGATGTATATATGTTATTTATTAGAATGTTATTAGTATATTTACAAGAATTAATTTTTATATTGATATTATTAAATTCATTTATGTAGGAGATGGTGAGTATTTTTCATTAATTATAGATTATAAATTATGTCTAGTGATAAGACATGTGCCATATAACGTTGTTTCTAGGTGCCTTGTAGAGAGAGTAGATTTGGTAGGGCCACATGCCCATTTTTTATAGATATACCATTAATACTACTACATACATGAGAGTGATAACTAATTTATATGAGATTACTATGGACCTATAGGAACTTAGACTGAGAATCAATTCATTAGTATTTGAGTGGGATTAGTTTCAATTTTAGTTATCCTAATATATATTCTCTAACCCATTATGTTAGTGGAGTTGAGTATGATTATTTTTACTGAGTATGTCTAATGTCAGGGAGAGTATGCACCCATTTGAGATCATTTGGTGGCCTATGAGGACTATGAGATGATTTAATTGATATTAAGGTTACAATATTCTGATGGTGCTTCCAACACTTAGACACTATTGATATATGATAGATATGAGTATGTCTATATTTATTATGTAGTTACTATTGATGTCTAGGGGATAATTATTGATTGAATATGTTGGTGATTATATTATGTGTGGAAAATTTGAGATTTGATATATATTATAGTATTATTTATGATGGTATAGATTGATATATTAATAACTAATTCATTTCATGTTTGTTTAATAATTTTAGCATTTCAAAATTAAGAAAAAATCCAACTTGATGGGAACAAGAATGAGGAATGATCAGTTTATATATGATTATTTATAGTTTTAAGAGTTTATTCATTATGTGTATATATCTAATTATGATCATTTTATGATTTATCTGATCTAGGAATCCATACTTCTTTAGGAAACTTAGTTAGCACTTCTATAATTTTTAAATGTTGGGCATTATAAACCTCTTATGTTAATTATTTTTTTTGCTTATGTTGTTGATTTGGGAATTAAAAATGGTATCATTATCTTGATATTTGTCATTAATAAAATACATTGAAACCATTTTATCTTGTGTTGGACAATTTTGAGAAATATCATGGTTAATATTTGAATATTTGTAAGGCAAAGATAAAAACTTATATTATTATTGATTTTTTGAAATGTGATAATTTTTTATTTGAAAATTAATTTAAATTTTATTATAATTCATAACAATCATTATAAAAAAATTCATTAATTCCATGATAATTTTAAAATGGTTGGACATTATTTTTTCCAAACAATGATGAGTGTGATAGTAATTAGGGAGCAATTTGATTAATCTCTTATCCAATAATTTATTTAAAATATGACATGGGTGATCATTAAAAGTATATTCAAATGGTTTCCCCTTCCTTGATATAAAATATTGATTATGATTATTGTTTTTAGGAATAAATTATTTTCCTTTATGTAAAGCTTTGACATGTTCAAAGGTGTATTCAACCTTACACACTAGATTATGAACATCAAGGAGTGCCTTTTATTAGGCAATTATTTATCATGTATATTTTTAGATTATAATTTGTAATTTCAATCTTCGATTTTATTAAAATTATGTGTGTCAAAATTAGATGATTGGATTTTTTTATGATGATATTTTCTTTGCAAATGTCTCTAGGCATGTTGTTTAAAACTTGAACAAGACCCAATTCTTCATCTAATGCCAAGGCATATAAAAAAGTGTTAAACATTACCCACATTTTTGATAGAGTAGCTTCACTTTTAATAAATAAACAATGCCTTGATAAAATATTTACTAGAATTCTAAATTAGTTAGCTGATAAACTAATTGAAGCATAAAAGTGTTAAATTGTGGAATATAATATCAAAATTTCTCAACTTTTTCTTGATTTTGAGAAGGTAATATTTAATAAGTGACCATAGGACCCTTATTTTGAATATATTATATCAATAAAGCTTACTCTATTTATATATAGGCATTTAAGGATTTTATAGGGATGGAATAAAATAAATAAAGTGCACATCCTATGAGACTTTCAAGAAATAATTATAATAACATGTGATTACCATTGTATCCACTCATGGTTTCTCAAAAAATCTCTAAGATGAAGTAAGGATCCCCACTTCCATAAAATGTAGAAAATTAGTGAATTTTGAAGTCAGGGTGTAATGGTGCATATAAATTTTTGTGCATAATAAGATTATCATGGACTGCATTGGATTCAACCCATGCATGATACACTTTAATATATAAGGATAAATGATGTAATTTATATTTAAATTCACCTACAACATGCATTAAATATATGACTTATTGAGAAGGTCTGTTGAGGTTATTACAAGGTTATTTTAATTTTTGAATTATATTGTTAGCTTTAGCTATGGGAAAAATATTTATAATAGGATAATAGGGTGGAAGGATATGATCTTCCTTGGGAATGTGAGATTAATTAGAGATATATCAATCACTTGCTTCTTGTTGATTGATAATATGGATAGAAATATCACTAGATATATATGCATTGCCATCAAGTATGAACTCTATAAATATATGTGGTTGAAGTTTTAGAGGGTTTTAAGCTCATTAAAAATTATGACATAGAGTTTTATAAAATGATCAAAAGTAAAATAAAAATGGTGAAAACATGGTTTTGATGGCTAAACAACATGATAAGCTTACTAGTATGGGGGAGGATCTTGAATTTCATAGGGCCATTTTGAAATGTATTTTTTAAGGATCGTAACCTACTAAAATAAGCCATTAAAAATCAACTAAAAGAGAAAGATGATCTTAATTGAAAACAGGACATAAAAGAGTTGTTTATTCACATGAGAAAGTTTGAATAAAGAGTGTGTAATCTAGAAGAGGAGAATAGTTCCATAGAAAAATAACTTGGAGATGTTAGGGGTATATATCAAAATAATTATTCATAATATAATTACCAGTATGGAAGGGATGATCCAAATTGTCAATAATAAGTAGGAAATATTGGTTCCAAAAAGGTTAACAAAAAAGTGAAATGAATGCATAATGAAAAATATAAGGACCCTAAAAATCAGTGTATGGATTTCATGAATAAAACATTGAAATACATGATGATAAATTGGGATGATTCCATTATTGGGTAGAAATATTAATTTATTTATTGTGCATTTTTTTAGTTTCTATGTTGTGTTTTAGCTTTATCTTTTTATTTTCTTTGCTATGAGGTTTTTCTGTAGTTGTTGTGTAGTTGTTTTTAATATTTTGTGGAAATTTTGTTTATTATTGGGGTCCAAGACTTGTCTAAAACTTATTTATAAAAGGATAGGTCTCTTTCATAAAATCAACAATTTACCAATAATAAAAAAACCTCTATGCTAGGATGATGATATTGTGGCATAAGAGTAACATCATGTCAATACAAGTATGATGATGGATTAGGAGAAACATCATAATATGTGTGAAAAATAGTTTCATCAATTTAAGTTATAGTTTGTGATGTTATAATGGAAGTGGAAGGAGGTTAACCTTTACTGGGTGACAAGGGAGAAGATCCATGGCATGTAGGCTCAACATCTTCTAATTTTAAATAAGAAGAGATTACATCACTACTACTAGTAATCATTTGTACTTAAATGGAAGGATAAATAGAGATTTATTTTGATAAAAATTATCATTATAAATGCATATTCTATGGGTATTTAATTTATAAGTGTGAATGTGATGAATTTCTATGGAAAATTAAATAAATAAATTAGGTGTAAAAGGATAAGGTTAATGATTTTTTATGGTAAGTTTAAATTTAAGAGAGAGTAGTTATTAATTTTTAGAATGTTACTCTTGATCTATATTATGAGTTAAGGAATAAGGTAAAGGATGACATTGAATAGAATCTAAAGCTAAATCCTCAATGGAATCTAAATATGAATTGAAAAAGAAATTTAGATGTGAAACCAAATAATACTATAAATATGAAACCAAAGAGGAGTTTATACGTGACTCTTACAATGAATCTAGAGGTGACTCCAAATAGGAATCTATAGGTGATTCTAAAAATGAATCTAGAGGTGACTCAAAAGAGGAATATAGAGGTGGCTCTAAAGAGGAATCTAGAGGTGACTCAAAGTAAGAATCTAGAGGTCACTCTAAAGAGGAATGTAGATTTGAATCTAAAGAGGAATCTAGAGGTGACTATAAAGAGGTACCTATAGGTAAAACCAAATAAGAATATCTGTATGAATTATTTTATATAGACTCATGTTCCCCAGTTTCATCAAAATAATTTTTTTTATTCATTTCTATATTATCAAAATAATAATCATCTAAATATTCTTATTCAATAATATATTTTATTATTGTGTTTTTTTCATTCATCATCATAACTAGAAGGCATAAAATTATTAAAGAATAACTTATCTAGGGGGTGAACATCATTAACATATTTACTTTGACTATCCATGATATATACAATGAATTTGAATACATTAAATTCAAAAAATAAATGAAATAATGATATGAACTAATATATCATGTACACATGAGCTAATGATTATCAATAAAATAGAATAAAAATCAAGGTATGATAGATTATCTAGGCAAGGGTTTGAATAAAAATATGGGATCTCAATTATACTTTATTTTTCATAAATTAGTGTAGACCTAATATTTTAGGGCATTAATTATAGAGGATAAATTATTCCTTTAGCACACTATGCTATCTCTGAGGGTACAATGAGAGTAACTTAAGAAATATGATCTTATCGGGTGAACCACAAATTAAACAACTAAATAAGATAACTATGGCGTAAACAAGGTACCTCAAACATCTTCAGTATATTGTGAGTTACTAGGAAACTAAAATATATGTATAACACTATCTAAGACCTAAGTATTGAGAGTGTATCCCTTAATTCATGGTTTTGGTAAAAATATCATCACTTATTTAAAATATATATCTCCCTATGTAGTTTTACAACTATTGGAACATAGTTTCTATAAATAAACAATAAGAAAATAGAAGTTGAAATATTTTTTGTATATAAAGATCAACAAATTTCAACCTAAGAATGAAAGAAATGATTCATTATTATATGTTATCCAAGGAGACAAGATAATTTATTTAATGGAAAATTAAATCCAAGGTCAAATAAAATTGACTCATGACATTAGATTTATATCTAAGGTTGAAGGTGTAGACACTATTTATGATATATAGTACCCCAATCTTATACACTTGAAAAACATAGACCTTGGTTGTTCTTATTACCTTTAGATCTTTCCTATTTTTCAAAATATCACATTTACCCTATTTTATACCCCTTAACCTATATATTAGTCTTAGAATTCTTATGTTGATGACCTAGACCTTATATCATGTCCATAATGGTTAAAAATACTTATTTTACTCCTTTAAAAGTTTTGAGTATGTACCTACTTCCTTGTTCCTTGAAAACTAACATCTAAGATAGACACATGTGTTAATGCTAATGTCCTAATCTGATGAAAGTGTCTAGTTCCCTAAAGTCATCCATTTTGAAAATGAAATTATCCTAATGGTTGGCCAAAGTACTTTAATGTGAGTTACTTATCCAAAGGGATTGATATAAATACAAGATCAATCCTCATTCATTCTTAACCTATAAGACCTATAAACTTCTTACCTACTCACTAGGAAATTTATAAATGGAATTCAGTCAAGCACTCAATTGAGCAAAGATTCCTTATTTTATCCTATTTTCATATCAATCACAAGGATTACATAAAGATAGGTCTTAATTATTGAAGTAGTATCCTAAGAGCTATGTTTTCCAAGTTATATGCTAGGTCACTATTCACACACAATCTAACATATAGGGGATAAATACATTACTATAAATACCTCTTTGAAGTATTAGATATGAAGGTATCACTCACTAAAATGGGGGTATTTGGGATCATACAGATCATTTGTGCCTACTAACCCATTTTACACTAAAGTCATTATGAATATGAAGAAATAGGGTTTTGAAAATTCATGAGGAGAGGCAGTCCATGACCTAGATTAGAATATACTAGAGCAAAGGAGAATACAAACTTAGAAGAATCTAAGTATTAACATTATTTTCCAATAGGTATTAAATACATGATACTTGTGTTGATTTTAGATAGTAACATTGACATAACCATCCCAGACTGATGTTAGTGTCCATGGATCTAGAAGCATCCAATCCAAAATCTTCTTGTCTACTTCCTACCTTTTCTTGATCTAGAACTAAATTAGCATCAAAAAAAGCTAAATGCATTATTTATATGTCATTTGTATATCTAATATAGTTTTATTTATTATTTTTATTATAAATTAGCATAATAAATTTAGTGTATGCTTATATATGAGTTTAACACCCAATTGGCTTACTATAGATCTGATTATTACCCTTCTACTTATTCATTTATATATACCCTTTTAATTATTATCTAGGTAATCTCCACCTAGCAAAAAAACATTTTAGGGTTAAAAATTTGGTGAACTTAACCTTTCAACATCATTCTTACTTAAGTGTACCATTTAGGATGTTTCTTACCTACTTTGTTATAATATTTATGTTTTTTATCTATCTCATCATGGATGATATTGATTGATTTGATGACAATGATTATGAAATTATACAACATTCTACTAAGGTGGTGGTGAAAACTGATTACTCTTGTATTCTTTTTAGTGTTAAATCCTCAAATATTAAATCTTTGAATGGTGGTAGCTACCATCCTTCTAATCATGTTTGTATTCTCACCATTTAAAGAGATGATTTGACCCATATTAATTAATATGAAGAGCCTTTACACATTTTTCATACACCACCATTATATTATTTTGGAATTTTATATTTTATAAAATATGGATACCAAGGCCAAGGATTTGGAAAACATGAAAAAGGTATAACCCACCCCATATATATCAAATGTAATTATATAAATCAACAAGGCTTGGGGTTTTCATAAAAATCCTTAAATTACCAACAAATAAAGTCATATAAACATGATCTTCATTCACATTTTACAAAAAAAGTGGGGATATATGACCAATAAGATCCTTCATTTGATCATTAAAAGTTTGGATAAATGCATATAGAAACTATGATTGATTTACAAATAACTTATAATTAGACATGCCTTCAAGCAAAATTACTCAAATTCCCATAATACCTACATTCCTAAATAATATCCCCCTTATCAAGGGTGATGGAATTTCCTTGTCTTCATTGAAAACAAATTCTATATCAAAAAGTGTGCCTTTACAAAAGATTTATTGAGATGAACTTGTTATACCATTACCAAATGTAAATGAAATAAATTCTACTAATGGTCCAAGATAATGATATATAAAAAGTTCCAAATTTCAAAGATCCCATATCGCTACAAAAATATCCTAAATTTAGTGATCATAAACTTGCACTTGTTATACTTAAGGATGAAGATACTCATATGCCTCAATTAAAAAAATGTGTCAGGCTGGAACCATCAATAACACCTATGACAAACACCACTATTTCAATGGAATATCTTTTTTATGTAATGATCACTATTGGGTATCTTCAAAATTAGGTTTCTATACTTCAAATGAAAATGTGTTTCCATAATATTAATGTTAATGTCACTTCATTTAAAAACCAACCTCTTACATAATGTACAATATAATACCCTTATCCATAATATTTTTAATTAGTAGATTTACCTCTCTTCTTGAGACACAAGGACCCATTACACCACATGAATAACTATGTACATTCTTGTGTTAAATGAGAACAAAATGAAAACTATTGATAAAATTACTCTATATGAGAATTTTTGATGAAGCTCAAAATTGGTCCCATATCCTACCAAAAGGATCCTTCACCACGTTTTCCCAATTGGAAGATATTTTCTTCATGAATTTATATATATACAAGGTGCTAAAACTTACATTAGAAAATTTACATGATATAAAAAATGTGATGATGAATACATTCAAGACTATGTAATTTGATTCAAAAGTACATTATATGTGCTAGCATATAAACCCTCAAATTTGAAATTGTAATTTAAATTAGTCAAGGGCTTATTTCATAATTAAAAGAAAGAGTAGTGCATAAATAAGAAGATTCATTTACACATTTTTATGTGGATATGCATATATATGCTTCACTCATCCTTAATAATCCAAAGGAGATTAACATATCCCTTTATAATTATCAAGGTTATATTCATCATACAAAGGAGAGAGATGAATTAAAAAATGAACATTATCAACAAAAATGTGGTATTCCTAATCTTTATATGACTAGTTTAAAAATGTTACTTATTATAGGGTTGATCCAAGGTCCATGTCTTATGAAAGAATCATAAATTAAACAAACAAAAAGTATCCATGCCGATAATATTTAAAATTTATCTTATCCATGATTGGTTCTTATTTTTGGCATAACCATATTTATCCTACATAAGAAAAAACTACTTGTATTGTAATATGTTCACAACAAATTGGATTCGATCTGAAAAACTTATGAAAAAAGGAGGTTGGAAAGAATATTTCAAAAATATAATGATACTAATGATGTTTGGTCTTAAATTAATTAAAACATGAGTTTGGGTTATTCTTAACACATCTCCATATGCATTTACACTAGTAACTCTTTGTATATACCAAATGGAAGAAAAAAATTGATCCAAAAAGTAAGGTATTTATTTATCTCATAAAGGAAATTAATACATATTCCAAATGATAGTATTACTATTACTAAACATGTAAAATTTGAGGAAGAAAGTGCAACATACCTTTAAAGCTTAACCAATCATGATGAAAATAATATAAAGTATCCAATTTAAGGTTGTCAAGAATAAAGTGAGGGAGATACCTATGAACATAAATTGGATGGGATCATATTATATCCTTTACCTTTCAAAAATTAAAAAAATTACCAAAAAAATTTAAAGAAAAACCCCAAAAAATTCAAAAAAACTTTTGGAACCTACATATTCTATTATTTGATTGGAATATATGTGTTAGTTCTATGTTAATGGATTTCATGCTAGTTACTTATACATACACATGTGTGTCATGGTTCTACTTGAATATTATGCATGCATACACATATACATGATCTATTACTATTTTGTATTTTGGGAATTTCCTTTATTCATGTCATATGGACATTGGGGGCATCCACCTCTATGGTCATGATACTTCTAGGTTATACCATTCTATGGTCTCTCTACATTATCATGATTTGAGTTCATATATGTGTAGACACCTAATTCTAGCCACCACTAGCCTTCAACTAGAATTCATATTAATTCATACCAAACACCAAAAATTAAGCATAAGAATCACTAAACATCCCAAATATGGTTTTGAATCATTCATCAAATCTCAAAATCATGTTGAGGCATCCTTATTTGGGGTACTATCCTATATGCAACAATAACCTCTCATAGATTCATCCCTAATCACCTTGTGACATAAAAAATGTCAATTTCATTTATGGGCCTATTAAGTGTGGCACTTGAACACTCAATTAAATATTTAAAGAGTGAAAAGGATAATAAAAATCAATTAAATTAATTAAATAGGATTAAATGTCTATTTGAATTATCCATTTAAAATTAATGAATATCTAAAAAAAATCCAAATATCTTAAACTTTCATCATTATATTTATGAGTTGTCAAAATATCTCAAAATATCCAAAAATATCTAAGTTGAGAACTATAAATAATAACTAAAATTCATAATTGTATAACAATTTTTAACTCAATTGGAGTTAGTCTCAACTCAACCTTCTAATTTGAGAACTATGACTAGTAATTGAAAGTCATAATTGCATGACAACTTTTAACTTGACTCAACTTTAACTTACCTTGGGTGAGAGTTAATACATAAATATATAAATATAAGGCCATGCCCATTCATTTTTAATCTCTCATAATCCAAATATTTAATGCTAATTTGGAAAGAAACAAGATTTACAATAGTGTTATTAATGCCAAAATCTTAAGCCAAAGTAATTACAAGCCACATCAAATCTAATGGTGCCAAATAGAGAAGGAGCCAAAAAGGTTAATTTTCCAAATATTTATTGATAAAAAAACTGAGAAAGCCACTCAAAAAAGCATTTTGAGTTCCTAATGAAGGTAAAATATTTGTCTTTTATGTTTTAGTTGTTCTGTCATCTAGTTTTTGTTACCTAAGCTCTCCCTAGTGTCTAGGATAGAGGTATTAATATTCAGTGTTTTTATTTTATTTGTTTTATGAGACTAACACATTAATAATATATCCTATATGGATTCCTTATTCACATATTGACACACTTGTTTAGACAGATAATGAGGTGGTTATAATGGCTTGTAGTGTGTTTTGTTAAGATTTTCTATTTTCTTACTAAAAATGGATAATGTAGAGCTAATAGTTTTTTAATTCATTATTTTGATCTGAATTTTTTAAAAGAGGTGTAAATTATGCCTATGAAAAACATACAAAAAATTTGTGAAAAACTATTGCATAGTTTAGAAGTTATGATCAAAACACTGACTACCACTTTCATTTTTTATTTTCCTGCTAAAAAATGGTTGTTAAAATAGTTCTCATTTTTAATCTGTCTACTATTTTTATGATTTTTTGAAAGTTTATTCTTACTAGTTTCATATTAATTCTCTAAAAATTTCATTTAAATATGATTTTTAGTTTACAATTTATGACTCTTTTAGTGACTGTCTATTTTTTCTGAATAAATGATCATTAAAATAATCATATTATTTAATCTATAAACTAGTTTTTGCTAAATTGTTTATAGATGGTGTGGATTTGTGTTATCTAAATTATATAAAAATTCAATTTATAATTTTATAGATATTATTATTTTACTATCCCTTTTATTTGTTAATTTTAATTTTAGTTGTTTTCTAATTTTGTTTTATGTTTATCATTTGTTTGTTCTAACTTGTAGATATATGGTGTTTGGGAGATTTCTAATATTTTGATTTTGTAGGTTTTAAATTTTAAATATTGTCCAAAAGATATATATATATATATATACCATGCTCAAACTTTATTTTTTCCACCTTTAGGACCTCAAATTTCTTATAGGATTTGCTACACACACACATACGCACGCACGCGCACACACACACACACACACACACACACACACACACACACACACACACACACACACACACACACACACACACACACACACACACACACACACACACACACACACACACACACACACACACACACACACACACACACACACACACACACACACACACATATAGTAAACCCTCTAACAAATTGGAAGTCTTGAAGTTGGGAAAAACAAGGTTTGAGCATGGTTAAATCTTACACACATTTTTTTTTATGCCTAAAATGAATGTAGTGATTTCAATTATTAGTTGTTTTTAAGTTTTTATAATTTTTTCAAATAAAAAATGTCAATGGGTTCAAATTTCACAACATACTTCATTTTGGTGTAATAGAATAAACTCTCGCACTTAGTTACATACTCTTAACAATTATTTGTTTTATGATTTTGATTGAAAGTTGTTTATTTTGGAAAAATGATTGATGCATATATGCTCTCCTTCATCCCTTTTAGGGATCTCAGGTGACTAGAAGTTTCCATTCTTTCCCTTAGTCATTTTAGTCCAAAAGTGTGAAAATAATGTTGTTAAGTCCCTTCCAAAATATTTATGGTTTGGGTGATCCAAGAATGACCCTAAAGTCCTTTTACTTTTTTTTATTTTCATTCATTTTAGCTTGTGAGTGGGAGCTAGCTTTTCCCTCACAAGTTATCTATGGGTGCGTTGACCTATAGTTTCATATCTTGGAATTATACCAACCCTACTTCATGGTAGGGTATATAAATCAAGGCATGGACATTGTAATTTCCAAGGGTTGAGTAGTTAGCCACTCCAATCACAATGAAAACTTGAGTCAGGTCTGGATAACTAAAGGCTTCCACTAATAAGTACATAGATGGAATCACTATACAAATGAATAGACCCTTGCATAGTAAGTTATCTGGTATGAAATCAATTTAATTGATTTCATAAATAGTGTTAATCACACTTGGGAACATCTAGAAACATGCAAAAATTGATAGATTTAGACAACCCTACTTGTTACAGACATGTTGCTAATGCAAAATGAGTAGATTGAAGTTCCATGTTATTATACAAACTCTTGAGAGAAGAGGGGGCCTAAAACCCTAATTTTCATGAACTTTTACTTTTTTGATTAATAGTTAAAATCCTCTCAAGAGTAAGTATATAGATATAATTTGACAGTATGTTGAAACCTTATCAATTTTCAGATTTACGATGTTACACATAGGTGTTTGTATCATTCTATCATTTCTTGCATGGTTTTTAGTCTAAAACTGTAAATTTATCTTTTCATGTCAAAATGAGTCTTGTTTATACATCACTCATTTATTTGAGGAGTCATCACACTATCCATTTGACACCATACATTTTTCTTATTATTTTGATAAAACTTTTTTGTGTGTGTCACTTGGTTGACAAGGGCAATGTTACGCTGCCCAATTCTTTCCAAGTTATGTGCCTTTGAATCTTGAAAAAAATCATTGATCAATTTTTTATAAAATGATAAAATTGTTACACTACTCAAATCATTTCAAGACTTATTTTCCTTGTGTCCACATTCCATTTTCAAAGTTTGAAACCACATATACCTTTTGGATCTATACCTAGTGTCTTTATACTATCTATTATTATCTAGATTGTTGTTTGTGCTAAAAATCTTAGTTTTTTAAGTTGAGTTTAAATTAGCCTTGATAAGTTCAAATCCAAACATTGATTAATTTATACCTATGTATTGTGTAATTTTAGCTTAGACATTGATCTTTCTCTTTTGGGTTGTGTACCTTAGGTTAATTACTTATTAAATTTAAAAACTATTATTTGTGGCTAGATTTGGAGGAAATAGCCTATCTTCCATGTGCCTAGAGTTTCATGTCTTATACCAATTTATCAAATTTCATGTTTAAATTCAAGTGCCTAGTTTATGCCAAAGTGTTTTTAGTTTTTTAGATTGAATCTCATACCTTGTTTTATTTAAAGTCTAGATTTTGTGCTTTTTATAAAAGACATATCACATTCCTATTTTGAGCCTAGCTTTTGTGTTTTTTCCAAAAGACCTAGCAACTTTTTGTTTTCTTAGATAAGACTTGTTTAGAACACTTTACATCTAGAGTTTAACATTTCAATTTTGTTCATCCACTTGAACTTTTTATGTAAGAAATTTGATGTTAGAAATTTGACATTAGATTGTTTCATACCAAGTTTTAGCACTGACCATTTTGGAGATGCAACTTCACCCTTTGACCAAGTTAGACTATTTTGGACCATTTTTCTTTTGACTTTATTTTTTAGATATTATAGAACTCTAGGAATTTTGAAAAACATTCATCATTAATATGGATGTCTTATTACACTCATCATGGATACATTTATAATCCAATTTATGATGATGTGGTTGTAAAAAATGACTTTGATCAAGACCCATATGGTGAAGAAGTGGTTTCTAAGATGGATCCTTGTCCTCCTTACAGTACTCAATATGGGTAACAAAGCCAAGATCCTCAATATTATTATTTGATGATACTTTCTTTAGGTTGGTTAACATATGATTTTTTCATTTTGACCATTCATGGAAATTGATCCCCCACCTATACCATTAACCCTCCTTCAAATTGGGCATGCCACCAAGATCCACAATGTCTAATGATTACCACACCAAGACTTCATCCTTTGGCTTATATGACCAACCGTGATTCAAAATTCCTTACCATTTATATACCATGAACTCATACTTTAACTTATGATAACAACCAAGCTTCACAATGCCCTATTGTTTCTATACCAGGACCTCATCCTTTGGCTCATATTTGTAACCACACTTTGCAACACCCTATCATTTATATATAAGGACCTCATATTTTGGATTATGATAGAAACCATGATTCATAAAACCCTACCATTTCTATACCAAGATCTTATCTTTTGACTCATGATAGTAACCATGCTTCATAATACCCTACCATTTCTATACTAAGACCTCATCCTTTGGCTTATGATAACAACCATGCTTTTAAATTCCATACCATTACCATTATAGGACCTAATCCTTTAGATTTAAATATAAATAAATCTTCACAATTCCCTACCATTACTATTCCAAGCCCTTCTAAGTATGGTATCTCATTATCTCAATAAGGTTGAACAATTGTGATTAGATGAGTAATAGTTAATATCCTAGGTTATCAGCCAACCTTTATTAAGCCATTCATAAATAAGCCTCTAATTACCCAACCACCGATCATTCTTACTTCACTACCAATTGATCCCCACTTTAAGAAACCCATGGTAACCTTTGAGCTAAACCCAAGTGAATTAGTACCTCTTCGAACATGACCAATCATTTAAAGACCAAGATATATTCAAAACTGGTATTTTACAATTAATTGTAAATTAAAGCCAAAATAACCAACCAATCCATGATTTTTTTTATTAAAACACCTATTTATGATAAGTCAACCTATGATGAATCATATTTTGATCCTTTACCTATTGTTTTGGAGTCTCACTATGACAAGCTAGTATTTGTTGAATCACTTCTTAATGATTATAACTACCTTTGGGAAAATCATTACCTCAACCATTGTCCTATTTTTAAAAAATCCTCCCTTTAAAAATCTAGTCTCTATGGAGTTGTCTCTTGACCTTTTTTCCCTCATTGAGGAGTCTCACTTTCATATGCTAGTCTCTATGGAGCCCATTATGCCATCATAGGCTATTCCTTGTACCATACTAAACATTAAACAAGACATCATTATAGAAGAATAAACATCAGATGAAAATTAAACATTGAAGTTAGGTTCTATTCTTTAATCAAAATCAAATTTAGCATTAGAATAAGAATCAACATCAATTTCAACATTTGATTCAGATTCACTTGAGTCAAAATTAGTTTTAGAATTAGAATAGATTTATGGATTTTATAACATTGGTTAAACATGCCTTCTAGATTAATTTGAATACATTTATGATCCTTCCCCAATTTTTGTGGATGATTAATTTAGAATTGGCATAAATTTTCCTAGTATATTATATGAGGATTATGATGCCTCTTCGCATTCCATTACCTTCTTTCCATATACCTTTTGCCTCACCCTATACCATCCTATTATGCATTTGTTATTGACCAAACTTGTGTTTACCCTCCCTACCCAATTATTTTGATCATGGTTCCTTTGGTTCTTCTGGCACCTTTTGAGAAGGGATTCTGATCTAGTTTTAATAGTTTTAGAATCTTGTGTTTATTGAAAATTCT
The DNA here is from genome assembly GCA_037957365.1 of Torreya grandis. Taxonomy (NCBI): domain Eukaryota; kingdom Viridiplantae; phylum Streptophyta; class Pinopsida; order Cupressales; family Taxaceae; genus Torreya; species Torreya grandis. The sequence continues at coordinate 312,126 of JARHVA010005224.1, read as the reverse complement.
ATAAAATTAGTGTGATAGTGGATCTAGCATGTTATATTTTAATTATGTTTGATTGGTGTCATTGAGTATAATCACCTTTGGGAAAATTAGTATCCCACCTTGTGTTACTAATTATAACCACCTATGGGCAAATTAGTATCAAAGACCTATGTTTTTATTTCCTAATTATAACCACCTTTATGAAAATTAATAACAATACATTTTTATCATTCATTTCCACATCATCTTGCCATTAATATTCTCATTTACCTTGTGATTTTCCTTAATTCATAAAATTATTGTGACCTAGTCAATTATCACTCCTTTTTATGTGGGCAAAACTATCATGACTTGAGGTCCTAATGGTACTACATAGTCCATACTCAATTCAAGTTGAGGTCATCTCAGTCCCCTTTTTAAATATGCTCTTGAATTTTTGTGAGCAACCTAGGAAAACACACTTTTGGTGTCTTTCCAGTCTCTAACAAGTTAATATACCTCAAAATTCCAAAAACATTCAAAATTTTCAAAAGCTAAAAACAATTGTCTTATTTAAACCTAGTCAGTCTTCCTCTATCCACCCTACTAGGACAAATCCATTATTATTTCCAATCTATTTCATTTCCATTGTGGATGTTACCTTCCCTTTTCATGTATCCTTTCTTGGAGGCACCACCTGGTTATCATTCTATTGAGCCTTTATGCATAAATATTGAGTTAGTTAATGACAAGATGATTTATATTGATTTTTCTTTCAAAATTTATGTGTGTTTGTTTATTTAGTTTTTGTTTTTTATTTATTTTCCCCCTTTTTTATTGTTTTTCTTTGACTTAGTCTATGTGCATTTATTAGGTTATTCTTTGTGCATTATTCTTGAGTATATCTATATTCATATGTCAACATTATCATCATGGTTTTGATCATCAGTACATTATTTTTAGTTATTTATTGGATCGAGAGTCAGTATTTATGTACATTACATAAAATTTATCATGGTGTTTTATATTATGATGAATACTAACACATTCTACAATAGAAATTATCTTGAGAAGTCATAAAATTAATGGAGCTATAGAAAATTTTCCTTAGTTACCTTGACAAATCTTGCCACTCCCTTTGATCAAATCAACCCCTTAACCATTATAGTTGTATTGATGATTATAAGGATGAGCATCTCTACATTGGTAGGTATAATCAAATCATTCAAATTGATCAATTTTTATTCTTCCAATAATCTCTATCATCACTTTGTGTATCATTATATTACTAGTTATTTGTGGCTTCTTCAGTCATTAGACCATTACATATACATTTGTGCCTACTCATCTTTAATTTTTATAAAAGGTTATATCCTTAAATTATTCTTGGCAGTATACCCTACTAGGGCACAAATCAAACATGTTTATTTAATCTAAGTTATCTTCATGATTATAATTGCCTATGGGAAAATCATTATTTCAGTTCATCCACCCTAACTAGAGCATATGCAAGTGTCATTGATTATAACTGCATTTGGTAAAATTAGTGTCTTAATATTTGTTATTGATTATAACTACCTTTGGGAAAATAAGTACTTTTTAAATCAATACATGTAAGCATTCTCTTAATTAGAATAATCTCACCCATGGGTTAATTTCATTCTTTTGTTTGGTTCTTTTTGATCGACCATTCATCAATCGTATGTGTTAGCCACTCTTTTTAGGGGTAATCATTGTAGGCTTCCCAAACATTATGTGGATCTTCTTATTCAATCATTACCTTATTCATTTCTTAATGACATTTTTAATTCTTTAAGAATATGTTACTATTCCTATAGATTACAATTCCTTCCCAAAGAGGGGCAAACTATAGACACCTAATTCTATCCACTCCTAGCCTTCGATCAAATTTCATAATGATTCCTACTAAACATTGTAAATTATGACAAAGAATCATTAGAAATCTGAAATTTGGTCATGTATCATTCATCAAATCTCAAAATCATATTGAGGAATCCCTATTTGGGGTACTATCTTGTATGTAACAATAAACTCTCACATATTCATCCCTAATCACCTTGTGACATAAAAAATGTTAATTTGACCTATGAACCTATCAAGTGGGGCACTTTCACACTTAATTAAATCTTGAAAGAGATAATAGGTTAATAAAAATCAATTAAATTAATTGAACAATATTAAATGCCTAGTTAAATTATCCATTTTAAATTAATGAATATCTAAAAAAGGAAATTCCAAAAATTAAAATATTCTAGCCTTTCATCATTATCTTTATGAGTTGTCAAAATATCTCAAAATATCCCAAAATGTCTAAATTGAGAACTATGACTAGAAACTAAAATTCATAATTGCATAATAATTTTTAACTCAACTAGAGTTTATATCAACTCAACCTTCTAATTTGAGAACTATGACTAGTAATTGAAAGTCATAATTGCATGACAAATTTTAATTCAATTGGAGTTAGTCTCAACTCAACCTTCTAATTTGATAAATATGACTAGTAACTGAAAGTCATAATTACATGAAAAATTTTAACTCAACACAACCTTAACTCACCTTGGGTGAGAATTAATTCCTAAATCTATAGATATATGGCCAATCCCATTCATTTTGAAGCTCTCATAAACTAAATATTTAATTCTAATTTGGAGAGATAAAAGCTTTGAAATAGTGTTATAATGCCAAAATATTGATCCAAATCAATTAAAAGACACATCAAAGATAATGGTGCCAAGAAAAGAAGAAACCAATAAGCTTCATTTTCCAAAGACTTCTTGATGCACAAACTAAGCAAACCACTCAACAAAGCATTTAGAGCTCCAAAGGAAAGTAAAGTATTTATGTCTTTTATGTTTTAGTTGTGATTTCATCTATTTTTTGTTACCTAAGATCTTCTTATTGTCTAAACTAGAGGTGTTAAGATTTAGTGTGTTTATTTTATTTGTTTTATGAGACTAACACAATAATAATATCCCCTCTACATATTCTTTGTTCATAATGTGTACTTACACATGCCTTTATCGATGATTATATCTTTCACAAGATACTTGATATGCTATGAACTTAACATTTTTTTCTAGCACATTTGATCCATGAGCTACTATGATATGTTTATGTTATTTACTTATGATTTCCTATATACACTTACTTGAGTGCCTTCTTTGGATATTGTTTTACTTATTTTAGTATTTGAATATGCTCTTTTATTTGTATCTATTTTTCCTGTGTTTTTTCTCTGACATTTAAATATTCCATTTATTGTTGTATGGACATTTGAATATGCCATTCTTAATTTTGTAGACATTTGACTAAGCCATCTACCTTTGATTTTTCAGAATTTGAACATGCCCCTTGTTCATAGTCTCCTAGGACCATTAATTTTTGACTTGATTTTTATTGTTCTTATGTGTGTGCTTGATTTTATTATTGATCTTGTACTATTATTATCTAGATTTTGGCATGATATTTATCATATATATTAGGCCTTATTGTGATCACATTATTCTATGTGCTTTAATTATACATTTACCTAGACATGTTCCTTCTATATGCTACATGGTTACTATATTCAAGTGAAAATGAAGTTTATATACAAATCAATCCTAACTTGGAAAAGATAAATCAATTAACTATACAACTAGAAATTATTAGATAATTGGTGTCATGAAAAATATGGATCTACTAAACCTATAAAAGGGATATATTATCATATAATATGAGTAGAGAGGGTTCCAAATATTCTAGTCAAGAAATACCACATAATAACCCTAGCTAGGTCCTCATAATAATGTAATAATAAATTAAATATAATATAGTGCTCACTAAATCTTATGGCAGAAATTAGGGATAAACATAAACAACAAACATGTAAATTAAAACTCTACTAAAGTTAATGTAGAGGTAATCCTAAGAAAGGAGAGATAATACATTTATTAACCATTATACATGTAAATATATCTACTAAAATAGAAGTGTAAGAGTTAGGAATACATACTTTGAAGATAAACCCATCAAGAGTCAACCTCTCTTTTGGCCAATGGTTCATTGTAAGAGGTTGTTGTGTATTTTTGAAGAAATTAAGGATGGACAATGGAGTATAGTATAGCTAAGGACCTCCTAGTGAATCTCAAGCATTCACAAAATAAAGGCTATACTCCAAGAAGCATGAAACCATAAGAAATGTTTACTCAAGTATAATTGAAGAAAATTAGATAAATAAGTTCAAATGAATGATTATCTCTATTTAAAATGGGGTAAAACATGTGTATATATAGCTTGATTAGACCCTAAAGCCTTCCAAAAATTTAAATGATGTAGTTAGCCTAGTCAACCTTGTTAGTTAAAAAATATATTTATTAGGATGTGGACTAAGTCATCCTAGGTTGACTCAGTCTCATAATGTGCACTATTCCAAAAAATAGGTTAACCCATTTGATTGTATTAAAAAACTAGTAACAAAGGGTTTTGGCTTAGGTAGGGGCTATTTGAGGTAGTAAATTACTTGGATAAGCATGTAAGGGAAGTTTCAAAGCTTATGTAAACATATAGTATGGGGTTGTATTATTTTTAAGAGGTGGTATAAGGGACAACAATCTTGTGTAGCACCAAATGTTTGTCCACCCCTTTCTCATTGCACCCTTTAAGGTGTGCACTCAGAGATGTTGAGACTCGACAGATTCTTAAAAAACATAAATCATTAATAATTGATATTTTTAAAAAATATTATGTACATACATATTCCCAAATCGAATTTAATCATGTGTCATGTAGTTGTAACATGTGATGGTGATTTACTTAAAGACATAGAAATAAACAATGCTGAGTTCAATAAGTTTTAGTATAGATAAAATAAGATAATTGAAAGGAAAGAATTTAAAAATAGAAACATTTACTTACCTTATTTATGTATAGTAAAAATGATGTCATATAAATGGAGATACATCCAATTTAGGGAACATTAGGCAAACCTACTTGAGAAAGTACATATAATATGTAGAAAAATTCTTTTTATTATCAGGATTCTTAAACATATTTCGGTTTGGAAAAAGAGATAGTAGAAGAAAATTTATAAGGAAAATTTATAATATGCTAGTAAATAATTGATATTTAAATAATTTTTAATGGTAAATATAAATAGGGTTAAAAATTATTCATTTTGAATTTTCGCTATTCTAAAAAAATATAGATATGAGAGACTTAGAGGATCCCAGAGAGCGACAATGGTAAGGAAACAATAGGTGAAAGTTGGAGGATGACTAAAAATGATAATGGGTGAAAATCAAGTAAGTGATGTATTTAATTCATTTTTTTTTTAATTTTTTTAAAAAATTAGGCTATTTTTGAAAAATTAGACATTAGGGGAAACCCATGTAGACAAATTAGCTTTAGGAAATTTTTAGGTAGAGTAAGAATTAATTGTGTCAATGGGTAAAAATTGGTAGGACCAATAAATTCTTAAGTCATTTATGGTAAGTAGTATAAAAGTCATTATTATTTTTATAAATAGTCAGCCCAATAGACTCAATTGAAAAGGCAAAGGATGATGAAAGGGGCCAATTACACAATAGAATGTCGATATAGTATTAATCTATATGGTTTACTACATAGTATAAGGTTAATTTAGTTAGAAGGTTGAAGTGGATGACTTAGTACATCTTGGATGATTTAGTAATGTACTAGGGTAGAAAACATAGTTCTAAAAAAATGGGTTGACTATGTAGGAGAGGGTTGATGTAGTTTTCAAAAGTGGATAATAGGGTCGACTTAGTATAAAGTGGCTAACTGTGTGGGGTTGATAGGGCTAACTTGGTATAAAGTGGCTAACTATGTTGGGTAATAGGTCTAACTTAGTATAAAATTTGTTGACTGTGTAAAAAAAGGGGTGAGATAATATAAATAATAAGTTGATTAAGTAGTTAAGTTTTGAAATTTAATAATTTAAGAATGTATAATTATGAATTTTTTATCGATATGTAATACATTATATGGTGTTTAGAATTTTGTAGATATTATGAATATTTTGGCACTTAGTGGATGCAACATTGTTTCTAGACTTGTTAGAAGGATATTTAGATAATGATCCTATTCAACTAGATTATTTTAGATTTGGAGGTATTATGGAGATGTGTTAGATCACCTTGAGTGTTGACTTAGTCTTCATGTTCCTTGGAGTGGGATAAACTAACCAAAACTTTTTGATGGGAGGTGGATGATGATAATATAGAGGTAATGATCTCATTTGAGGATGTCCACACTCGTATTTGATTACCCATCATAGGTACTCTTTTTATGTTTGGTGCCCTAGAGTCTTAGTCTAATAGGCATGCCTTAGCTTTATAGGCTATAAGGTTAAAGAGATATTTTTATAGGTTATGAGTACACTTATTTGATGTATATATATTGACCATTCTAGACATATAAAAGGACATGATAAGGCTTTTGACATTATGTGTGCTTTGTCACAAGTTAGATGAGAATCTCTAATTATACATGATGGCCATATTTCAATTGATTCTAGAGCAAGGAATTATTTATGAATTAGGATTAGTTATTTGGTTAAAAATAGTGAATGATATGTATTGGTGTTGAGTAGAGGGTAAAAATATATAAAACCTATTATTTTTTTGAGTAATTAGATATATGAGAGGTTCTTGATGTACCAACTAGCTAGGTTTCCCATGTTATGGATGAGAGGTTTCCTCATGTGCGTAGGTGGTGATAGGACCATTGAGTACATGATGTGTTTCATACCCAATCACCACATAAAATTACATGGGAGATTATATGTTAGTTTTATACAAATATTATGACTCAATTTTCAACTTGGTATATTGTTGTTTTTTCCTTGGGTCATGGTCACATTAATGGGCATTATACATGATGGGTAGAACCACACCCTATTTCTTGTGTTCCTAGATATTTTGTCTTACCACATCCATTGGATCCCATTGGCTCCTGTACTAGTGCCTATGTTTTTGGTATGACATGTTAGGGATTCAAGGGGTAGAGGTGGTACATGAACACCAATGAAGATACATATGATTTGGACACATCGAGTGAGACCTTGGACTAGTTAGGATCAATAACAGAGGGTAGCTCAACCTGAGGCTAAGGAGGTATATATGGTATCTGTGGAAATGTTTAGTATTAAGGGTGAGGGTGATGATGTGGATAATTTTGAGCCACAATAGGCATTACAAGTTATTCCAAAAGTATAGAGGAGATAGTGGCATCATTGAGTCAGGTAAGAGATATAGGAGGAAGAAGCTTTTCATGGAGGTCATATGGTGTAGGCTACAAATATATAGATAATAAAGAGATGGATTAAAATAGGGCCTTATCACACATGGGTTATTGCTCTAGGTTTTACATCTATTTAGATATAGGCTACGTTAGAGGTGTGAGGTTGTTGTGTTGATAAAGAGACCACTATTGGTGACATTGTTATTGTTAAGTAATGCTTTGTGTTTTGAGTGTTTTTATATATGACTAGATGTATAGTTGTAGATTATATTTATGTAGATATATGCTTTAGATATTTGGATACAAAAACACACACACAAAAACACATGTGTGTGTGTGTGTGGGTGTGATATAATTTACACTTGTTTTTTTTTATATACTACTGGCGAGGAATTCAAATGGGGTGTAGTAGATCAAGCTACACACCATGATATTTTTTATGGAGTGTTATTGCACCGTGATGTTACTACCACGTAAAATCCTATTGTACCATCTACCCCAACTTCTACTAGTTGGTTTTAATTGGTTGGGGAGGTGATCTAAGAGTTACATGCATAAGGGGGTGGTCTAAAACTACTAATAGGAGTTGGAGATGGAGAAGCATGAGATTGGTAGGCCTTGGCCGAGGATCTATCTACTCATATGGCCATAAGGATAGATATTGGATGTATACAAGCCTAGGTTGCCAATATATAGGAATAGGTTGATGTTCTTAGATCCTAGATTACCTCATTACAACTAAATATTTAGAAGGGATGGTCACAAACATCTATGGGTAGTGTGGCTTGACCTCCAAATAGGAATGATAGAGCATAATATTAGATTTGTTTGATATTGTAATTATACTTTGTATTATGTTTTGGTATATCAAACTCTTGATACATATGGATATGGACATTTTTTGGCTTCTAAGTTATATTTGTATCATAGATGTATGGATGGATGTATTGATTTTCATTCTAGAACATGTGTTTTAATTTTTATGTATATGTTATGGGAACATTTATGATGTATGATTTATTTTCTAGTATTATATGAGACACATAAATGGTTAAAATAAAACATAATATTTGGAGAAGTAAATAAATAAAAATATAATACACACTAAATCATGATGGGAAATGTGTAAAAAAAATAGATGAAAATATAATAAATGGTAAAATTAAGTAAGAATAGAAAATGTTTGTAACACTATAAAGGAAGATAAAAAACACACCAAGTTAAAAAGATATAAGTCATACTAAGTCAAGATTGGATGTATGAATATTTTTTAATAAAATGGACACAAAATTTAATAGAATGTAAAATTTATTTTTTCGTAATAGACACAAAATGTTATGGGAAAATAAGTCATGAATTTTATATATAAAATAAAATTAAAATTGACCTACCTTCCCACAACATGTTCCCCATTCCTTAGGACCTCTTATATAGCCATTTGTTTATTACAAAGAATGGGTACTTGAGTGAGAAAGTAGGTAACACTATTGATAATATTGAATTCTCCTATCCCAATCTATTGGATTGCTACACCCTAATGGACCTCGACTCTATTATGAGGCCATATATAGAGTTTGATATTTGATTAGGGATAGGAGTTGTGTTATGAATCATGTATTTTTGTGTGATTATGACTTTTTAATTTTATTTTTTGCATTTTAATCATTGATTTTTGTTTAAAATGATTTGGAATGTTAAATATTATGTATTATATGGGTAACCAAACATGAATGACAAAGGTGACATGTAAAAATGAGCTTTAGGTTTTTTTTATATGAAGTAAGATATCTAGAGAGATGATTTGACTAAATAATTTGGATTTCCTATAATATAGTATTTATTCTCAAATCTTGATCATATGTGTGTTTAATATGAGAAGGGAAATAAAAGGAATATATGGATATCAATATATATATATATATATATATATATATATATATATATATATATATATATATATATATATATATATATATATATATATATATATAATGATGCAATGATAATTATGCTAGTTAATTGATCATATGGTAAAGATAATATATTATGGGGATGTGGGTTAAATAACCAAGTCACAATAATAACTATCTTTTCTTTAATTAAATATAACAATAAAAAAAGCATAAATAGAGAAAAATAAATTCATGTGAAAAGAATTATAATCCATAAATATAAGGATAATCCATAAGAGATGATAAAAAATATGTAGATAAATGAAACCCACTAAAAAATCAAAATCAACATATCCATTATATACATAATCATAAATCAAGGGTAGATAATGCAATAATGTGATAGAACACCATGATGTGTTAAAAAATACTAATAAATCTCACTATAAATATCATCCATAACATATGATGCATACTTATGTAGCTAAATTCTAACATTAATCAAAGTCTCATCAATATTCATAGAGAGTCATGAGAAGACTTCATTTCATATCATCTTTACAAAAAAAGTAGTTGTGGTAGTAGAGTGATGATGCTCATGAGGCATCTCTTGTGTGGGATACTCAATGCTATTAATGCAACTACTATATTGAAATCTATGAGGAGATATAGGCAGTAGGGAAGGAGAAGACTTTGTCCATAGATGAATTAGAGAGTGAATTTGATCCTAGGAAGTCATAAGCCATAGTATATATTGAAGATGCTACTGAATTATGCAACATCTATTAGTATAGTGTGTAGTGCATTGATTCCAATGGAAATATACTTTTCCATATTTAGGGATATACTCTAGAAGTATCTTGGGAGGTGGTATAGTTTTTTCTTTAGGCTATGTTATGGTTATACACTATGTATCAATGTATTTCTTTATATTTTTAAAATGAGTATAAGAATGGTTATGAGTACCATGAAATCAAAAAATGCATCTATTAATAGATGGTTAACATTTATAAGTTGAAGTAGTATAGGAACATCCCTACTACTATTGATGTATATGACAATCCTTGGTATAATGACCAATAACTCTATGGATATCAAAATAGGACTCATATTCCCATTGTGATGGTAGAGGATCAATCTTAGGTAATGGTATAATTACATCACCAAGAATGGAATAAGTTAGAACAAGATATAAAATAGGCTCATTAATATGCATGGCTACCTTTGCAGTGGGTTGAAGCAGAGTGAATGACATCTCAAGAGGAATCAAACTAGAGGGATCATGGTATCTATAAAAATGGTGAGGTCTTGTCATGGCATATTCCATAAACATACTCCTAAGAGGTTCAATAGTGACTAGTGGTGGATTGAGTGTTTTCTCCATCTGTGATCTATGAACAATAGAGGAAATCTTAATATCAAGTACTATAGAAAGAGAAGGAACTAGTTAAAATGAACGGAGAGACTATAGTAAGGAAGAATTATATCTAAGAACTTCTAAATTTTTAGCATGAATAAATTTGGCTAAAAATGGGTTATATATATAATATCCATCATCATAATCAAGTCTATATAAGTTAATGGTAAATGCATCAACTATTTTATCAATCAAAGAAGCATGGTGAATAGAATGTGTCATTTTAGTTAGGGTAATATGTATTTTTTCAAGATTTTTGATGGGAGAAAGGTTAAAGAGAAGCATGTAATTGAGAAATGATGTTGGGAGAGAGATTTGAAGTTTTTATCTCCAATATTAGCTCATCTGGTTCATCATTTTCTGAGTCTAGGAAGTTAGGAGGAATGTTTCCTATTAATTCAAGATGACCATTATAACCTCGAGTACATTTTATAGGATAGTTAAGACATGGTGATTCATGAAATGGAATGCTAGGTAAAAATTCAAGGGTAGGTATTTTAAAAACACTATTCTTGGAATTTTTCAAAATTATAAAGGTTTGTGTCACCTTGAATCTTATAAATAAAAGCATTATGGGTAAATTTAACACATTGGCATGCAAATGAGGCAACTACTCTCATGAAATGTGTCCAAGGTTGACCAAGTAATATATTATAGGAAAGTGAAAATCTAAATATAATAAATTTCACATGAATAATGATGGGGGGAATGGTGATAATAATAAAAACACAACCTAAAGGAATTATGTGTCTTCTATCATATACTTAACATATATTTTACATGGATTTAATACTATATTACTAATATATGTGTTAATCAAATAAAGGGAATAAAAAAAGTGCCTAATCCTTCATCAAGTAAGGCAAAATTGACTTGTATATCTCTTATTTGTATATTAATGAAGAGAGGGGATCATTCGCACAAAGTAATATCTCATAGGAAATCATGGAAGAGATAGGAAATTTGAGTTAAATAGAAGAGTCTACCATTTCATCAATGTGGATAAACATCTTTTCACACTATTGGAGAATGATATCTTCAAATGCTGATAATGTACCTTCTTGTCCCATGGGTAGAGGATGAGGGATGTTCATTTTGAATAGTAATTGCATTAGTCAATTACAATGATGAGGGGAAGTTATCATTAGTTATAAGAAAGAAAGTTGGTATGGAATCTGGGAAAGTTATGCTATAGTATCCCATTCATCATAACCCATTATAAGATTATTAGATAAATGTGCATAATTTTGTAATAAATCCATTAAAATGAGGGGGCTATATGTACATTGAAATCTATGTTGATAAGGTGTATTTAGTTTATTTTTCGTTAAATTGGGTTGGTCTATCTTAGGTGATGTAGTTGTTTCTTTAATTTTTTCTTGTGTTTGAAAGGAAGAAAGTTAATGTGAAGTTTGAGGAATGTCTACTTGAGATATCTTAGTTGGAGGAAGAGTATAACTTGTGTTAATTATATGAAAAGTATGGTTGATTTGCATTTTTGGAGGTGATACTTATGTGTTATTTGGTTCCACATGCCCAAATTATGTGATATAGATGGGTAGCTGTCTTGAACAATGCAAAAACTTATATAATTATTATGTTTAAATGTTGGGTATTGTTTAATATAAGAAACTACTTTCCTCATATTATTCATGTTGACCACATTTTCATTATTGGTGTTAGGATATATGGTATTCTCCATGTTATTGATGGTATGGGTAGGTTGATTGGTGTTATCTTTATAGTTAGGAAGAGGATATTTATAGATATATAGATGATCATTGGCTTGCTTTAAATATTCATTTTTAGTTTTAGTTTCATGAGCCTTAAGTGCTATTTCATAGGCTTGTTGATGATTACATATAAATGACTCAAGGTTAAAGTTGGGTCCAAGGAGAAATTCCATATCAACATTTATCAATTGACAACAAGCTTCTTGAGAATGACCCCAACTCACATAAAACCAACAAAATTTATTAGGGTCATACCAGTGTTTTATAAGATGTGTAGGGTTAAGATCTCATGGTGAATGTCATGGAAGGCATTTTTGAATTTATGATAAGGGGTTTGTGCACATCTCTATGATGATTTTGAGGAAATGAGGAACTAGGATGATAATTTTTATGAGGTGGAAGTGGAGGATCATGATTCATTGTAGTGTCTAGAGTAATGTCTTGGATGGTGTGTATGGAATCATAAGTATCCTTAATACTATAGTTTGTTTTATGCTATTTTTTTTCTTTTACAAGCATGTGAGTTTCTATTAGAAGGTGGGAAGGTTAAAATATATGTATAAAGAAATATTAACATTTATTTTGATCAATGGCCTCTTCCAAATATTTTAGGGAAAGAGTCCTAATGTGGTATTATAATTTAGGATGAAGAGCATTAGTAAATATGTGGAATAAGTTGTCATCTACCTTATTATGTTTGTATTTATTAGATAAATCTTTCCATCATTTAATGAAAACTTGTGCCATTTTAGATTTTATTTATTTATAGTTGATAAAATTGGCTAAATTATTTTCAGAAAGATCATTAATTTTGAATTACTAAACTAATGCATTGACCAAGTCCTATAAACTAGTGATCGAGTGGGTTTTAAGTTGATTATACCAACCTAGAGCATCTCTAGAGAGAGTTTTGGCTAATATTTTGGTTTTATTAAATGTATTAAGTTTAACCCAATCTTCTATAGGTTTCCAAAAGTTTTTAAGTGTGAGGTAGGATCCATAGATCCATTATAATTTATTGTGGGGATTATACCTCTTATGTCAATGTTTGAAATTTGAGGTACAATAGGTTCATTTTTTAAGTGTTTAATAATTTTATTAATAAATGGGTGTTAAGGTATAAGGTTACCTTGTGCATCCCTAAGGGGAGGTGGGGGAGAATTAGGATTTGGTTCTCCCCATTGAGTATGTTAAGGTTGATTTTAGATATGTAATAAGTGGTTTTACATCTAAATCATTTGATTTTCATTATTGGTTTGAAAAGTAGCCATTTGGTTGAGAGTTTTTACTACTAGTAGATTAGTTTTAGCACTATTTTGATGGGTAGAAGTTACTTTAGATGCATTAATATGTTATGAGGTGTTAAGAAGTTAGGATTCACTAGTAGTATGAGATGTATTAGTGGCATGATAAATGATAATGTCATGGTCAAAAATAGTAGCATGAGAAGTACTCGTTATAGTATATCTATTATGTGTTTGATGAAATAGGGTGTGTTTGGGGTAGGCCCACTAAAAGATACACCAACCATGTTAGTAAAAATACTTTGCATATAAGTGAAATAAGACATGGAGGATGATTCCATAGTGTTAGAAGGAGATATTATGTAGGGTAAAGGTGCGGATGAAATCATTACTTAACTTACCCCAAATCTATGAAAAAACTAGGTGAAAGTGAATGGGGACCTCCAAAATGAGGTACCATCATGATGTTATATATGACTAAAGGATCTTTAAATTTGTGTTGATGATTTTCATTAATGAAAAGAATCATTTTCGATATGTATTCAATATAATTTTCATCTTATACCAGTTTTATAAATAAGGGAATAAGTTAGTTAAAATAGGGAGAAATTTCATAGCTAGTAGTTCTAGTGGTGACATGCATGTTACTTTGATCTAGGTTAGTTACCATAAAAGGTGGATTAATATGCTTTTTTAGGATTGGTAAATCACATCATGTTAGTTTGAATTCTCTATGTGGAATTATCATACAAATGTTCCATGATGAAATGGGGAAGTTAAAATCTTACTAAAAATTAAGAGAAATGGTTACTATACTAGGTTGAATGGGTTGACTATGTTCTATAAGAAGGTAAAAAGAACAAATAGTAGGAAAAAGTGTCAAATAGGTTAAATGTATTCTTTGGGAGGATACATAAAATCTTTGGTAGAGACTAGATTGGATAAATCAAATATGTTTTGTAAGAATGTAAATATAACAACTGCTAGGAAATATAGTTGAATAGATCAACTATGTTCTCTAAGTAGGTAAAAAAATAATGGGTAGGAAATAGAGTTGAATAATTCAATTATGTGCTATAATAATTTAAATATAATAGTTAATAGGAAATAAAGTTGAATAGGTTGACTATGTTCTGTGGGTAGACAAACATAATAGCCTTTTAGAGACTGAGTCGATTATGTTCTATAGGTAGGAAAAAATTGAAATGTTATAAATTTAGATGATTGAGTGTTAATTTATAGGAAAATAGGCTAAATGTACATGTAACTAGGTCAGTTAGGTCAATATAGTTACAACATAATATAAATCTTATACCAACACTAGCTAATATAAGGTTTACAAAAAAAATACAATTGTAAAATAACAAGTACAAATACTAAAATTTAAATGTTAATATAATAATCATACATTCCTATATGATTTAAATTATTTTTAAAAATGTGATAGGGCATTTAGCTTTACATAGTAACTAGAAAGAGGTAAGCTAAAGCTATTTTTAGGTTTTTTAAGGATGAAAGGGATATATAATAGTCATGGTACTTGATTTGTATTAGGTCATAACCCATTACTTCATAATCTTCTAGTGATAAGGGTGTCAAATAATTTTATAATATATACCATCAACCATGTATTTATTCTTGGCTATAAAACTGGGTCAGATTCCCCATTGGTGATGAAATCCAAATATGTAGACATGGGTAGAAATATTTGAATGCTTATTTGATATTTTCTAATTTGGTAGTGTGTAAAGGAAGAAAGTGACTAATATGGTAACTTAACCTTCATATTTATACTATGTGCACTAATGTAAGAAAAAAAATAGAGAAAATGAAAAGTGAATTAATTACTAACATTGTGGTTAATTAATTTTCTTTAGAAAAACACAATACCAAGTTAATTAGGTTGACCTAGTATGAAAAAAATACAAAATAGAGTTGATTTGGTCAACTCTATATGTTTAAAGATAGTTTAGAGAAATGTTGTCAAATAAGTTTATTGGGTTTCCTTAGAAAAAAAAGTAGTTATATAACTAAGTCGTTCTAATGGAATTAGTTTATTGTAAGATTATAATTTTGTAGAACTAAAAAAATTGGGAAAATAATACTGAATTTTGATATAAATTGAGAAAAAATGAAACAACTAAGATGGTTACAATGAATTTGATGATTTAGATGAAGTTTATTTTAATTGATTTAACAATGTACTAGATTTGTTGAATTTTTGTTTTTAAGTTGTGTTATCTAGATGAGACTTTGAAATTGTAAAATAAGATGTTAAAATAAATTTAAACCAATTGATTGAGTTTGTATAAACTGAATAATTTTAAAGTAACTAAAATAACTATGTCAAAAGAATCAATCTAGTAGTCTAAATAGAACTTGTTAAAAAAAATCAAAGAAATGATGGAAAAAATAAATTGATAAGATTGATCTAGTGTGATAAGAGGGAAATTTTGATCACAGAGAGATGAATAAGATTGATAATTTCACCTCAGTTGAAAAACTTGTAAGATGATACATTAGCTATGTCAATTAGATCAAAAAAGTAGAACATGACCTATAAAGAATATATAACTAGGTTGATCAGATCTATCTAGCTATCTATAGGAGAAAATGGATTGAAATTAGAGATAAACTAAGTTTATTGGATCAACTGAGTATTAATATCTATGCACAAACTATTACACTAAGTCAAAAGAATTGATCTAGTAATCTAAAAATGAAGATTGGAATTTTTTCAATGGTTAGTGTTTCACTAAAATTTTGTGTTATTTCTTAGAATAAAGTTGTAAACTTGGAATAAGGGTGAGGTTAGTAGAACCTAGATTTTGTTTGAGCTACATGATCCAAATAGTTACAGATACTCCTCTTTGGCTTGGGAGGATTGACCTGTAGATAATAAAGCATTAATAAAATGGTTGATTAGTTAGATAGTAGGGTGGATTGCCTTGCAAGCTAGATCCAAGAAGTGCAGGCTTATTTATAGGTTATCAATCCACACTTTTAAACAATCAAGTTCTAAAAATGATAGATAAATTACTTGCATGAATAATAGAAGGTACTAAAATAAAAAAATAAGAAGTGATTAAAAAAGACAAATTTGACTAATTATAGAAATAAATTGTTATATATTAATGCTAAACAAATCAAGCATGGTTTTAAAAAATAGAATGATGAGATATGCTTAGGTAGAACATCAAAAAGTGGGATTTAGTTAGGATTTGATAAGTGAAAATAACTTTCTATTGAAATTGTCACATAGTGACCATGGTGGTTGGGTGAGACCATTGGTGGTTAGGGTTAATATTGGTAGTTGGGTAACCATTAGTGTCTAGGATAGACCATAGATGATTACTCTGGGTTTTGGTCTAGTTCAAAAGGCTAGTTGATGAGGTTGTAGAATGGATTCTAAAAGATAAAATAGAGAAACCAATTACTAAATCTAATAAAAGACAAATACTTAGCTTCCTGGTCTAAATAATGTGAAGGTAATTAGCTAAAAAACTTACTGGTGGAGTCTAGAGAAACCTTAGTAGAGTAACAGTGTCTTGGTTATAACTCATGAATTATGGCACTTTAGATATTTTACATGGTTACTAGAAGAATACCTATAAAAAAAAATTGATACAAGAAGCTATGATAATTATTGATGATCTCTAATAATTTTTTCCCTTTTGGTGTTTGATTGCTCTTGAATCTTGATCCCTTTCACCTCCTCATCCTCTCTTTTTATATAAGGAAGGGAGAGATGGAACAATAAGTTCAACAAGAGGTTTATCAAGGTGTCTAAGTTTAACTTTAGAATGCATTGATTCACACACAGATCAGATAAGATAAATATAAAAAAGCAAGATGTAGTTATATAGAGTTAACCCTTAAGTGATTAGGGGTTAAAAGGATGACTATCTACATTTAGGGGTTGATCATTGATGATTGATAGGGTAAAGGGTATAATGGTTAGAGTTTAGTCATTTTACATTAGGTTTGGTGGTTGAGGTTTTTAAAGTGGTCCCAAGGGGGTCTAAGAATGGTCTAGGGGTTAGTTTTACATCTATAACTGTTGTGTGTGGTTTTTTAGTGTCTACATTTTCCCCCTTTTTATTATGTAGTTTGTATCAACAAGATGCAAAAAAAAATAGATTGTGGGTCAAAAGGTTAGATGCTCCAAGTATGGGAGGAGGTGTTCCCCCTCAAAATGGGAATTAATGAGGTGAAATATATTTAGGTTTAAGTTTGATAAGTGGATAAGTGGATGATAAAATTCATGATAGGTTGGGCACTGAAGCATAAACACATAGACAAAGTGTGATTAAGGGTGATATCTAAGATCATGCTTTGAAGAGGTTACCAAGGTTGAATTAGTTAGGTAAAAATAAGGTTGACACTAGAACGATAAGTGACAAGTGGACCACATGACCAAATTTAGGCATGGCATTTGGTTTACACTTATAAATGTAAGTATCCTAGATAAAGTCAATGTTCTTGTAGGTATCCAAGGTAGGAAGTGATTGAAGGAAGACACAAAAAGGGTTGGTGCACAAAAGGTAGCACATATTCAAAATATTTAGTCATGGACATTTAGTTAGTGTGGTCAAAAGGACCAAAGTAAGGTCATCTCAAAATATGTGGAAGTTGGGCCAAAATGACCATGATGAGGTTACAGGATTTGTGTTTAAAGTGTTAGAGAAGGTAATATCCATTGGTATGTAGTTGGATTGGTTTTGGTGATGAAACTTTGTTTGAAAAGGTATGGGTAAGAGGCTAGAACCCTAAATTAATTGATCATCGATGGTAAAGGTTAACCATCATTAGTCACCCTAACCATTGGTGATCAGACATCAACCCTAAAAGGGTGATAGTAAAAAGGTTTTCATGGGTTCATTATGTTTATTTGGCCTTTGTACCTCTAATGACTAGCTTGTGACTTGAGCAAGAAAATGGTGGTAGTTTGATTATGTTGGTTGAGTGATTGAGTGAGGTATTTTTTGAGTCAATTAAGTGATCAAGGATGAGAGGGGATAAGGAAAAATGTGAGGTTAGGTAGAGGCTCTTAGAGTACCTCCATGATGGTGGTTGAGGAACAAGGTAGGGTTTGCAATTAAATTGATAGGTTATATTTAAATTTGTGAATGAATGTTTTATTTAATTTTCTTATTGTTTAGTTATGGTTGGGTGTTGACCTAGGGCTAGGGTTTTTGATAGTGATTTTGGTTTTGGACTTGAATTTGTTAGTTTAGAGTCAAATTAGAAAGGTTATTCCCAAGGTATAGTAGGGAGAATGTATATTTTACATTACTTACTTCACAACTAGTGCATGAGTTCATTGGTCATGAGGAGTTACTTGCAAGCATAGATATGGATGATGTAAGTGTTATAAATGGCTATCCTACATAGTAATATTCACACTATGTTATGTTTGAATTTAGAGGTGATGATGGTGGTTGGAAAGACATATATTTTGATGTAGGGGTGATGGTTAGTAGGCTCAGATGCAAGGGGTTAACCTAGATATATAGGTAGTGTTCATTCAGAGGGACCAAACATGAGTGGCTCTAGTCATAGCTCAAGCATATTTGGTAGTAGTACATGCATCCTTGGTATTAGCATAGGGTTAGCTAGCTACTCTTATAAGAGAGAGAGATTAGGATAAAACTCATATGTAGGAGAGATATTCTCTTCATTAGGTAGGAGGAGGAATACTAGTAGTTATGGGTCATTCAAAGACTATCATGATGTTGAGATATGTAGTGATAGTCAAGGATCTATGGTATTATGAGGCCTTAGTATTCAAGCATCTACTAGATGAGCCCTAATGGGGTGAGTATAGATAAGGTATGATCAAAGGGGATAACACAATGACACTAGGTCAATGGCGTATGTCTGTAGGCAGATAGAAAGGCATAGGAGGGTAGGATGTAGGAGGCAGTGGTGCTATAGGTTCTTATATTTTTTATGAGACATTATATTTTTTATGTACCATATGATTTTTATATTGGCCTATGAGCTGATGTAGTGAGATGTATAGATATTTTGAGAGACATGTACATGATTGTATATATGATCAATATTTTGATGTATATAGATATGATCATGTTTTATGATTTATTGATCATGGTTATGATGTTCATTCTACTTATTTATGATATGACATTGATATGGTTATGTTCATGATGGTTTATGTAGACTCACCTAGGTAGGCATGTGATGTTAGGGATATTTTAATTTATGTTCATGATGACATTAATATTGATAGAGATTGTTTATGTGATAATGATGTTTATGAATGTGATCATTGAATTCATGTATAAGATGATTATGTTTATGATATTGATATGATTATGTTTATGGATACTAGTTATGCTTGGGTAGACATGGTTATGATGTGATTATTATTATGGTTATGGATGATTATTATGATAGTGATGATTACATTCATGCTTAAATTATATGTTTCCTCATCTAGATTTAGACATGTGGTGGATAATCATGTGTGAATGACTCATTTATTTATGATGTATGCCTAAATTCTGATAGATTTAATAGATGGTTAGTTGATGTGATTGATCACTAGATGATGTTATGATTAGGCTCATGATAATGGTTTATGGATTTGATGTTACTTGATCATGGTTCTTGATGATTATGTTAATAATGTTAGATTTGTTTATGATTTGGTTATGTTTATGGTTATTTGATTAAAAATCATAGTCTCATCTTAAAACACATAGAGTAAGCTTTATAGTAAAACTAAATGTGAGAAAGATAGGATAATTGAGAGATAAACACTATAACAAATGTATCAACAAGCATGAGAGAATAAAAAAAAGGCCTGATGCTTCTTCTTTGGAAAATACTAAAATAAACCAAAGTTGTATCAGCTTAAAAAACATAATCCCTTTGACTGATTTGCATTATCATTCATTAGTTGGTTAAAAAAATTTCTTGATCACATATTATCAAGTAAGCTCAAAATCCCTTGTCTATAGATTGTATAAAGGGTAAATGGATGATGGTGGAACCTTCTTGTGAGACTAGCATGCCTCTTATGTAGGTTACCAAAGAGTTAGAATAAGAAAGTCTATTTCATATAATGTGTAGATTGATCAATGTGGGAAGTCTACTTATGAAAGCTAATTGTAGCTTCCAAATTATATTTGTATTTTATAATTTTGATAATGGGTCTTTTGATCTTTTATTGTTGATTTGAGAGACTGGAGAAGATGATCAATGTGGGAAGATTCCAATAAATTGTTATGATTTTTAAAAATATATTACTCAACGATCCTTCAAGGGAGTGATCTAAGTTAGTGTGTTTTATTTAAGACTATGGATATCTATCCTTCAAGGGAGTAGTCTACCTTATATTGAGAAATTTTGATATGTTTGTGTAGTAATCCATCAAGGGAGTAGTATATATATGGTAAGAATGACCCCTAATTTTCTTTTGATGACTCTCTCAATTTTTCTTTCAATTTTTTTTCTCTTGATGACATAAACTTTCTTATATAGCCTTAGAGGCTGAACTTTATGAAGGCAAGACTAAAAGCACAATAAGGTTAGTGATTGGTGGAAGAGGTTGAAGAGACAAAGACCATGGGAATCCATCCTATAAGGGATGAAAAGTACCATGAGAAATATTCCATGGGTAGATCCATAGTATCCATGTTCAAGATTAGGTGAAGACTATAATGGATAATCACATGATTCAGTTTTAATCAATTTTCCTTAAAAGAAGGAGATGAATATGGGTGAAGATAATGGATTTATTAAGTTAGACAAAATGGTGAGTTTGTTTCTATTTAACAAAATAAAGGATGTAGATGTAAAGGATTGAGGAGCTCAAGTTTTGGTTTCCCTTCAAGGGAGGATAACCTGTAAGCTTCCAATCCATACTTGTGAATTATGATATAAAGTTTGAGATAATTAAAAGTAAAATTACCTCACTTGATTTTCTGTATATTGGTGACATGTTAATTATCATTTAGTATAAGGTCTCTAATATTGAATTCTCACACTTTAAGGTGTTTTTTATAAGCATTCTTTATTTTTTCTTGATAGACATGAAGGTGGGTAAGTGCAGTTAAATGATGCTCATCAAGTAGATCAAGTTGGGCTAAATATTCTTGATGATAATCTCTCTCAAAGATGAGATGTTGTAAGGATATGTAAAGAGAGGGAATTTGGATTTTGAGAGGTAAGACATCCTCTACTCCAAAAACAAGGGAGAAATGGGAAGTACCCATAGGAGTTCAAATGATAGTAAGATATGCCCATAAGGCAAAGAAGATGTGTAAATGCCAATCCTGACCAGATACATTAACCATTTTAGTTAGCATGTTATTGAGATTTTTTAATAGGCTTTTGCCTATCCATTAGCTTGTGGATGATAGTTTGATTAGTAACTTAAATTGATATTTAATGCATCATAATGACCTTGGACTTGATTTTTTTAAAATATTTTCCATTGTCAATGATAATTTTATAAGTAACACTGAAATGACAAATAACATGATGTTTGATAAAGTCAATAATATTTTCTTCTTTTGGTGAGATAAAAGGTGTAGCCTCTACCTATTTGGTAAAATATTCAGTCATAATAATGATATAATGATGCCACTATGAATAATGGGGGTTAATTTCACCAATAAGATCCATACCCCATTGTGAAAAGGGCCATAAATCTTTGATACTTGAAGGCTACAGATAGGTGCATGATGTAAATTAGCATGTTGTTGACATTTGAAACACCTTTTCACATAATCACAATAATCTTGTTTAAGGGTGGGAAAATAATAGCCAATATGAAGGATGTGTTTAGTGATAGCTAGGCCACTAAAGTGTCCCCCACAGATCTCATCATGCATTTCCTTAATAGTAAGAGAGGATTCATGACTACATAGACAATGGAAGAGTAGACCATCAAAGACATTTTTATAAAGAATTCCCCCCATTATGATATAACATGAGTTGATTTGAATAAATTCTCTTTAAGAATTCTTGGAAAGATGAAAAGGAATGATGGTAAGGCTGAGGTAGTCAAATGTCTATTGATACCAAAAGGTCAGGTTGGGTCTCCTCCACATTGAAGATGGTGGGAGAGTCTAATTTGACATAACAGGGCTAGATAAGTCAATGGATAATGACAAATATCTTAGAGTTTGAGGGTGTAGATAGGATTTGTGAAGTAAGGGGATCTATTTTATTGGCAAACTTGTTTGTAGATCATAGAGTGGTTTGGATATGGTAATGTTCAAATGATACTAAGAGTACATCCACTAATTATTTGTAATATTGTAACAAATGATTCTTACATTGATAATAACCATTTATTTGATTGGCCATGAGTTGAAAGTCACTAAAAATGTTGATCATTATAACTCCCAAGGCTAACATATTTTGGAGGCCTATCACTAGGGCTTCATACTCAGCCATATTATTGGTACATTCAAAATCTATCTTAAAAGATAAAATAAGAGGTTAATCATGAAGGGGGATAAGGATGATGTTGGCTCCCCCACCACATTAACACTTTGATCCATCGAAGAACATGGTCACTTAATAGGTGAAGTTTTATTGAGAGAGGGTTGTGATGGATTCATTTGGAAACTCAAGAAGAGGAGGTTGGTTATCTACTAATGGTAATTCAACCAATTGGTTGACAATGAATTACTCTTTAGTTAACTTATACTAAATGAATTCAATGTCAAACTTATCTAAAATCATGAGCCACTTGGCTAGACATTGGTTTTGATATGGATTGGCATGCATATACTTGAGTGGGTTGGTATTGGTTATGACATAGGTCTTATGGTTGAGAAGTTAGTGGTGAAGTTTGGTGGCCATGAAGACCAAGGCTAGGTAAAGTTTATTGGTACGGGTGTACCAAGTCTCATACTCTACAAGCATGTGGATAATGTATTATACATCTTACTCTTTATGTTACTCATCTTGATGAGCCAAAATTTCCCCTAAGGAGTGGTTAGTGGAAAAAATATAAAGATAAAAAGGTTGATATTCCTTGGGATGAATGAAGATGGGTGGAGATAGAAGGTACTTTTTAATTGAATCAAAGGCCTTCTAATATTCATTGTTCCATTTAAAATATACATCCTTCTTTAGAAGGTGGTGGAAAGGTTAGCATCAATTAGAGTGCTAAGAGATAAAGTGACAAATGGATTAGAGCTTCCCTTAGAATATATGAAGTTACTTGAGGTGTGTGGGAGGAGGAATATCAAGGATATATTTAATTTTGGTAGGATCAACTTCAATTCCCTAAAGGGAGATGATAAATCAAAGGAAAATTCCTAACAAGACCCTAAATATACACTTCTTGGGATTAAGGCAGACATGGTAATTGATGAGTTACTCAAATATAATCTTACAAAAAATTAAATGATATTTATGAAATTTAAAATTCCTAAGAGGGTCATCAACATAGTATTCTATGATTTTGTGAAGAAAGGTCATGGAAGATGTAGGTCATAGTGTGTTGGTAGGTTTCACCAATGTTATTTATTCCAAAGGGCATGACCCTATAGCATAAGGTTATCCATGGGGTGATAAATGTGGTTTTATGTTGATCTTCAAGGGAAATTAGGATCTGATTGTAACCCAATAATTTGTCCATAAGAGATAAAATCTCATGTCCAACAATAAGATCAACAAGATGGTCAATGCTTGGAAAAGGAAAATAATCCTTTGGGAAAGCAAGGTTAAGGTCACAAAATTCCACACAAATGTGAAGTCCACCTATGGCTTTTGTGATAGGTATGACAATTAAGACCTATTAAATATAGTCAATAGGTTGAATGAAATTGATGGATAGGAGATGTTGAAGCTTGTCTTTGATGAGAAGGGTTATGCGATAGTGAATTCATCAAGGTTTTTTCCTAATGGGATTGTCATCATGGTTGGTAATGATCTTATGATTAGAAATAGAGGGGTTGGTTCCTAATATGCCACTATAATACTAATAAAATTCTATGTTTTGGTCTTGTAGGAAGGAGAAGAAGTCCCAAAGCTCCTTAAAATTTAGAGATTGGCCAATTTTGACAATGTGTGGGTTATCTAGAGTGCCAAGTTAATATCCATGGTGTATTCATTCAACATGGTTGAATTATTTAAAGGAAGATATTTGTGGATAGAGGAATATTCTACACCAAGATAGGTGAGAATGGAATCATCATCCTGACATTGAATGGTATTAATGGTAAGAGAGTCATCTGTTAACATCTCAAGGTGAGTTAGAGGAGTGGTTATATATTCCCCATCCTTTTGATAAGTTATGAGTCAAAGGTTGATCATGTTGATGAAAAAAAAGTTAGGGAGCATGATGTTAGAATCCTTAGTTGTAGATAGTGGAGTGGATGATGAGGATGGGATTTACTCATCAATGATGGTAATGGGAGGTGGGTTGGTTTGCTATTTAGGTGTGTGAAATTAAGGCCATAATTTTCATGAGGTTTGTGGACTTTTATTTGAATAAAATTATGTATCCCTTGTTTATACTGACCTAATCAAAATCCCTTCCAATCACACCTATAAAGGTATGTCTAGGTAAACTCTAGTTTATCTAGATAGAATAAATTGAAGGTGAATGGTTGAGGTGAAAAAGAGGTGGTAAAAGTGTTAAGGGGTTTATCAAGCCCCCCATAGATAAAATTGGTTTAACAAGTTAAGGGCTTAAAAAGAATAATGGTTCCAATATTGGGGTCATAAATGGGTTGTTTTTAAATATTCTCATACTCTTGAGGAGTAAAAGAAGTGTCTATTATCAAAAGGTGATATTCTACCAACAAAAGATGCTAGAAGGTTGATTATAAAGGGCCCATATTGGGATTTGGGTAGAAGGGAAAGATGAATTAGTGGATGATTTGGTGGTAGAAGAATATGGAGCTTCATATTTAACTAGTGAAGGTTTGTTAGATGGGGGAAGAGAACATCATTGAGTTAGTATGTCATGTTGTATGATATAAAAGGACATGGATCAACCTATATGGTAATAACTTGACCTTTATGTTCAAATTCAGTGCATCAATTTAGGGTGGATAACACACAACCCATGGAATAGATCCAAGGGTGTTCCAACAAAATGTTGTACTAGAACTCACCTTATACTATGTAGAAGAGCTTAAGAAGTGTGTGGGGTCCTAGATGAATGGGAAGGATAATAGTTCCTAGAGTCAGGGCCATGGTATCATTGAATGATCAGATCACCATTGAGGTTTCCAACATAATGTTCTTGGGTAATTTGAGTTGGTTTTATGTGTGGGAGGAGATAATTTTGATGTTATCTCCCCCATCAATCATAATCCTCTTGATGTGGGTTTGGTATATTTCCATGGTAATGAAGAGGGGAGGATCTAGGTCATCTAGATGGATGGAGGGTATCTATAAATACTTAAAGGTAACAAGTTTAGAAAGTTGAAGTTCTATAACAAAGGCTACTAGAGGTTATGGGTCTTTTGGTTGGACCTCTATGGATTGAAAAGATTTTATCATTGCTTAGAAATGATGGGGTGAGGTATTGATTAGTTCATACAAACTCATATTCATTATTCTTTAGTGAAGTTGTTTCAAAACTACTCATTGGATTGATTTAGAAGGATTTGATTAACGGGGACCTAAGATAGACACCTTAGGTTTGGTTAAAGGTAAAAATTCTTGGTATTATTTCGGTGGTTAGGTGGTATAAGAGGGATATGTCCATAAAATGGAATCCTTTTTTTTCCCTTATCCTTTAGTTGAGCCTATGATCGGGAGACCACATGGATGGTATGGATTTGGTAAAGACTCAAGCTAGAGGATTGCTTGGCTTCTGCTTCATTTTTAGATGAGAGTAGAGTAAGTGAGTTTTCATTGATGGTTCTTGGCTCTTGGATTAGTGTTGCACTTATAAGAGGCTCATCTCATAATAAGTCATCTTCATTATATAGTTAATGGGATAATACTTGGAGATATTTATAGTTCTTCATATCATGCGTAGGTGTCTTATGATATGAGAATATTAATTTGTCATTATACTAATATAATTTATGACTATGTGGTTTGAATGGTGTAATAGGTGGTAAGGTTAATCAGTATGCTTACAATAACCTCTATAGGATAGTTGAGTAAGACTCAAAAAATGGTCACAAAGGCATGGAGGTCTTAGGTTTGGTAGTTGAGGTATAAGCCATTTTAAGAGTGGATTTGATGGTTAGAGATTCAGGTGAAGGAGCATTATTGGTGGATAGTTTTGGTATGGATTACTTGGAGGCAAAAGGTGTTGGGGTATATGCCCAAGAAGTAGGTAGTTTGGTTATATAAGTTTTGGTGAAAGTAGGTGAGAATGAAATTAGGAGTGATGATGTAACCAAATGTGGTGGTTGGATTTGGGTCTTTTCTAGGAAGGTTGGTTTCCTCACTAAGGTAGAAGGGTGAGGACCCAAGATAAAATGCAAAGTAGAAAGGTGGGGTAGAGTTCTAGTTTGTGGAATCTTGGGTGGTTTTACCTTCTTTTTTGGCTTGGTTTGGGGTTTATTTGATAGGTTTGGTTAAGTTAATTATAATTTTAATGAGGGGTCAGTAAGGTCCTGAATAGGGAATATGCTAAGGTTTTTGGTAGTTTTGGTTGGAAGGTAGAAGGTGGCCTAGTTATTTTAGGTGGAGTAAATTTAGATGGCTTAGTTATGGTTTGATTGGTAAAGGTTCCTAATGTCTTAGTTGTGGTGAAAGTGGGGTTGATAGTGGCAATGAAAGGTTGGGATGATAGTGATGTGGTTGGATGTTCTTGCTTGGTTTGTTAATGAAGTTTGAGATGGTGCCAAAATGTGGCTTGATCTGTATTGGGTTATGGTAAGTACTTTAAGTTTTTAAATATTCTAGAGAAGGGCTTATAGATGGGTTTAATCCCTTTGATATTGATCTCAAAGGTTAAACATATGGGTGAAGAGAGAGACAAGTGGTTATCCCATCCTTTTCCTCAATCAAAGGTTGAAGGCTTGGAAAGATGAGTATCCTATGGGAGAGTTAGGTAGAGTGACCCCTTCCTTAGGGATGCTTTATAAAGGAAGATTGGATTTTTGTATGATGAAGGAGAAAGAGATGCTGGTAATACTCCTTTTGTATGCCTTCCAAAAGATAGGCTGGTAGCTCAAATAGCTCAATGGGTGGAGAAAATAGTGGGGTTTTTTCATTAGTATCATTTTCTAAAGGAAAGGATAGTGACTCCACTACCTTAATAAGTATAAGGTAAGGGAAGGTAGTTTCATTAATGGATTCCTCAATAATGGGTTGACTAAGAACTACATTAATAGTATGGACTTCATGGTTTTGAGATGATTCTACTCTATTGATTTCATTATTTGTTGAAGGGGCATGTTTGGGAAATGGCTATCTATAGATGTCAAGTGATTTATTTGGGGTTGTGTTAGGGTTATCCAACATAATTTACCCCTTATAGATGAGATTTTAGATGATGTTATTGAAGCTATTTCACCTAGTAATGTCATGTTTAATGACAGTGTAAGGTGCATAATTTGCTCTCTTAATACCAATCAGGTACAAGATGAGAGGAATCAAATTATTGTGGGGGTTTGATCGGTGATAGTTTTATGATATTTTAATTGAACAAATTTTCCTAGACTAAAGCATATGATTCCCCTAGTGGAGTAAATTGATTTTGATAATTGTGGTTTGTGTTTCTAGTGTTATAATTGGAGGAATTGGAGGAATTGGGTTAGTTGACAATGGGTAGAGGAGTGGTCTTAAGGACAACCATATTTATGGTTCCCTTGTTTTTAGAGTTATATTTGGTTTTATTTTTAGGTTTGGAGGAGGGAGTCTCATTCAATTTGAAGGTGGAATTTTTGTTTCTCAATTTTAACTTCCCCTCATCAATGGCTCTACTTTTTAATTTTTTGTGCCATGTTGAAATATTCATCATAGGTGTTGAAGATCTAAACCCATAAAGTAGAGGAAATGTGTTTGGTACAAGCCCACATAAAAAGTTCAATTATCTCGAGTTGGGACAAAGAAAAAGAGATTTATTTTATCAAGATTCTCTAATGGGCTATGAAGTTAACTATGGACTCATCATCAAATTGTCAAATGGAGTAGAGATCAATTATGGAAACTTTATTAGAGATGTTTATGGACAAGTGATCTAAGAAATCTGAGCTAGTTGGGAAAAAGAAAAGAGGGAGTGATTTATAATAGCATTGTACCAATCTAGTGTTGGCCCTAATAAAGACAAGAGAAAGGTACGGAGAAGGAGAGTATGATCATAGGAAATCATATAACACAAATGCCTAAATACTCTTATATGTTTTTGAGGGTCTTCCTTACTCTAAAAATTTGAAAATTTTGTAAGTTCCCATTGAGGAGGATAAGGTTGAATAGGGACAGATGGATGAAATTGTCTCATTATAATTTGGTCATAAGATAAGAGATTATGAACAATAGAGATAGAGACCTAAAAGTAGTCATTTTATCTATTAACATTTGACAAGGTCTATTTGTGGTTGTGTAATCCCATAGTTTTAGGGTAGATTAAGTTTGGTTTGGGTAGGTGTAACATAAGGATAATTGGTGGGGGGTTGAGAAGATACCATATATTGGTATGTGGACATGGGTGTTTGGGATGATGCCACATATGAATACATGGAGATAGGTGGTTGGGTGGGAGGTAGAGGTACATATGATTATGGGTTAGGGATGCATCTCATGTTTTGTGTAATGGGCACCTATTGAGAGATTAATGTAGGTTGGGTAAGAGGTATCGTTGGGTTAGTAGATAAAATGTAGGTGGTAACCTTGGTATTGATGGGTGGAAGGGTAAAAGGTATGGGAACCACCAAAATCTAGAATGGAGTGGAGGTATGTGGGTTGGAAATAAGAGGAATGGTGGTGATACTAGTAGAGGGTACTCCTATGATAAGGGAAGTATTAGTGCCCAAATGTTGGGTTGTTCCTATACTAAGAGGTTTATTAGTTGGAAAAGAAGGTGCTTGTGTGTTGCTTTGTTGAGTGGGTTAGTTTTGGATGGTGGGATCAATGGGGTTAAAAGTAGAGGAGGATGCCTAGGTGACTAAAGTTTTGCTGGAGATGGTGGAAACATAAGTGTCACCCATAAGGTGGGATGACATGCCATAGGTTGGTTCAATAGGTAGAATTGAAGTAGGGGTATGGTGAGATATAGTGTTAAGGTAATGTTGGAGGGATATGGAGTTGTTATCTAGAAAGGTGGTGAAATATGCATCACCTTGGGGAACTACCTAAAGGGATGTTAGGACTTTAATAAATATGGGGAGAACTCTCTACATCTGAGATGTACTCTATAGATCACGGAGAAGATGAAGATGGATGATTAGGAGGTGGATCTTGATTTGCTTGGTTTCTTAATTATTGTCTAGTTAAAACCATGTAGATAAAGAATAGAAGAAGATACAAGGAATATTGAAACTCAAACAAAGAGAGGACAAAAAAAAATTAAAGAAAATAAAACACAAACTAAAGCATGTTAAATCCTAAGGTTCTTTTTAGTCTCTCTTATGGCTTATGCCTTAAGCTTTAAGAATTGTGTGACTCAACATGGCTTGTAGAGCAGGTACTATAAAAGAAGTATGTGGTTGGTTTAGGCTCTCAAAGGGATCTATATTGGAAATAATTATGTGGTTTGATATTAGGGTCTACCCCCTCACTTCACACACCATAATGATAAGGGTGTTAGGTGATTATCCAAGATATACCAATTGCCATAGATTATACTAAGCCAACAAATTGAGTTGTTTCTCCCTTTGGTGATGAAATCCAAGTAGGATAGCTAGGAAAGGTGATCACTAGGTCATGAAATCCTAGTTGAACATTACGTCAATGATTTTATGCTTGATTAGGTGTAGGTGGTTTGGTATTATATGTGTGATAATAGTGAAAATATGATTAATTCACTTGATTAATTAAGCTAGGTGAGTTAAAATAAATAAGTAAACAATGGATGTAGTCAATTTTAAGTCCAAGATGAAGTTTTAATTTAATTATATGAGCAAAAAGACAAGAAAAATAAACACCTAGATGCAATTATGAACCCAAGAAAAGACTCAAAGGTCACACCGAGCATGCAATAATGATTCATGAAATTTTTTCTTTATTTCTTGGAAGAAAGTTTTAAAACTTGAAAGAAGGGTGAGGTTAGTAGAAACTAAATTTTGTTTGTGATCCATGATCTAGATGGTTATAGATACTCCTATTTGTTTTGGGAGGAATGAACTATAGATAAGATATCACCAAAGGAATTGTTGATTAGTTAGATAGTAAGATGGACTGCCTAGAAAGCTAGATCTAAAAAGCACAAGCTTCTTTGGAGGTTATAAATTCACACTTTTAAACAATCAA
Organism: Torreya grandis; assembly: GCA_037957365.1. Classification (NCBI taxonomy): domain Eukaryota; kingdom Viridiplantae; phylum Streptophyta; class Pinopsida; order Cupressales; family Taxaceae; genus Torreya; species Torreya grandis. Next base: position 281,243 of record JARHVA010005224.1, on the reverse strand, counting down.
GTTTTGAAAATTAAAGATAAATTACTTGCATGAATAATAGAAGGTACTAAAAATAAATACAAGAACTACTTAAAATAAATGAATTTGAATAATTATAGAAATATATGGTTAGATATTAATGTTAAATGAATCAGTCATGGTTTTGAAAAATAGAGTGATGATCTATACTTAAGAAAAAAGTTAAAAAGTGGGATTTAGTTTGGTTTTTATAGGTGAAAATAGCTTGATATTAAAATTTTCACACACTTACCATTGTTATTTGGGTGATACCATTAGTGGTTAGGGTGGCCGTCAGTGGTTAGGTAACCATCGATAGTTAGGATAGACCATCAGTAGTTAGGGTGACCATTGGTGGTTACTATGGGTTTTGGTCTAGTTTAAGAGGATGGTTAATGAGGTTTCAAAATTGATTATAGAAGATAAAATAAAGAAACTAATTACTAAATATACTAAAAGATAAATACTTGTCTCACTGCTTTGAAGAATGTGGAGGTAATTAGCTAAAAAACTTGTTGGTGGAGTCTAGAGCAATCTCAATAGAGTAACAGTGTCTTGGATATGACTAATTAATTATGACACTTTGGATCTCTGACATGGTTTCTAGAATAATACCTATAAAATAAGTTATAATACAAGATGCTCTAATAATTGTTGATGATCTCTAATAATTGTTTCCCTTTTTGTGTTTGATTACTCTTGAATCTTGATCCCTTTCACCTCTTCCTCTTCTCTTTTTATATAACAAAGGAGAGATGGAATAATAGGTTCAACTAGAGGTTTAACAAGGTATCTAAATTTAGCTTTAGCATGCATTGATTCACATGTGGATCAGATAAGATAAATATAAAAAACAAGATATAGTTAGCTAGAGTTAACACTTAAGGTAGTTAAAAGGATGACCATCGGTAGTTAGGGGTTGAACATCAGTGGTTGAAAGGTTAAAGGGTACAATGGTCAAATTTTAGTAATTTTTTTGTAGGTTTGGTGGTTGAGGTTTTTCAAGTAGTCCTGAGGGGATCCAAGAGTGGTTTAGGGGTTAGTTCGACATCTACAACCATCATGTGCATTTTTATAGTGTCTATAGTTAGTTCATTTTGGGTTCACCAGAATATATATAAGCAAATTGAAGTTAATCTACAAATCAATCATTACTCAAAGAAGATGCATCAAATAACTATGCTAATATAAATACTTAGATCATCAAGGTCATGACCAATATGGAGCTACTAAACCTTCTTAAGGGATATCTTATCATGTAATATGGCTAGAGAGGGTTCCCAAGCATCTAGTGAAGAAACACCACACAATAACCCTAGTTAAGTATTGATAATAATGCAATGATAAAGAAAATCTAATCTAGTGCTCACTAACACTTATGTCACAAATTAAGGATAAACATAAATAATAAACATTTAAAGTAAATCTCTACTCAAGTCAATGTAGAGGTAATCCTAAGTAAGGATATACAATACATTCATTAGCCATTATACATGCAAATCTATTTACTAAAATAGAAGATAAGAGTTTGGAATACTTACCTTGAATATGAACCCATTAAGCCTCAACCTATCCCTTAGCCAATGGTGATTTGTAGGAGGTTGTTGTTTATTATTAAATAAACTAAGGATGGGAAGTGGACTATAGTCTAACCAAGGACCTCTTAGTGAATCTTAAATTTTTAGAAGACAAAGTTATCCTCTAAGAAGCATGAAACCATAAGCAATGACTCCTCAAGTAGAATGGCATAAAAAATAAATAAATAAGGGTAAATTAAATATTATCTCTATTGGAAATGGGGTGAAATATGTGTGTATATAACTTGATTTAACCTTAACCACTTCCAAAATTTACACATTCAGCCAAGTTGACCTTGTTAGTTAGAAAATAGAGTTGTTAGGTCCTAGAATAATCCAACCTAAGATGAGTTAGTCCCATAACATGTACTATTCCCAAAACTAAGTTGAACCATTTAACTACATTCAAAATTTGATAAAAATGGGTTTTAGCTTAGGTAGGGGATATTATATGTAGTGAATTGCTTGGAGAAGCGTGTAATGGAGATGTTAAAGCTTGTTTAAATGTAGAGGAGGAATTTATATTAGTTTTATGAGGTGGTTTAGGGGAAAAAAATATTATGAAGCACCAAAGGTCTACCCACCCCTTTCCTAGTGCACCCTTTAAAGTATGCACTCAAAGGGGTTGAGACTCGATGGGTTCCTGCAAGAACAAAATCATCAATAATTGATAAAGTTAAATATTTTGTGTATACAATTACATTCAAATATTATACATTTGTCTTATCCTTTTGAGGTGAGATAAATACCAATTTATATTCCTCGCTCACCTTAAAGGGGCCAATATTAGTGGGGGCATGTCATAAAGACATGTTCTTCACATTTGGCATAGTTTCAGATTTAGTGGGGGCATGCTTTACAAGAATTTTCTCCACACTTATTCAATGTGTGATACTTATATCAGTTTTTAGATTTAGTATGGGAATTTAATATAGGCATGGCTTCCACACATTCAAAAATTTTAGATTTAGTGGGGGCCTACTTTAGAAGCATGTTCTCCACACTTATCCAATATTCAACATCCCTATATTTCAATGGGGTCACATTTTGGAAATATTATCTCCAAATTGGAACTTTTTTCAATTTTTATATTTCTCCATATATAGTGGCCAAAACACATAGTTTTTGAACTAGCCAAAACACATAGTTATATAAATTTAGATTCATAATTATGGTTGAATTATATACATTAGTATCATTGTTATACATAATTTCAACATAAGACATATCTAAGGTGTATATGTTATTTAATGTATAAATAATATTTCATAATCCAAACTAGTTTTAAATTTTGAAACTATTCTATGGAATATTACCATATCATGGAATTTTATGTACTAATAACCAAGACAAACTTTTATAGACTATATTTATCCAATATACTATAGTAGTTGGTTCAATTTTGGTATGGTTGAGGTGATTAAATCACTCAATCTTACCAAGTTTTTAGGTTGGACTTGATTGTATCATTCAACATTACTAAGATATAAGTATCATTAGGCTACATGATTAAGTTAATCTCAACTACCAAGGGGGAACTCACCTCTTTTCCAAGGTTGGGGGCATGTGCCTTCCAATATCTATCTATATTTCCTTAGATATATGGATTTTACATATTTATATATATGTCCTAATATCCATTTTAGAGCTATACAATGATACATATTTCAAATAAACTTGTTAATAGGTAAGGTGATTACATCAAAACACATATGTACTCTTAAATATTACTCTTTCAATTTAAATACTTTCAATTCTAGATTATATAAACTGATGATACACTATAACATGATCTTTGTCATAGGTTAGTCACCAATAAATCACTAATTTGGACTCGCATAAATATAAGGTGTGTTATACACACCTAGGTATAAATTTCTTCTCCTTTAAACTAGAAATATCATTACTAGATTAAAGGAGGGGGGGAATACAGATACTATTTATGAATTATATAGCACCTCAATCTTGTTCACTTAGAAAACATAGACCTTGGTTATTCCTCGTAGTTCTATACCTTTTACACTTTTTGAAGTCTCACACATTCTATGTCTTATGTATCTTGACCCATCACTTAGTCTAAATAATCTTATGTTGATGACATAAGCCTTATATCTTTACTAGAATGATTAAATCATGCTCATCTTAAACCTATACAAGTTGTAATTATGTGCCTACTTTCTTTCTCTCTGAACACTAATGTTTGGGATAGACACATACATTGATGATAATGTCTTAGCCTAATGCAAGTCTCTAGTGCCCTAAAATAATCCAATTTTTAAATGAAACATATCATAATGGTCAACCTAAGTCCTTAAATGTGAGTTACTTCTCCCAAGGGATTGATATAAATAAATATCAATCCTCATTTATTCCTAACATACAAGACCTAGACACTTCTTACCTACTCACTAAGAAACTTAAAAAAACATTCAATCAAGCATTCAAATGAGAAAAACTTCCCTATTTTCTCCTATTTTCATATCAATCATAGGGACAACACAATCATAGGTTTGAATTACATCAGGAACATCAAAAGAGATATATTTTCTAACTTAAAATCTCGGTCATTGTTGTACTTATCACATATTTCAAGATTAACACATAAGACAACACATAAAAAAGAACTACATAAGTCTGAGGCCCTATTTAGAGTATTGTATATGTAATAAATTCTCACTAATAGAAGGGTATTTGGGGTCATATCAACACTGTGTTCCCACTAACCCATTATCCCCCAAGGTCACTATGAATTTGAATAACTAGGGTTTTACAAATTCATGAGGACTATAACCCATGAACTAAATATAAATGAACCAAAATGAGGGTGAAGACAAACCTATAAGTATCCAATTGATTTTATAATTTTATAGTAGGTATTTCATATATGAAACTTGCATCAATTTTAGATTGTAGTGTTGACACTTTCATCCCATGTTGACATTAGTGTCCATGGCTCTATATGCATCCAATCCAAAATATGAGGATTGTTAGATAAATATCTTCTAGTATAATTCATACCTATTATATATCCATAACTAAATTAATAATAAAATAATATATTTACATTACTTATTTGTCATTTCTATATTTAGCATAGTTTTACTTATTATTTTTAGCATAACTCAGCATAAGAAATTCAGTGTATGTTTATATCTGAGTTTATAACCTAATTGGCCTATTTTAGATATGATTATCACCCTTGTGATTATTCATTTATATATACCCATTTAATTATTATATAGGTAACATTGTGAAGTAAAATCTTATGGTTAAACATAAGGTTATTTAGTTAGTGTTAGGAATTTAAAAAATTTGTATGAAATCTTAGGACAAAAATAAATCAAACATTGAGCAGTGTTCTAAAAATGGGTTCACTATAATGTTTAATGTATTATTTTGATTTAATAATAAAACTTAATAAACCACTAAACTATTAAAATACTAATTTAGATTATATAATATACATATCCTAATTTCAAAATATAGTGATTTACAAAAATTGACATGAGTTACAAATAATAAATTTACAAGTGGAATATGTAATTAAATCAAACCAGATGTATGTTGAATATAAAATTAGGATATTTATGTGGAAAAAAATGAGAATATATATGAATGTGTCATATCCAAAATCAAAATTTTAAAATGTATGAGGATAATGCCACACTAGGTTAGACAATGGTGCATTATGTCCTTGTCTATTGATTATGACCATGTTTGTGTGGAAGATTTTCCTAATTGAGTTCTTATGACTATTAGAGGTCAATTTTTTAATTTTTTTGGATGATTATGTGATGTAATGAATTACCTATAATGTGAAACCCTAGATACCACACAAATAAAATAGATATCAAATGCCAAAATGGGGAATAAATCAAAGGAAAAACATAACCATCCTCAAAAAATCCTATGTAATATGAGCATTGATTACATATTCAAAAAGGGACTCATGTTGATGTAGTTTTATTTCCTAGGTGTATTTATGAAATTATGGATATAAGACTAGATATTATTTTTTTTATGATTAACCTTGACATAATTATGCAAATGATGTATTTAACCTTGGAACCTATAAATAAATTAGTAATTCATCAGATATAATTAGATATAAAAAAATTATTCAATCTTATCGACATGAAATGAGGATTATTTAAAAATAAAAATGGTAATAAAATATATTGTTAATGACATATATATTTTAAAAAATTCTAAAAGTCTAACTGGGAAAGGTTAGCATTCCCTAAACAAGGCCATATTGTGGCCTTGTTTATGAAGTGTGGCCTTATCCAAAATCAACAAAATAGAAAGATAAATATCTATAATGAGATTGGAGATCCTTGAGGCATATTTGAGAAAATTAAACAAAAATAAAAAAGACATTAATATATAAAACAAGAGATATAAACCCAATAAATTAAAACTTAAATGCCAATAAGCCAATCATTCATCATCAACAATATTAATAATATTTTTTTTGAAAAAATGTATATTTTTAAAGAGATTGTGTCAATTTTAAGTGTCTAAAATAGTGTAATATTCCATTTTTGTAACATTTGTAATAATGCATATTTCAAAGTCAAGATATTTATGAGTTATTAAAATTGGGCTTAATCACTCTAAATTTATCATTGATTCAAAATATCCAAATACTTCAATAAAGGGGATAATTATTCATTATTAATTACAAATTATAGTTTAATTTGGTTTCAACTATACATATGTGTACTCTTCCATTGCTTTATTTTTAGTTTTCCAAATTTTAAAGTTCAATATTTTTAGAATTTAAAAGGAACATAATTCATATTTCTTGAGATGTTGTAAGGTTTTATAAATTTGAATGTCATGTACAATTAAATTATTTGATTAAATTAAAAGTGTGATATGTACATGACTTGTGCATAATTACATTAATCTTATTCATTGTTTCTATAAATCTATTTATCTATATGCAATTTCTATCATTTGTTTTCCATTTTTATTATACATAAATCTCAATGTCAAATACTCAAGATACTTATACTAGCCTTTTGACTATTCCACACAAATTAAAGTTGTATTTGATCTTATTTAACAAGTTCAATTTAAGTAGACAGTGACACACTACACTTCTATCAACTTGGGCTAGCCACATGTCGGGTGAAATAATAATAATTTTTTAAAATTAAAAAAATACTTTTTGATCTTTCCAAACATTTTAAATGATTGGATAAAGTAAATTGTTACAATATTCACCTATAATTTCACATCAATATGCACTCATTATCCTCACTTTCTATTCATTTTGTTTAAGCATATACACTTTTACACATTGAGCAAATTTCCCTTATTTATCCCAAATTATAAATTATTCATAAGGAGTATCCATAATCCAAGTCAATATACCTATAAAGGAATTCAAGAGCTATAATTTTCAATTATAAAATCCACCTTATAACTACATACATATAGGCATAGAATTAAAATTTCACATTCACTAGGTGTAAAACTACATGGGCTTCATTTCCCTCTTTGTATTATTGAATACGTAGACAATAATTAATCATAAAGGGGTGATTGAGGTTGAGTTATCCTAATAAAATCCCATTTTTTATTAATTGGTTTGAAATACAAATAGAAGAAAAAAATATTTATACATGGGCATACCCTAATTTTGATTTCTTATATTTCTCATCATGCACAAGTGTAACAGGCATGGTGATCAATTTTTACATAGTCAACTAAGACAAGTTTATGGTCAATAGACTTGTGTGCATTATGATCTTATTAATTTAAAATTATCATATCTATATGAATATCCTTATTTTCCATTTATATAATTCAGATTTATATGTCTATTCCTATCAATAATAAGTCATAAACAACTAAGTTACATATACAATAAATGGATTGGAGTGCATTGCAACATTGTCCACTTATAGTATATCTATCTAGATTTTATATATGTTATTGATTTTGATCCTGATCTGACATAATCAATTCTTATATTTTTAATTATAATATGGTCATAATAGTCAAAAATAATTTGATTCTAAGCTAAATTTTATCTCTTCTTAGTATTTTTAAAAAATCATAGTTTTCCATATTTAACAATTTGTAAAAATCATAATTGTTAATGTAAAATTTCATATTATTAAATTATCTAGTTTTACACCTATATAATAAAATAAAATTCATTTATCCTTTATATAAAAAGGGTAAAATATAAGCATGTATTATTTACATAGAATTAATTATGCTTATTATGTTATACCCTTACAAAAAAAGATTCCATACTCTAATCATGTCATATTGTGTTTTAAAAATATTGTGCCATATAACTATACGTATTAATAATTTAATACATGCCCTCTTATTGAAACATGACCTCAAATGATAAATAAGAATAAAATTAGATAAATCATGTACACAAATAACTTTCCATGATAATATTTAGAGTCTCCATAGTAGATCATCTCATGTAAAATAAAAAATGGTTTACCTATGTTCAACATGGTTCACCTTTTTCATCAATAAGACAAGTTTCCACACTTTATTTCTAGATTTAATTCAATAAAAATTATATTTTTTTAATGTGGGGAAACAGATCTAAGAAGGTATCCCTAAAACAACATTAGTGAGATGAAAAATCCTATTCTCATAGTTTACAATAATTTTAGTTCCTATTTAATGGTTTTTGGTATTCTATAAAAAAACATTAGAAGTTTGTAATACCTCCAATATATATATGTCCCCAAAATATGCCACACACACTCTTATAATGATCAATGAAAAATTTCACACTTGCATCAAATCTTATACAGTTTCTACCAATTCTTTATTCTTGATCCTGCACACCTCCATGTCATGTCACTAAGTTAAAACCAAACCACATGGTACTAAAATGTGATAATATACATCTAATTTAATAGGATAATATATCATAAGTTTTAAAGGATATTATAGCGAGGGGTTGTGGGACATTTCATTATTTTATATGAAAATTTCTAAGTGTTACACTTCTAACACCAATTGACTCAATCATCAAAAAATGAGGAGTCACACATGGAAGCTCAATTGTTTTATTTTCCATAATGATTATTTTTTCCTTCATAGATTTATAATATATGCATAAAAATATGTAACTTTAGATAAAAATTTGAATATAATATAGACATCCATACATCATTTTCAAGAATATGTCATGTAAAATGGAACATATTAATAAACCTTTATGTTTTAGTTCAATCATATATCTCTTATGATTTTATGAATATTATATCATATAGATTCCATACATACATACAACACATAAATATTTTTATTTGGTGTGTTATCCCACATATATAATATGGGATGTAAATTGTGAGATTACATTAAGGCCAACTCACTCATTGCATTAGGGTCAACTCACCAATGGATTATAACATAGAGTATCATACATTTGTTACAATTTATAGATTATTATTAAAACTAAACCTTGAATGGGAAAAGTTGATAATTATTTAAGATTAAAACATACATATAAATAATGACAAGATTCAATAAACTTGATTCACATTATATCTTCTATGATTACATGTCTCATTTTTTTTGATACAAAAGTCTTGTGTTTGTTAAATTATTTTATTTTAAAAAAAAATGTTTTAAAATTTTAATTCATAAAGTATGAAATTACAAAGAAATAACATATGACAATGTAAGAATAAAATTTAAAATTAAACCAAAAATGTTTTACATATTAATTTTTTTATGCTTGTATGTCTCAATGTTTTTTTGAAATTGATTTGTATATTTTTTTAATATTTATTTTGATTATTTAAATTACATTTGTTTTTCCAAAACTTATCTAGTGATAAATATAATATTGATGTATCTAAGGGGCACAATGACAATGGAACACCCACCATGACTTATTGATTTGTCCTACAATTAAAAACCACAAATGTGCCTTAGTTTTTAGAAGTGGGTCTTGGGTATCAATACCATGTCACATCATCTCCTATTAGTCCCTATATTCGGTCTAAAATAGGTATTTTAAAATAAAAACAAGCCTTTAAATAAGTAAAATATAGAATGCCACTATATATATAAAACAAGAATTTTAGTATAATTTTTATTATGCTAATGCATTTTTAAATCAACAATGAAGCACACCTAGGTTTGTTAGAAGAATATTGAATTATCAAAAATTTATAAAATATCTGGGGATGAAATTAGTTACAAATAAAACTAATAAATAAAGTGTATTGAACCCAAAAAGTTTAGATAAAATTAATTATAATCCCCACTTATGAGTTAATGGTCCCTTTGTCAAACTCAACTCATTCAACACATTTGATGCATTAAATGACCCCTTGTACTTGTGTATTATTTTAATTTATGATGTTTTTAATCATTGGGGAGTTATTTTCTTCTTTATACATTGAATCCATAGATATAAAAGCGCTGAATCCTTATGAATATTAGTATTTTAGATATATACATTTTTTTAATAATTAAAAATCTTAATCTTTTACTTCCTTATTTTTTATCCAAATGATTTTCTTGGTGATGAATACTCCCTTGGTGATGACTAATCTCAATTATTTTACCCAATATTATTAAATTATGCATTTAAAAAAAAATAAAGATATGATATTTCCACAATCCATACAATAATAAATAATCTTCTGGAAAAAACTGTGTCAAGTTTTGAATCTCAAATATATTTTTATATAAGGTCAAATATATTTTAGAAAAATGTTTTGATATACATAATTTTATCATATGAATTTTGAATTAGATTAAATTTATAGATATACATAACACATGGATAAATCATAAGAAATATATAGGTACCTTGAAACTTTTAAACCAACATGCCATCAACCCTTGTTGATTCTCGACTGATGTTGGAAAAACCCAAACACGAGGATAGAAATGAAGTAAAAGGTACAATAACTATGAACATGAAATAAAAAATTGACCCACCCTCCTTGAGACCTAACCTCTTTGAAAAATGAAAAAAAAAAAAAGCAATTTCACCAATTCAATATGTGAGTTTAGGAAAAATTCAATGAAAATAATTAATATCCACTATTTTTTTTTAAAATAATATCAAAGTTTTAAGTTATATTCAAGAATCAACATATATGTGTATATATTGAATTCACTTAAACACAAAGTGGTTAGTGAAAAATTTAATCCATACATAGGGGTTTAGTGTGGCAAAGTAGGCTTTCCCATACCCTTATAGTTAGTGCAATAAATGATACTCATTTGGAGGAGGCATTTTGTGAACATACTAGCTGCCTTGTAATGGGAAATTCTAGGAACTTATTAATATATATGGTGGGTAGTGTTTCAGTTGAAAATGATGCTATACTCTAGATAAAGGGGTGGCCTATGCAAAACCTATTTTATATAGTTGTGATATCTAAGCTTGGATGGATCACTTTTGAAGATTTGGAGGGGAATAAGAGAGATGAGAGTGAATATATTTATAAGGGATCAGATGGGTGTAGTTTTGGATGTCTATGTGAATAAAATGGTTAGAATTATAAAAAAAAAAAAAAAAAAAAAAAAAAAAAAAAAAAAAAAAAAAACATTAAGTGTGTTGTCTACCCATTTTAAATGGAAAGAGATGGAATGTGTCAAAAAGCTTGTATAAGATAAAGAAGAGGATGAGGCATTTAATTTGAATATAACATTTTGATCTTTGGGATTGAAAAGTCATAAGTGCATGAATTTTATCTTAAAAAATTCTTTCTACATATTTATTTGTATTTTTAGATAATAAGTAAATATAAAAATGAAAATACTTTATGTAATTATTTTTTAATTAAGTTATTGAAATGTTTATGTATCTACATGGATAATAAATATACATTTTAGTGATGTGGGTCTCATGTAACAACCAAATTTTAAATGATGTATCCTATAAAATTTTAGGATCTTAATGGAGGTAAAATCCACTCTAGATCATGAATTATAGTTATGGGTTAAACAATGTTATGGTGGAATAACAATTAGAGCATGCAGGTTGTTAACTAGGTTTGCTTATAGTGAAATGAATCCTAGTAGAGAAATAGAACCTAAGTGAGTGTGATGGATGGGTGGTACCCAATATAGAGTGGGTACATATCAATCAAATAAAATAAAAAATGAGGGAAGGGTAGAACATAAAATAAGGTTATGTGATCTTAAATGCTCACTTCCTAGGTTGTTTTCTTAGTGGACAAGTTCTCTCAAAACTAGTGATTACTGCTTGTAGTTATTTCACACTCACAAGTAAACATAGTTATGAATTTTGGGGATGATTGGTATAGGAAAATTGATGGTCTCAACTAAAGTTTTATTACTTTATATATTCTCTTTCACAACCTTAATTGGAAGGTTACAATGTGGGCCTTGTAGGAATCTAAGGTAGTTTTTGCACACACTTTGGAAAACTATACCAAAAAAATCACTTATACACACTAAGAATATTAACATAGTTTAAAATAATTTCCTAATAATATCTACTAACTCTCAATATAACTTTCACATATATAGTTAGCATGTATTGATAAAACAATTAGAATTTAAATGTAGATTTTTCACACTTCAAATTATTATATTATAATAACCAAAAGAGTAAAAACTCAATATCACATGAATGAGAGGAGATAATACAAATTAAATTTCATGAAAATCAAAAATTGATCCACTCTTGTATTGATCAAATCTTCCAACCCTTTGGAATGAGAAATTACATAAATATATTGACTTGGGTATGGAATGCCTCATCCTCCAAGTGTATGTGAACTCATGGTTATATGATTCAGTTAGAACCTTAGTTGTAATTTTAGTCTTAAAATTACATGCTTGTAGTTAATTACATTTATGTCAAAATTAGTGGGCATGTGTAATTTAATACAACATGTGCATGCTTATAATAGTTTAGGAAATTTTGCACATATGTTATAAGTGTAAGTAAATTTTGACTAAATTATGCATGTATACATATAAAATTAGACTTCAAATCAAGGTTGATTAGGTGCTTGCATGGATTATGAGGTTGTTGGAGGTACTAAAGTGGATGTTATTATTGACCTGGGATTTCTAGTGCTAACATTATTCTTCACTTCTAAATATTTATAGTGCTTGTGCCTAATGTCATACTGATATCTGATAATATCCATGTTAAAGAGTGGAGGCATATGCACCTTGTTCACCTACTCTAAGACCCTTGAATTTCAAATTTTATATACCTTAAGTTAGATCTAAAGATTTCAATGTAGGGACCTTCTTAATAAAATTTAGCTCAACCTCTATTTCATCTAGGGTCTTCCATTGTATATCTTACTTGAAACTATTTGAAGCTTGTTATAAGACTAGGTCAAAATTGGTCCTATTTATAACTCTCCTTATAAAATATTTGTCCTATGAAATATTCAATTCATCCAAATTTTTCTTGGTGAGAGTATCCTATTCTAAATATTTTGACATCATTGCCTCACCTGCATCAATCTATTCCATATCCTCTAGTGTGCTGATGATCACAAATTTGAGGGCATTGGTAGCCTCCAATGGTGCCATCAGGTTCAAATATACATATTCCTTAATGTTTATGAAAAGAATAAGTAATTTTAGTTTATTCTCATTTATATTTAAATAATTAAACAATTTGGTAGTACGTAATATATTGGATGCTAATTCTACCCTCATTACACTAATAACCTCAATAGTTTTGTATAATATGGATGTTGAACTCTAAACATCCATTTAAATTTGTAATGGAACATGAAAAATGATTTAATTTTTTTTGGATTATTGGTGTATTGTTCCTAATTTAGTAAAAGGATGTGAGTAGTAAAATTAGTAATCAAATATGCAATAATTAAGCTACTCATTTATGTAAACTAGATTATAATTTTAACATTTCTAAAAATAGTAATAAGAGATGGAAAATAAGATTTAGCTAGAAACTGACTGATACATTTGAGAAAGGTATGATATTCATTGTGTAGGGCTAGGGCACTATTGCAAACTAAGATCTATACTTCATTTTATAATTAGATAGGAGTGATGAAAGTGGAAAGGACTGGCACCGGTGATGTAATCTACCTCTACCAATGTTGTCTTAAGGATTTGAGCTTTTTGATATTTTTTTTCTAGGTCTGTATGACCTTGTCCATGAATTTTTTGTAGCTAGAAGTCTATAGAACTCCCTGTAGAGAAGAATTTCTCTTCAAAACCTATGTTCTATTTTGCTTTGACCAATTTAAAGAAAGAGGATGGGATTAGTATGTGTAAGATTCACTAGATATGGATCCACACCCCTTGTGTGGACACACTACCTACATACCAATACTTTTAAGAGGGATCAAGCCATATGTTATTCTCCCACTTGATGTGCTTTGTGTAATTGAGTGTATGAATATGAAAAAATGCTAAACTAGATATGTTTGAGGTGGATAGGGATTGGTGTAAGGATTTGAATAAGCTTGTAAGTGTATTACCTAGCTATATTGAGAGAATAGGGAAGATTTATTGAGTAGTCTTGTTTGTATTCTTGCTTTCTTAGTGATAATTACCAACCCTTTCTAAATTATCTTTGAATGGGATTTATAGGGATCTATTGGTCATGGGTTAAATGTACTCACATTAGGATGAGAAGGAGAAGGATGGGGAACCAAAATAAATTGACCATTGGGTCCATAAATGGACTTAGACAAGATCATCAAAAGTAGACAAGAGTGGCACTAATACTATAGTCCTAGTGTAGCACTATTGTCTTGAGTAGATGGGACCTAGGGGGATGGATCTGTCATGGAAAGAGGGGTTTGACTTAGTTGAGATTAAGTCTTTAAGGCTATGTATGATTAAGAATCAGTTAAAATATGCTTATGAGGTTCATGAGATAAATCAAGAGGTACATAAGGGTTTTATGTCATTAGTTATGCTCAAGTTACCACTTTTCACATTTTATATGACTACATTTACCCCCACTTTATTTTAGTGATGCAACAAAGTGAAATACTATGATAAAGGAAAAATAAAAAGTGTACTTAAATTTACTTGAAAGGGTAAATCTCATGAATCTGTGTGATGCTAGGTGTGCATTGAGAGAACATGTCATAAATTGTAAATTTGTAAGAAAAATAAATAGTAGATTAGTTCTTGCTAGATACAGTATATCTAAAATATGAATGTATAAGGTTGCATAAGAGATCGAGGAAGAGAAAGGAATGTATACACATCATCAGGTATGTAAACCAATATAAAACATATTGTGATGATAAGTGATGTTGAGTAATTCTGAATATGTGTTAAACTAAGAGTAATATCATGGACAAAGTTGAATGCTCAATTCCCTGAGAGTGGCTCAAGAATGTAGAGGATAAATCTTTGGCTCCTTCATCACCCACTAAGTGAAGCTAGGTTATCATGCATTTATTGATCAATGTTTTGAATATGTGTCTAATCCCTCTAGGTATGTGGCTAAATATTATAAAGGTTCGCTAGTCATTTGGCTCCATCACTACCATGTAAAGTGAAGCTATGAACTGATATCGATATGAAATGTATGTAGTATGAGATGGAACCTAAATACCATGAATGTAGTATGATATGAAAATGTTGGCATGGATATCCAAATGTATGATGGAAACTAGGACATGTTTGACCACTTTGAAAGATGGAGATTAGGCTTGTATGAAAGCCACTCTGAACTGGTACACTAGGATTATATGAAAGCTACTCTAAAATGAAGAAGTTGGGCTTGTAGTAAATCCATCCCAAAAATAATTCCAACCACTTATAGATGGAATAAGGCATGTAGCTATTGAGAATGTCTGGGTAATACTAAACTCTAAAAGGAAAATAAAACAAATATGCTACACACATTGCCACTAATCACTAGTGTCTAGAACATGGATTTTGATCTATAAGTTATACCAGCTACTATATCTGAAACTAGAAATGAGAGCCATCATTTCATGAATTGTTCCCCTTATTTTTATATTATCTAAGTAAAAGTGTACTAAAAACTAACGATTCTCAATTTGTCTAACTGTGTAAAATTGTAGCTAAACCTACTTTTTAGCCTATTTCTAAAAAGTTTTTTTTTTTAGATAAGAGCACCAAAAGAGGATACTAGTGGAACTAACACTATATTCTAAGTTGGTTACTATTGTCCTAGGATAAATCTAATGATTGTTTTGACATTTTCACTATTTATCTAGTC
Source organism: Torreya grandis (assembly GCA_037957365.1). Taxonomy (NCBI): domain Eukaryota; kingdom Viridiplantae; phylum Streptophyta; class Pinopsida; order Cupressales; family Taxaceae; genus Torreya; species Torreya grandis. The sequence goes on along the minus strand of JARHVA010005224.1, from coordinate 265,481 downwards.
CATTCTGACTAGTTTTACGTCTAGTTGTTATTCTAGGTGTGCTGAATGTTGCTTTTTCAACCATTAAGAGCTTTGATATTTATGACAAAAACCCTATTTGTTTCCCCCTCTTTTGAGGGTAGGAATGAATACCCTGTAATGACTACCCTTAGAATAAATAACCTACAAAGTGTGTTATGATACAAATATACATGATATAACATTGATAATCGATAAGATATCTCAAGATATATCATGATTTGTATGGAGATATTATTAGATCAACATGGATATACCTAGATGGATATAATAATGTAATAACATGTACAATGTACTAAAATAGAAATATAATAATGGTTATTTGTTAGTTGGAGGGATGGAGCATGATTTCCATCATGGCATCTAAGAAATCAAGATAATGCATGATTTAGATCATGGCATTGCAAATAGTGAGAAGCAAAAAAACAAAAAACACATAAGGCAAGAAGTAAAAAGCATACAAGGGTGGATAAGGGGACAAAAAAATAAGGGACATGGGAACATGTCACTCATACTAGAAGGCAAGCATACAAGTCATGTTAAAATTCCATAGACACATACAATTGAAATAAGCAAAGTTGGCATGGAAGATATAATCACATAGAAGAGTACAAGCAAAGGACATTGAAAAATGTCCTAAGGCACACACAAGACATAAAAGTAAAGGACATTGGCAAATGTCTTAAGTTACATACATGAGACAAATAAGAACTAATAAATGTAATCATATATCTTATGCAAAGCAAAAAAGGAAAGAATGTAATAACTAGAAATATAATCGCATCTAACTAATCAAAGCAAGAGGGAAAGTATGAAAGACATATTAGTACAAGACAAGGTGTATGATAATAGATACATAAGTTTGATATACTAGTAAGATGTTGATATAGTAATATTTATAAGCTAGTAATTAATCTACATCAACATGATAACTAGAGTGTGTGGTGTAGGAATGACATAACTTGGATGGTGTAGTCATGTAGAAGATACCCACAGTGGGTATGTATATCGATGTATATCTCAATGTATAATTAAGATGCCCCCTCAATGGGTATAGTGAAGCAATCAAAGATTTGGATGTCACGATGAGTCTCATGGGAGACTTCTTATCATGGTGTCTTATATCAAGGAGAGGAATCATGCATGCTCATGAAGCATGATGGAAATCTTGAGATTGTGGCTCTAAAAGCTATATATGCTATAAATGATCTAAAATCTTTGAAGTAGAAACTAAGTGTGGGGTCTCCCTATAACTCTAAGAAGTGGATATAACTTTAGGGATTCTAGGGACCCATATGGTAGTATGAGAAGTTATCTAAACATGTGTTCTATGAGTAGATGAATGAGATCTCAATGATACTACTCTAGGTGTGAACACTATAGCTAAAATATATATAGAATCTTGAATTTATGGAAGTGTATGAAATTTATGTGCTAGCAATGGATTCTTCAACTATGTTTGAATTAGAACTAGAGGAGGAATTATAATTGGTGGAAAAACTAGACTTGAAGGCTAAACTAAAACTGGTGACTACAAAGTAGAATATGGATTTAAAGTGGGAAATAATAAATCATATGGAACTCCACCAATTATAACAACCTGATTAACATGAATGAATTTCACACATCTATGAACTATAAAAGGTACTGCTTTAAGTTTCTAAATCTATGGTTGACAAAGTAGCATATCAAAAACTCTTGCAATAGGAACTATAGTAAATGGTGTGGTCACATATGTTAGTCCAAATTGTAGAGGAAGTATGATCTCACCCAATGAAATCTATATGTGCCCATTGAATCCACTGATAATTGTGTCCATTAGAGTAATATCCTACTTTGAATATCTTAATGATATAATAATATCATAGTACACAAATTCACACTAGATCCATTATCTATGAGAACATTATGAATAGGATGATTATAGATGTAAGCTCTAATAAAGAGTGCATGATAATTTGAATCATCCTCGATGATCTCCTACTATGAGAAGGAGATGGAAGGTCTAGATGGAACTCTGGAACTATATACACCAATCATGTTGCTTAAAATATGTGTCTTAAGTGAAGGTGTCATATATTTATCTGGTCATAGATGTGCAAGATATGCATGGTGAACCATGATGTGTCCCCTATCTCTTGTTTATAATTCTACTAAAAAAAGAGATGAGAAGATTTTTAAAGCTTTATCCTATGTTTTCTTTTCCTAAGGAGGCTCAATTGAAGTGCCAAGATCAATATGATTTCCATTTATCAAATCTTATATCTTGTGTCTCAAACTAATGCATCTATTTGTTGTATGGCCTGGTGCCCTATAAAACTTAGAAAATGCATGCTGATCATATCCCTGTGAAAGAGTATTGATTAGGTCAACTTCCCAAATGGGAGGGAGAGATAGGATGTTACATTCTAATAGCTAGAGTAAAAATATGGCTGGAGAAACTAGTAGATTGGTAAAGGTTAACCAAGGAGGTGCTGATAAAACCACACATTGAAAGGGCTCAAAATCCACATTAACTATTGGTTGATTTTGACTCTTTCTATCATTAACCTTGACTTTATATGGGACTTTGTTGTTACTCTTGTTTCTTATGTGTGATATACTTGTATACTTGATTTTTCCAATTAAAATTAGTTTGATTTCTCTTTACTTTAGTGTGTGACACAATTCAATGAAAGAAAATAATATTTTGAACATAATTGATTCATGTAAAGATGGTAGAATACTCTATTTGAATAGATCTTGTAACTATTGATCGATCATAGGGCTAGTCATCTTAGCCAAAATAGTCTTATATCTAAGAACATAATGTGTGAGATCCTCATTTGCCCTTTGTTTCTATTGTGAAACTTGGGAATATGAAACCTTATCACCAATGTTAAGCTAAAATGAGATGGGAACATGTCAGCTAAAGGATTGAATGCATTGACTGACTACTTTGGTAGACTATAAAACTATTGTAAAACATAATCCTTTAGGATCCATGGAAATAACTTTGTAAGTATCCAATCATTTGGCACATAGTCTAAGCATGCTACATGAAAAACTCTCAAATGTGTCTCTGGATCATCTTTGCCATCATATAGAGTAAGCTTGGGTTGAAAATAACCTTGTGGCAAGGGTGTAAAAGCAATGTGATGCACCAATGGTGTATGTAGTAGATAAAAATAATCCAAAGTCTATGTAGGTCTAAAGGTACCTTTCTCAAGATGTAGCACCTTGGATTGAAGAGATTTTATCTCTTTCATAAGGTTTACCACATTAGAAGACAAAGATGTACTAGTTGTAACTAGTGGAATAGAGGTAGGTTGGGTTGCTATAAGGGTTGTTGAGATATAGTTACCCCCATAGTGTCATTTACAACTGGTTAATATGAAGTAATAGAAGACTCAACTTGTTTATCCATTTTAATTTCCATGATAGATTGTAAAATAAGAGTAAGATCTTTGGGCTAGTCTTGAAGTCTTTCTCAAAAAAATTATAGGATTAAATATTTATTAAGGAAAACTTCATTATTAACAATTGGTGGAAGCTGATCAAAAGTCTAATGTGGTGGATCATGAACATCAGTGTCTATATCATCATTGTTATTCTCATATTGTTCTTTGTCAAAATTATCCTCATTGAAATTGTTGTAATTTGGATCTGTATAATCTATAACAAGACCTTGAGTTGGTTGTTTATCCATGGTATATGGCCAAGTTGAAAGAATCTAGGTGAATTTAGGAGGATTTCCACTAAGTCTTATACTTTATCTTGAAGTAAGATATGAAAAAAAATAGGTGGCATAAGTAAAATAGCTTGGATGATGGTAGAAAATATTAAATGGATATAATATAAACAAGGAACTGGAATATACATAAAAAGTATATGAACCTCACAAGCATGTAAGGTGATACATCAAAAATCAATGGGGTGTATTATATTCAATTAGGGTTTGATAGATAATTATTTTTAAATTTTACTATGAAAATTTGAAATTTGAAGTGAATTTTTGAGTTAGATATGTAAGTAAAAATCAAAAAATTATTGGAAAATTTGTGATTTAACAAGACCTAGTGTATACAACTAGGGTTTCAAAAAATAAATGTTTCTAAAAATTAGTATTGAATTTTAAAATTTGAAGTTAATTTATGATTTAAATATGCTTGTAAAAAATTAGAAAATTATTAGGAAAATATTGGGACCTAGTATGGGCAACTAGGTTTGACAAAAAAATATTTTAAAATTACTACAAAATTTTAAAATTTAATTCTAATTTTTTATTGTATTATGAAGGTAGAAAATTAGACAAATATGGAAAAAAATCAATAGGAAATTTACCCTAGGGTTTTTAGGGTTTTTATGTGTAAATGAAGTAAGTCAAGTTTACCAAATGATTTAACAATTTTGGGAATATTGGTGTATTATCCCTAATTTAGTTAAAGGGTGAGTAATAAAATTAGTAAATAAATATACAATAATTAATCTACTTATTTATGTTAACTAGATTACAATTTTGACCTTTCTAAAAATATTAATAAGAGATGGAAAAGAAGACATAGCTAAAAACTAATTGATACATCTAAGATAAGGTTTGATATTTACTATACAAGACATGGGCACTATCATAAACTAAGATCTAGGCTTTATTTTGTAATTGGATAGGAGTGTTGAAATTGGATAGGAGTGGCACTTATGTTTTAGTCCACCTCTACCAATATTATATTGAGGATCTGATATTTTTGGGTTTTGTTCACTAGGTATGTGTGACCCTGTCCATGAAGTTTTAGGAGCTAAAAGTTTGTAGAGCTCCCTGTAGACCATATTTTCTCTTCAAACCCTATGTTCCATTATGCTTTAACCAATTTTAAGAAATAAGAGGGGTTTAATGTGTGTAATATTCACTAGGCATGGATCCACATCCCTTGTGTGGGCACACTACCTACATACTAATACTTTGAAGAGGGATCAAGCCATATGTAGTTCTCCCACTTGATGTGTTTTATAAAATTGATTGTATGAATATGCAATAATGCTAAACTAGATGTGTTTGATGTGGATAAATACTGGTGTAAGGATTTGAATAAGCTTATAAGTGTATTGGCTAGTTGTATGTAGAGAATAGGGAAGATTTCTTGAGTAGTCTTGCTTGTATTCTTGCTTTCTTAGTGATAATTGTCAACCCTTTCCAAATCATCTTTGAATGGGATTTTATAGGGATCTATTAGTCATGAGTTGGATGTACTCATGTTAGGTAGACAAGGAGTAAGATGGAGAACTAGAAGAAATTGACCATTAGGGCCAAAAATAGACTTGGAAAAGAGTGCTAAAAATGGATAGGAGTGGCAACAATGCTATAGTCCTAGTGTTGTGTTATTCTCCTAAGCAGATAGGACTTGGGGGGATGGGTATATCATGGAAAGAGGGGTCTAGCTTAGTTAGGATCAAGTTTTGAAGGATATAGATGATTGGGAATTAGTGAAAAGATGCTCATGAGGGTTATGAGAGAAAGAAAGAGGGACCTAAGGTTTACATGTCATTAGCCACTCTCAAGTTACCAATTTTCACATTTTATATGACTACAAATAATTTGTTATTATTCTCTCAGTTGTTCCAATTCTTGCTCTATCTCTCTCCATGATATTCATGTACCTTTGTGTATTTATAATAGATAATCCTTATGTGTTTCAAAATATGATTTAAAATCCTATATATATATACATATATATATATATACACATATATATACATATATATGTGTGTGTGTGTGTGTGTGTGTGTGTGTGTGTGTGTCCCTAGTTTTCTATCTTTCCTCTTAAATAAGGTGAACATTTCTTCCCTTTCCTCCACTATGACTGCTCTTCTAGTCTCATCTTACAAATTCCTTTTCCTAACCCTCTGTACACTCCTTATAGATTTTCAAATACTATACTTACAATGGAAAATTTGGTAATGACTAGATTAGGACTTTTATAGGAATTTGATTAAATGTTTGTTTCTCACTATGGAGGAATATCTAGGTTGGGTCCATGTGTTGAGTGTCTGAAGTTACAGTCTCACCAAAAATCTCACCCAATGTTTGATTCAAATTTCCCTCTATGAAGGGATCAAGGAGTGAAGGCCATATGATTTTGGACCAGTCCAATCCACCATATTATGGTATTAATGGATAGATTATACTAGCCTTTTCTTCTTCTCACCCTTCCTAATGGTTATCATAGTTAGCTATTGATAAGGACTAAGAGGGGGAACTATAAAACTTAATTGTAAAGATGAAATATCTAATTGGGGGGTGGATATTTCTCCCCTTCCTTTCTTTGTGTCCTTTTTCTTGGTTCTCATGGGGGTTAGAAAAATTGTGGAAGAAACATCAATAGGAATAGTAGGAGTGGATGTGGGAGGAATAATTAGAGGAATACCAACTGAGGAAGTACGAACTTCAAGGGTAGAGGATGGATCATATACCCTTAGAACTAATAGATTTGGTTGAAAAAGGGGATTAATAGGATCAACCTACACCTTGGGGACTAAGAGAGGAGGGGGCCTAGGAGGGGTGAATGAATTAGTACTAAATAAACTAGTTACAAAAAAATAAACATGGGAAATAATAGGGGCAATAAAAATTAAAGGGGTTGTTGGCTCACCTGATGTTTACTTATGCAATGCTACCTTTCCCTTTGATTCCTAGACTCAAGATATTTGTTATTTATAATTCTCTCTCCTCATTTAAAATATCCCCATTAACTACCATTTATGTGGCTGGCTCTAATGATGGTGCTTCTATGATTGAGCTCTATATTAAGGATTAAGGCCTTGGTTTATTTATATAATATATGGTTGCATTGGGAGTAATGGAAGGATCTAGCTATGTGGTTGAAGTAACCACATCATCAACCTATGTAAATTATGTAACATTACCTTGGGTAGGGACCTCAAAATCTAAAAATCCAAGATAGATGAGATCATCTTGTCTTCCCCCAATTAAGGTATCTAGTACCCATACTTCCTTCTTCATTGTCTTAAGTGACATAGGGGGTGTTTGGGACAATTGACCTTTTTACCCTATTGGCTAAGTAGTTATTCTAATCTAGAAGTAAATTGTATCTCATTTTTCAACTAGTGTAAGTCTAGTTCATGCCTCTTTTATATAAACGGAATATTCCCCTTGAATAAGTTTTAGAAATTCTTCATTAAACTTAATTGATTGTGTCCTCTCTAAGACTTGATCATCATTTTAAGCATTGAAGAACAAAAATTCATGATCATATACCTAATGTTAATAGTTGATGCCTAGTACTTTGATATGGTATTGTACCTATGCATGGGGACCCTAGTCCTTGTGTGGTAATGAAGCCAAGGAGTAGTAATATCTATATTTCCTTACCTCATATAAGTGATTTATTTTAGTGTAGCACATCCTTCCAATCATGAGGTTAGATTAGTGAATGTAATATTTCTTATTATTATGCATTCATCATCAATACCCCACCATAACTAGTATGTTATTTCTTTCTCTACTAGCTCATCCAGGACATACTTGGCGAGGCACAATGGTGTAAGCTTATGGCCTATAACCATGATGACTATGTTATAATGGTATATCCAATAGTCTCCCCTAATAAATAATGTATTTTTGATATTGTTTGATATCCTAGGTAGGGGACTCATGGATGGTCCTCCATACCTATGTGTAAATGTCCTCAATGATGCATATAATGTTACGAGTGTACACACATATGTACATGAAGGAGTAACTATAACATATCATGTTTTTTATATAATCTATATGGGAGCTCTATAGTAATCCATTTTGAATGTAAACTATGCCCAAGATAACATAAATTAATTAAAACATCATGTAAAAGTGACCTCATAAAGGATTCTTGTCCTTATGCTAAATATGCTCTTGTAGCCTTACTCCAGTCACTTCTCCTAGATAAAAGGTTAATTTTGATGTTATTAAGAATTAAATCAATGAAAATAATTTTAGGTAGAGGAATTTGATTCTTGGGAAGATAAATATTGTGTTTAATAGTGCCATCCCAATCTAGATTCCCATTCTAAATTTTGTTATCAGTGTGGTCTACTTGTTGATTAAATTGATTGTCTCTTTAGGAAACATCCAACTCCTAAATGTATTATCAATAGTTTTTTATTTCTTCCATTCCACTACTATATATATTATAAGTGGGATATGGAATAGGAAGGGGGAAACACCTATAAATTATGTCACTAGAGATACAGGCTACAACCATTTTGCGCTTGATATTATGCATGTATTCTCCTCCAAATATCTTCCTATAAAAGAATAAGTATCATAGGAGATTGATACAAGGGAAAAATGTTAGCTTCATAAGTATGAAGTGAAACCCTTATTTCTTTAATTGGAGGATTTATGGATAATTGGTACTAAATCAATCCTCATGTGTATGTGTGTCAACCTTGCATATGGTGTCCCACAACATCAACTATTTGATATAGTCATTTTTAAATAGAGGAGGTTAAAAGTGTGTATCCATGTACTTAGTAGAATATTTTATGGATAATCTTGAAGGAGGGAGATTTATAAAAAATGACCTAGATGAGGATGCCATTATTCTTAAGTTGGCAATCATTCAACTCTCCTGAGTATATTATTGTGAAGACATTGGTACTAGGGATATATCATAAGAGAGTAATTGAGTTCATAATTTATATTGAGATCAAATGGGAATATTATCATTTAAACTACTTTGATATAAATTTGACACTAATTTCCAATTTGTGTACCATTAATGTTCAACATATATAACTTTGATTTGTTCTTTCAATTCAAACTTTTCCACTTCATTTGGTAGGTATGCCAAATAGACACCATTGACATATAGTAGGAGTGCCACATCATTTCCCTTTGCTAGGTGTCACTTTTCACTTCTTCAGCTTTAGTTTACCAAGTATCAAGTCTTTCGATATTTGTAAGTTAGGAGTTGGGATATAACATTGTTTTTAAGGAAAATGAGCATCTAAAGAAAAAGTTTTAAACACTTTTCTCAAAGACCTAAATGAGTGATAGGAATTTTATGATTGATTTTGATGAAGACTTGAATGTGTCAAATCCTTATGGTGAACAAAACCACCAAATATTGAAACATGTTAAAGGAATTTTTTAAGAAAAATAGCTGAACATTTTTTCTAAAGGCTTAAACAACTCAAGGAATTTTGTTGAAGGATATTTTCTAAAGAAATCCTATGAAGACCTAGATAAACCAAAGTGTAAAACTTTAGAAGCTTAATTACTGAAGAATAGTTGTTGAAGATTAAATGGAAAAGTGTTCCTAATATAAGGCATATATATCTTCAAGGTCCCACACATCAAAATTATAAATAGATGTTTTGAATCAATCCACTAAATGAAAATTCAAAAGAGTAAATTCCTATGGAAGTACATAAAAATTTAAAGTGCTAAAGACCTTAATGTGTCAAAGGAATTTGTTGAATGAATGTTCTGAATAAAGTTTTGAATAAAACCATAGATGATTGAAGTATGACAGAAGAATTTGGTGAACAAAATTTCCAAATAAAATCACCAAAGTGTATGTTTTGAACATAATTTCTAAATATTATGTTTTGAATAGAATCATTGAAGACCTTTTTGCACTAAGTATTCCTACCAAGGCATTTTTCCAAACAAAAAAAATCCAAATCCTAAATATTACACAAATTCCAAAAATCATTAGTAGGTTATTCAAAAAAAGGTCAAAAAAGGTATGTTCATATGTCTACTAAATAATAGAGTTCACACAATACATAAGGCCCTTCTTTTTATAAAACATCTAAGATAGGGGTATAGACCAATTTCAAAAGATAGTGGGTCCCTATTCTAAAAAAATGAATGGGGGTATGTTAGATACAACAAATGGTGACTCATAGGGGAAATACTCCCAAGTATTTGAGAATTTAGAACTTTTAGTTAATAACTCTTAAATCAAACATGAACTATTTTACATAGGATAATCAAATCAGATATGAAGAAAGTGAATCACATTAGTCACATGCAACATAATTGTGTTTTCATTTACCCTAGATCTGTGTGTGAGGAAGTGACTTCCTTTTACCCCTATTATGAGGATGTTAGTATATAAGTGGGATAATTTTAGGTTTCACTCTGGTTTTTGAAAAAAATTGAAAATCAAGGAAGCTCTAGAATTGTTATGTTGCCACATAGGTGTCCATAGCCCTAATAGAGGTATCATGGCTTCCTTATCTATCCTTCTCATGTATTATTTCATTATTCATGGTTTTTTGACCTTATTTCATCATTTTAATATCTTTGAGCCCCTTTATATTTTTATTTTAGGCATGTTGGATCCCTCTTTTGAAGATGTTGTGATCTTTATGTTTGTTATATTTTCTTTTGAAGAACATTGTTGGGAGAGGGAGATTAGAAATCAAAATGAGCTGGTATCTATGAAATCATAAGTTTACTAGATTATTCATGTTAGTTGTACCCATATCCATGTTTATTTCCTCAAACAAGTATTAGTATGATAAGTGCACTTGATCCAAGGAAAGTGAAAAAAATATAAGACACATATGTGATGATGAGAGTAACCTTCACATGCCTAATGAAAGTATTTAATGTTAGCTTGTTCATGATCCATATTATATTTGTACACTTGAATTATTAAAATATAAAATGTATGGGTGAAAAATCCTACAAATAATCAAATTTATGTGCCTATTCTTGGCATGTATTCCCATATGTTAATCCTTTTTCCTTTTAACATGTTAAAGGTAGTCTCAATAGGTTGGATATTTGCTTTAAACATACTAGGGAAAGTCAATTATACTACCATATGATAAATGGAAATGTCTAATCTATAACATAGGAAACTATTTTATAAAATGAACTACTAAAAACTAAGAAAGTTATCCAAGGAAGTGGGGAAACTATTATATGAAATCATAAAATGTATTCTAATAAAATAGAAAATATACCATAATCCTACTCTTACCATAAAATTTTTTCCTATTTAGGGATATTGTTAGATGTACAACCATGAATTAATGCTTTAAAAACTATCCATGGACTGGATATGTCATATCATTACCTTGGAAGTCCCTCAAATGGAAAGCATTGCTACCTAATATATCTAATATTTGATAAGGTCCAATCCATAATGGGGTAAACTTGTCATTTTGTCCTTTATTTTCATGGGATTTATCCTTGAGAAGAACCATGTCAAATATTTTAAATGCTTTGAGTTTTTATCTTTTTTCAAACCATCTCTTTACTACATTTTGATGTTTACTAAAGTTATATAAGGCCTTAGTCCTTGAGTCTTCCATTTCTATTATGTCTAGCAATTGAGACTCCACCTTATCACTTAATTCCATGTATTCATTTATAAACTGATATGTTGTCATATTAAGCTTGTTTGGGAAGATAGGTTGTCTCCCATAGATTAGTAATTAAGGTGAGGCTTTGAGTGATTGCTTATATCTTGTTCAATCATCCCAAAATTCATAATTTAGTAGATTATGCCAATCTCTATTTTTATCATGTAGACTTCTTAATGGCATAAATCAAGTTCTTGTTTATTGACTCAATCAACCCATTTCCTTGTGGGTTATGGTTGGATGATTACTTGATGGTGATTAAATTATAATGGGCCCATTTAGTAAATTTAGCTAATTTGAATTCTTGTCCATTGTCACATACTAGAGAGATAAGAGTATCAAATCTAGTTGTGATATTTTCATACATAAATTTAATCACAAATTTTTCTATTGAATGATTTATAGCTATAGCTTCAGTCCATCATGTGTGATAGTCTATAGTAGTGAGAAAAATATTGAGTCTTACTGAAGAATTAGGATTAATTATCCTAAGGAAGTCTAATCCCCATTAGTGGAATGATATTCCTTCAATCACTGGTTATAGAGGCATGGTTGCAAGTGCTTCCCTCTTTGATAGGACATGGAATTCATGGCATGTTTAAATTTAAACATGTGAATCCTTGAATACTATTGGATAGTAATAACCCATTATAAGGATTTTATGGGTAGTGTTGTTTCTGTAGGGATGACCACTACCTATCTTCTAGTGAAAATTTTCCAAATTTTTTGAGCTTCCTCTCATGATATGCATCTTATTTATATGTATTCATAATTAATTTTATATATGATCCCTTTTCTAATCATATAATGAGACACTTTTAGTCTCATATCTCTCCTTTGTTCTCTTTTGAGATTTGGGGAGTAGGTCCCTGTGAGCAAATACTGATTTATATCAATATACTAGTCACCTTTAGATACTTAGTTTTCACAAACCTCCTCAATCATGACACATGGTATAGGCTTAGTCATGACCTAAATTATGTCTTTACCTCTAATGATCTTGGAAGGCTTAATTTCTATGTCAAATTCTTTTAATTTTGCAATCCATTTTCCTCTACATTTTCCTAATTCATTTTGTGATAAAGTGAGATTAACAATATGATCCAGTACAATGGCAATTATATTATTCCTTAGGATGAAATTTCATAATTTTTTCACCACTTTGAGAGGGAAAAATATTTTTTATCTATCATAGAATACCTAAGTTCTGATTCTTTCAAGTTTGTACTCATGAACGTGATAGGATGCTCGCTCTCCTCTTTATTTTGGGTGAGCACAAAAATAATAGTATGTTCTAAAGTGAATGAATATAAGAAGAATTATTTGGTTAAGTCTAGACTTATCAGTACAAGGGCCTAACATATTTCATATTTAATGTCTTGAAAATACTTTCAAGCTTCTTATTTCCATTAAAATTTAGAATCCTTCTTGATCATTGAATTTAGAGGTCTAATGAATTCTTCAAATCCTGATATAAACCTTCTCATGAAGTTTATCTTCCAAAAGAAAGATTTGAGTTCCTTCTTGTTATTTGGGAAAGTAATTTTTTACATCCATTGAATTATATTTGGGTTAATAATAATCTCATCTTTGGTGATGATATGACCCAAGTTCTTGCCTTTTATGACATCAAATATGTTCTTTTTGGGGTTCAAAAAAATGCCAAACTTTTTGAAATTTTAAAATATTGATAATAGGTGTCCTACATGTCAATCCTTGTTTTTGAGAAGACTATAAGGTCTTCCATGTAAATAACTATACATTTACCTATCATCCCCTAGAAGGCATGGTCTATAGATCACTTAAACATGGCACCTACATTAATTAGACTGAATGACATTATATTACATTCATAAGTAGCCTACTTCATGGTGAATGTTGTCTTTATTATGTCTTCTAATTCTACTAGCAACTGGTTATATCTTGGAAATCCATCCAAGAAAGACATCATTACTGAACCACTCACTATTTAGATGACTTCATTCATGGAAGGTAATGGATAATTATATTTTTTAGAATCTTTATATAAGTTTTTTAAATCTACACAAAGCCTAATCTCTCCAACTTTTTCTTGTCTAGGACTAAGTTAGCCACCTAAGTATAATGTTTGATAATAAAGACTATTTTTGAACCCAAAAACTTATCCACCTCCTTCAAAATAAGGCATTACAAGATAATATTTATCAGTATTTGCCTCTACCTAAATGATTTATGGTCTAACCTAAATGGAAATTATATGAGTGATGACCATTGGGTTGAAAATATTTAGGTTTTCATATGTCCCTACAATCAATCTTTGTATTGAGCAAGTAATCTCTTCATTCTATACATTTCCTCTAGATTATAACTAATACTAATGTTGACATACCATGGGTTGTACTCATCTCCTAGATTTTCCCTTTAGAATTTAGACTCATTTACTTTTGGATAAATTTATTGTTGATCTCAAAGATCTAAATCAAATGTCCTTTCCAAGGAAAACATTCCCAAAGGGAGGTAGTTTTCCTTTAGTTGAATAACTCCTTATTCCCCTAATTCTTCTTGGAATATGTAACTAATTTCCTTTTCATCAGTGATTTGAGACTCAAATTTTATTGAGTTAGTTAAGAATTAGACAATCTATTGGTCAGCATCAAAAACATGGAAAATTTCCATGTTGTATGGAACTAATGGATAAGGCACTATCTCAATGGATAATCTTTTTACCTTGGACTCATGTAAGGGTGCCAAGTTGGAAAATAAGGAAAATAATGAATTAGTAGCTTGATTTTATTCTCTAGGAACATCCATTATGTTAAAGGACTTATAAGACTCAATCAAATCCCATGCTTTATGTTTGTACCTTTTTAGATATGATAGCTTCAATTGGTATTTATTTCTAACCTAATAGACTAAAGATTATAAATCTCCATAAATCAACAGTTGTTTGATATTATTTTTAGAGAAAAATGTAGTCCCAAAATGAGTGCCTCATATTTCACTATGTTATTGGTGTGAGGGAGTTGCCATATATATATATATATATATATATATATATATATATTAATAGGTATTTCATGCCTTGTGTGTCCACCAATTCAATTTTTAAACTTGATCCTTGCTTGGATCTTGCACCATCAAATTTGAGGTTCCACAATGGGTAAGGTCCATATATTTTTGGTTCCCACACTTCATGCTTTATATTAAAGTTATAAATACCAAGGTTAGGAGATTTATTAATTAATTATTCATTATTTTTAGTGTATTTGATAGTTAGATGCTTCATTCTTAGCTCTTGATCCATTCAAATTTTGTTTGGAATAAATCTCCATGGTAACCCAATGTGAGAGAGGTATGTTTTTACATACCTGTTTAGTGTCTTGGACCAACTTTGTAGAGGTAGAGTCCATATCTTTCCATAATATATACTACCAGTATGTTGATCATCATCTATACTTGTGGTTCAGATGCAACTTGTATTTGTACATAATTTAGCTCTTCTACTATAAGGACCATGATCTTATCCAATTATGAAACCATTTTCTTGGATGGATTTGGGGTCAAACCCAATTTTTGTAAAATTAAAGTAGGCATCACTATGACTAAATCTCCAAAATTGACTAAATAATTGTGGATGTTCTCTCCAAATGTTTAGATAGTCCAAAAAAGGGTGTAACTTTAGGTTTGATTGTGTATATGACATTGATGTCAGTATCCTTTGTCTTCTCAGTAGTTACTTTACCTGTGATAAAATTCTATAGGATCTCCTTATGTTTTATAATTTTGGCTAATTCATGAAAAGTAATGTTGGCTTTAATCTTCTTCATGTATTCAAAAATAATGTACCCCCATTTTATTTTGTCCTCTTTATTATGGAGATGATCAATCCATTTAGGGGGATGTGGATTATTATTGGCTCTTGGATTCAGTGGGGTAGTAATGTTATTTGGAGGAGTAGACATTATAAAGGGATTCTTATTCCCCAAGTTATAATTTCCCTTGTAGTATTTATGGAAATCATGTGCTTCATCAGAGTTATACTCTAATTCATTATCATATTATTTTTGGAATAAATACTCATGTGTTTCAAATACCATTGGTGTGTTTGAAGATCTAGATTTTGTATGGAACTCTAATAGATTATTCATAAAGTCTTGTCTTATCATATTTTTGTGTAAGATATCAAATGTTGCACATAACTTGACACATTGAATTTCACCATGCTATGATTTATTATGGACGCTACACCAATTGGGTAGAGTTATATCTAATATGTTTATCTATGGTAATTTGTTAGGGTGTTTCTCTTCATTATTAGTAGACCTATTAAGGGCCTGTTATATCTCTAAAACTAAGGATTCTAGTTATTATTTTGGCCAATGGTTTTACCCATTTTCCTATGCATATTCAAGAATTCATTACTTAATTTTTGGATGATTATTTGGATGGAATATAGTTATAATTTAGTATAATAAATTCATTGTATAAATACATCATTAGAGGGCACTGAATGCTTATTTTATTGATGACTATTAATCTATACCTAGTTATTCATATAACCATAATTTTGATTAGGTGTTTGATGCATTATAGGATTCAATAAATATATTTATTGTGATTAAAATTAGGTACATTTTGGTTAATATAAGGGAGTGGATTTAGAGATAGAAAACCAACATTAATATTTGGATTGTCAATTATTTGAGGGTTCAACTATCTATCAATTTTTATAGCCTCTTCATATGTTAAATTTAGTGGCGATAGAGATATCTCTCCATAATAACACCATATAAATTAGTTATAGAGTGTTTCTATACATTTATAATACCAATGGTCTATCTAGCCTATAATCTAGGTTAAACAAAGTGTACATCTTCTAGAGTCTAGTGTTGAAATCTTTAATTAGCTCACTAGGATCCCTTTTCATACTAGTAAAATGGTTATACACCAGTCTAAGACTGGTAACTTTCCAAATTGGGTAAGAAATGTGATCTAACATACATTCCATGAAATTATTGAGTTATCTTGAAGGTATAAGTACCAATCATAGGCAACATCCTACAAGGTAAATGGGAAAATCCTACATGGAACATATTCATCAGTAACATTCATTAATATTAATGGAGCCTTAAAAGACTTAATGTGTTCCTCTATAGTATTTCCTCTTAAGGGGGAGAAATAAGGTAGATATTTTTATGGGATTTTGAGAAAATTATGCACATCTCCTAGGATGGAAATGATAAATCCACCTAACCATGGATGTTTTTGGGCCATATGATGATTAATGGGATGGGTATTCTTTATTAGAAGTGGTGTTATAGCCCTTAAAATATTGGGAAAAACCAATGCATATCTAATCCCTCGATTTGTTGATAAGGGTGAAACTAAAATACTACTCTGGTCCCTGGGCCTATTAATTATCTTGGGTGTCTCCAGTGTAACTCAATGTTAGGGGTAACATCTCACTAGGGGAGGCATATAAGTGAGCCTACTTCTATTACCATATTTTATTTTTATTTATGTGGGTCTCATGTACTAACCAAAGTTTAAAATTGCTAGCCTCTAACATTTTAGGATCTCAATAAAGGTAAAATCCACTCTAGGGCATGAAATAGAGGTAACATTTTAGGATCTCAACTAAGTATGATGGATGGGTGATACCTAATATAGAGTGTAAAGATAACTATCAAATAAAATTGAAATAGAGGTAAAGGTAAAGTATAAAATAAGGTTATGTTATAATAAAGGGTCACTTCCCATTTTGGTTTCTTAGTGGACAAATTATCTCAAAACTAGTGCTTACTGCTTGAAGTTATTTCACACTCATAAGTAAACATAATTATGAAGTCTAGGGAGGAGTGGTATAATAAAATTGATGGTCTCAACCAAAGGTTTTTTTTTTTTTAAAATTATTTGACACCCTTAATTTGAAGGTTATAACTCAAACCAAGAAGGGTCTAAGGTAGTTTTTACACACACTTTGGAAAAATATACCAAAAGAAAGCACTTATACACACTTAGAATATTAACATAGTTTAAACTAATTGATTAATAATATATACTAAATTTTAATAGTGTTTGTACATGTATAGATAGCATACATTGGTAAAATAATTACAATTTATTTTTAGCTTTTGCATACTTCAAAATAATATATTATAACAACTAAAAAAGTAAAGCCTCAATATCACATGAATGGGAGGAAAGAACACCAATGTAATTGCATGATAGTCAACAATTGACTTATTCTTGTATTGATCAAATATTCCAACCCTTTGGAATGTGAAATTACATAAATATATAGACTTGAGGAGGGGATGTCTCATCTTCCAAGTGTACATGAACTCATGGTTACATGATGTAGTTAGAAAGTTAGTTCTAATTTTAGTCTTAAAATTTCATGTTTTTCATGCTTGTAGCTAATTAAATTTATGTCAGAATTAGTTGGTCTATGTAAGGTAATGAAATGTGAACATTATTACAATAATTCATATAAATTTACATATATCTTCTAATTTAAAGTAATTTATAAGTAAAATATGCATTTGTACATAAAAAATTCGACTTGAACTCAAGTTTGATCAAGTGCATGTATGGCTAATGAGGTTTTTAGAGGTGATAAAGTGGATGCTTGTGTTGAATTAGGAGTTTTAGTGCCAAAATTATTCTTCACTTACAGAGATTGATAGTGATTTTGCCCAATCTCATAATGATATATGATATTATCTATGTTAAGGATTGAAGGCCTATGTACCCTATTCACCTAATACAAGATCCTTACATGTTCATCTTTTGTATCCCTAAAGTTATATCTTAAGATATAATCTTCAATGACATTCTTCCTATCAAAATTAAGCTCAACCTATATTGACTCTAGGGTATTCACTTGTATATCATGTTTGAAATTATAAGAAGCTTGCTGTAAGATCTATTCAAAATTGGACCTACTAATAAGTATATGTTGGAACCAAAATGATTGAGATAGGGGTGAATCAATCTTCAAAAGCTTTCAATAAATTACAATCACTCATCTATGAACTATGAAAGCAACACAATGATCTAATAGTGAATTAAAAATAAATCACATGAGCATGAAAAGAGATAACACATAATAGATTTTGGAAACCCTCATGGGGAATAAAACCCACTAAAACAAAGTTTGGATAAACTATCCTATAAGACAATGCATTAAATTTAGTTGACAACCAACCCAACATGGAGTACTAACCCTAGATTAATCAAGCACCCACTTGAATTTAGTAAGCATATAATTAATATGAGGATACAACCCCATATGAATAAGAACAAACATAATAACATGACACTTATTCAAGAACCAACCAATAAGGTATCTTCAACTCCCTCTTGACCAAACACCAACTTAGCCAAGACCAAATCTGCAAGCTCCAACTTGCAAGGAAGCTTCAACTTCCTCAAGTGTTTTATCTATTCTATTTTAATTCTATATACTATCATACATCAAGAAAAAATATATTATGAAACTATGATAGTATCTTAATATAAAATTACCACTCCTTCAACTCTGTTCCACTTGATCTCTGTCAAAACTACCTCTAGGCTTCTTCACTCAACTAGCCCTCTTCAAGACTGAATAGGTCATGTGTCATTGATCTTAAACTATAGAAAACTTGAATGATATTTATAATATCATTATATTCTCTCTCATAATGGTTTAAAACATGTTTATTAACATCATTAGGCTCATTTATTTATCAATCCATTCACTTACGCTAAGCTTACTCAAATAAGCCTAAAACTCCTTGTATATATACTAATCTCTTGTTCATATATCACTTGGTCAGACACACACCCTTTACCTATTAGGTAATCCATATAATAGGTCTTATGACATATAATAAACATGATTCAGAATAACTTTGAGTTCTTTTTGGTCTATCATAACTCTATTAGACCTCATTTCACTTTTAGGTCTCATGGAGACCTAATTGCATTAGTCTTTCTTAACAACATGTTACCATTTGATCCCTTTTAAAGTATTAGACCTATATAAAAAGCATAATAATTTTACATAACATAAAAATATACCTTATCCACCATCCTCTTATCTCCATAACACCTTTTATGTCTAACCACTTCGTGAAACCTCTCAATAGTACTTAGTCTTATCAGGCCTATGTATACCAAAAAGTCTATATTTTAATAATGAAGCTTAAACATAGTTAAGCCAATAAAATATGATAAAAAAATTACATGTACTGATTATAAATTACCTTAGTTTAATTACCATATGAATTAGACCTTTCATTCATGTCTTAAGGCTTAAAGATCATCTCTACAACTTACTCACTTAGAACTACCACTTTTCCTCAAAGACCAATCATGGTGACTTGAAACTCCAACACCTATGTAGACACTTTCAAAGAATCCTGATGCATTAAAAATATTATATGAAATCTTAATAAAATAATCAAACATAAAAATCATATGGTCTAATAACAAATTATTGGTCTTTTAGACCAATCTCATGAACTTATATCACAATGTCTTATCTTAACCAAATAGGTCATTTTGTGAACAACTTTTCACTATGTTCATTAACCTAATAAACTTATTGAAAGAATAGACATAACTTAAAATTCCTAAAAAACATATTGATGAACATGGTTTCATCATTCTATCATAAAAACACATTCCAAATCATCTTCTCACTATTGTTTGGGCTTTACACTATTTACACAATTAGTCATGTTAGCGACTGGCTAACTTGGATGATCAGTTTATCATAATTAAATGGTGTAACCTATCCAAAAAACTTCATGGGAATGTATTATGATTATCTATCTCCTTCTTCCATCCATTTTATTTTATTGACTAATGCAACTTTTGACTACTACAATAAGTTTTAACAAACAAGCATGTATCTATGCATTTTTTCTCTCATCTAACTAACCACCACAACTTGGAGGTACCTGGGAGATTTAAATACATGATATAATAGTTTTATAGTAATTTTAGACCATTATTATGTTATTTGAACAATATATTACACATCAAGTCCTTATTAGGGTTTTAGGGAAGTTTAACATAGGTTTTAGTATTAATGATTATTTATAAAGGACTACCCCTTATATCCAAAACCAATTCCTAGTGATTTTAGGTAGGACCCTTCCCCATAAATCCTTAATATCTTAGTTTCCCATGAAATGGATACACATGGCAACAAACACCTCAATGTCCTTGTTGGGTTTCCATACTTTCATTTTTTGCACTCAAGAGACCTCAAAATCCCTTTTCATGCCATTTCCTAAAAACCATGACCTTATAATTCATGATCACTCCCAAAATAACTTAAATTACCACATTATAATTGAAATCTAATCATCATTCCTCATTAGGCTAAGTAGGGCTAAGGAATGGTCTAGGTGTAGACCAAGATTAAAGGACCTACCTTTAAAGACTAACTTTGAAACACTTTTGAGTATATACAAACCTTATTATATTGCTTATTAAACCTTCAAAATCTCTCAAATTCTTGAGTTCACTTACCTCATCATGCCACCAAATTATACCTCTACCATGCCATGACTAGGCTCAAGCTTCCAATTCACTTGACACCTTGACCTTTTCTTTCATGTCATGACCTTAAAAAACATCAATAAAGTAAATATAAGACATCATAACACACTCATATCACTAAAATATTCTATTTCTGATGATAATAATCTTCCATAGCCTTATATAAACCTAAAACCACATGAACAAACTTCATATGACTTCACATATCTCATCCATGCATCTAAACACCTTTGACATCAACCTTGACTTTCATGCAACTATAACACATTAGTTTCCTTCAAATTCTCTCTTGCCTTCAAATTATCATGACCACACTCTTCTCAATGCATCTTGTCTCATCACACACTTCCAAATAGGCTTAGTCACCTTTGAAATAATCATGCTACCAACTAAGAACATACTCTCAATAGGTTACTCATATCCACAATACTCACTCACTGATCAACACTCTCTTTATGCCACTACCATGCTTAAGTACTTGACCAAATTCAACTTTGACATCAATGACCATTATGCCTTTACATGATGCACCCTTTTGACATCAATGACAACAACATGCCAACAAATTCTAATTTTATCATTGATGGAAAACACACTACAATATTAAATCACTTCAAAATGGTACTTTTCTCATTTTCTCATTCTTCCCCTTTTTACATTAATGAAAAAGAGACACATACAACTTTCTCCCTTTTTGAGCTCTCTCCCTTTTTTGGTAATAGGATCATAGAGTATATGAAGCATCATAAAAACATGATCCCCTAACTCCATGCATACCTTCTTAAAATTAATTCATATAAACAATAACACTCACGTTTTTCTTTATATGATTGATATAGATCAAACTCTTTATCACTCACTAGGCCATGGCATTTATTCTTATCTAAAACAGATCTTCAAATGGACTCAGATAGAAAGATCACTCACTTTTATTTATGCACCTTGATTCCATGGAGATGGATAATATCCATTTTCATTTTTTTATTCTATCTTCATAAACATCAATCCTGCTCTCAATCTTTTCCATATTATTCAACCTATCTTCATGTTTTTTGTATACATTCTTTAACATAGACCATTTACTTATATGCTCTTGAAGCTAATGAATCATATGATTATCCCCCTGGTCCTCATAGATTATTCTCATCATATTAGTCATAAAGACTCACAAACAATTCTCAATATCCTTTAATCATCTCTCTTATACCAAACATCTACACAAACTCTCATTACACTTCTAGGTCTGTCAATAACATCCAAATTTTCTCTATGGCCATATTGGTCTTGCATACCAATGTATATTTCATATGTCTTTAGACATAATTTTATTCTTATAATTACATTAAATATCATGACTCATGATGAATTTAGCTCTAGAATCAATGCTTGTACTAACCAAAACTCCTTTCACCTTGTCATTTACATACAAGCTACAAAGAAAACAACTCATACCTTACAACATAATCAACCTGGAATCCTCTCACGATGAATCCTTATTTGGCTACACCCTCATGCTTGTATTAATATAATAGTGTATATATGAAGCATAATTAAGTCATCCCTTTTAAATAAGGCTCTAAAAAATCCATGAACTTAGGAGATTCCTAGATCTCCAAAACACTCTTCTCAGCCATCTTATAATCATGAGACTGACAGTCCCTCCTTATAATCCACTTAGGCTTGAATTAAGCATTTGAATCATCTACCTTGTCATCCATTTTATTATCTTTTAATGACATTTCAATACATGTAGATAAAATGTTTTCTTAACATTCTTTCACTATTGATTCTTTCTCTATCTTATCAAATAGTCCATCTTAACTCTTGGACTCAATATGATCAATCTTAAGTTTCTTTGGCTTTCATAAAAATGTTTGACCCTTCTCATAAACTCTAGGAGATCCATATATCTTGTTAAGTCTGGAGGGCCTTATAACTTCATTAGGATAGAATCTTGAAATGCATCCCATATTATGACAACTATATCAAACACCATTTATATACTTACCTCTTAACTAATCATTTATTTTCCCATGTTCCCATGATAACTCATTCCTTGATATCATTTTACAATCACTTTTTATATGACCAATGCTATGAAAATCAAAATAATATCCATTGAAATAATTTGAATACATCATTGCATTACGATGCCTAATTGGTATCTTCATGTTGACTTCCATGTTAGTATTCTTGACTTGTTGATGATCACTATGAATTTTAGATTTGAGAGTTTTGACATAGGTCTTTGAGGTCTAACTCTCCTTATTCTCTTTTTGGTCTTCTTTTAATCCAAGACCTATTTTTTCATGTGAAGGCCTTTGAATACTAAAAATATCACCAAGTAATAAAGTTATTTTTAAATCTCTGATGTGTCTTAAAGGTGACTAGTCCTTGATCCAATTTTACCTTTAAGGAATCCATTTTTATTCCAAACTTTATGCATTATTCCTCTTTGGTCTTAAGATTCGTAGTGATAATTTTAATATAAGTTTTTGACCATTTTATTATCTCCTCATGTTTATTGGTGTTAATTCTTAGTCTTTCTTCAAAGATGTTGATTTTATCTTCATAAGTCTTAACCAATTAGCTTAGTTTCTGATTCTTCTTTCTTTGAACTTCAACTCCTCTAGAGCACTTAAAAATTCTACCTCAAGTTTCACTTTAACCTCTTCTTCATCTAACTCTTCATCATCCATAAGTATTTTCCCTTTTGATCAATAATCATTATCTATTTATATATCCATGAATAAGGTTTCATTTTTATCATGATCATTATAGTCATCATCACTGTTAGATGTACTAGTGTCACTTACATCAAATGAGCCACTATCTTCTTCCATATAGAAGCTTATCTTGTTCTTTAATGAACCTTTATTGTCTACATAATTTTTGAAACCCTTTTTTCTCTTTCCAAGATTAAAATTCTTCTTACCATCACCATGATGTTCATCATGTTATTCATTATGCTTAGTCTTATCCTTATTATGATATTTAGATGCAAAGTGACCAATCTTACCAAAGTTAAAGCATTTTAATGGAAACATGCCCTTATACTTACCTCAACCTTTCCTTATTTTTCTAACAAACATGGATTTTATCTTTTCATCATAAATTTATATATCAACATCATCCTTGGCATTCTTACCTTGTGACTATTTTTTAGCTTTGAATGTAGCTTCCTTATTGGAAGTTCTTCTATCACTTGTTCTCATTTCATACGAAGTTAAGATTACATGAAGCTCATGAATTTATAGTATGTTGAAGCCTTCAATCTCCTCTATAATAGATAACTTTGAATAAAATTTAGATGTTAGAGATCTCAATACCTTTTGTACTGCTATTAATTCTTTAAACTTCTCTCTAAGGCCTCTAATGCCATTTACCACTTCATCTACTCTTAATAGAGAGGATGAAATGTTTTCATCCTCTTTCATTTTTAAGCTTTCAAATTGCCTTCAGTGAGTCTACAACATTACCAAATTAAATTTGGTGTCTCCTTCATATATGGTATGCAACTTTTCCTAAATCCCTTTGGTTGTATCATAATACATGACCTTAACAAATTTTACTTATAAAAGACCACACAAGATGGAATGAATTGCCTTGGATTTATTTTCATTTACCTTCTTGCCTGATGAATTAGTTGGTGGTGTATAGGGTGGAGTGAATCCATAAACAATAAATTACCACATGTCATAACCCAAAGACACTAGATATGTCTTCATTTTGATCCTCTAAAATCCATAGTTAGTCCCATTGAAAAGAGGAACCTTATTGGTTGAGAAATATCCTTGTACTTATTGAATAGGCATGCTTGTGCTTCAAGAATCTCCTCTAAGCTATTAGTCCTACTTCAAAGGACCAAGCTTTGATACAAATTATTGGAAGCATAATGACTGAGAAGGGGGATGAATAATTCTTTAGAAACATTAAATCAAAAACTTTCAGACCTATATAAACTATGAAATCAACATAGTGATCTAGAAATGTATTAAGAACTAATCACATAAGTATGAAATAATATAACACATAACATATGTCAGAAGTGTTGACCAAATTTGACTTTAAGGCTAAATTAGGGTACCCCTAGGTAAAAAATTGATTTTAAATGCTTTTAGGAGACCAAATATATTTTCATGTGGTGTATTGCATTTTATCTAATGTCATTTATGGTCATCCTAGCCTTAGTCTTAGTTATATTAGTCAATTAATCAATTTGGGATTATTTTATGTGCTTTTAAGGGTCATTAATACAAGTGGCATGGTTTCCAAGGTGACTATGTATCCTATTTTCATTGAAAACATCCAAGAGGTTATTATAACTATTAGGGATGTTAGTTACATTAGAATATTGTAGGTTGTCTAATTTAAATTATAGAAACCAACTTAAAAAGGGAGAAAGTGGCACTTGTATGGCTCATGGGAAAGTGTTCCATGTGGCAGAAGATCATGGAGGGAATACTCACCTTCTTAACACTCATCCCAATGTTTGGTTTTCTCTATAAATTCAATTTTGAGGCCAAAACCATTCTACACCTTTCTTGTTGTCCTAGACACACAAAAGTGACTTTCAAGGTTTTACTCAGTATAGATAGTTGAATATGTTTTAAGTTAAACACATTTGGTAGGTTATATTAAACTCAGATAAATTAATTTACATATAAATATTTTGAATAATTTTGGCCTGTACTTCATGAACCATCCTCATGAAGTTGATTGTACCTTTTTGGTAGTTGTTTCATGCACCCTATGGGTTTTGATCTATTTTAGTAAAATACTTTTGAAATATTTGGTGATGTTGGCTCCATAGGATGTTTAATTAATTATTATATGGTCTCCATGCTTATTTTAATCTTTCATAATGTTTGGATGAGTAATTTAGTCCATTATCCAAGAAGGTGTCACCATGTGCAATTTTAGCTGAAGTGCTTCTTGTTTTCTAAGTGTTTTTCTCCTGTAATGGTCTAATATATCTATGAAATGGTGTTACATAAGTCTTTGGGTCATGTGACCACATCCTTCCACGTTTTGTTTTCACCATCTCATGTCTTGGGTAGCTTACAAACTTTTCATTCCACATTTTAAACTCCATGCCTAACTTCAAGGTGTTCTTGATGGAAGTTCTTGTATTTTAAAATTTGGAGATGTATTTGAGTTTTTTTAAAGCTATTAACCACTATGTTTTGTTACATTTCCCACCCTCATTGTCTACACACATCCAAACATCCACCTATAGGGTCTTGTTGACATCATGTTAATGTGTGGAGAGGTGGTTATGTGTTATAACTTATTATAACTACTAAAAGTGTATTATGGTGTTGGATAAAATCATATAAAGTTCATATTTATGAGGAATTTCATGTTTTTAAATTTTTAGCTCACTATGGTGTATCAAAATGTCCACCTATAGGTGGCTAAGTAGGGTACCAAAAGCCTACATGAAGAAATGGAGATAACTTGACACTTATTGAAGATCTTGATATGATGAGGAAGGTTTGAAAAAAAATGAAAAGTTTCTAAAAGGAAAGGAGTGTGGAAATATGTTGGAAGACAAAATACTTGGTTTATGGAGGTTTTCCCTAAAATGACAAAATAAAGACCAAAGAGCTTTTTGGGAGTATCTTAAAGCATGGAGTATAGGACCTTAAGAAAAATAATTAGGTGTATCTTATAACCCATAGCATATAATATACCAATGCCAAGAATTAATCTCAAAAAATGAGGGAAGGTATGTTTTTTGAGACCTTCAACATGCCTAAGAAAACACTAAAATATTTCATTGAAGTTTGCAGGCCTATAGGAGCAAATGACCTTTTGACCCCATAAGGAGCAACATTGAACATTCTCATGGCTAAGATGGTTTCAACAGATGTAAGTTTATACTGATGACTTGAAATTAAGTTCAAAAGGATTGAAATTCTCCCTTGCAACTCGCATGACTGTCTATAGGTGTCCATTGTACAGAAAACACACATACAATAGGGTTAGATCAATGACCCCAAACTTAATGCATTTTTGATACTTTAATGTCCTAAAAAGGTGAGTTCAAGATCAAGTATTAATTTTTTGAGAAAAAAGGGGTTTTAATGGAGGTTATTTAAAATTTTGAGCAGACCCATTTGAAGCAATATATTCTATATGAATCAATGAGAGTAAAGTGTCTCAATCAATAGGAAAAAGATAACATGAGTATGTAAGTGTGGTTATAGGTCACTTAGAATGATTTTAATGTTGGAATATAATGTTTTGTGACCTCATGGGATTATTTTAGCCTCACGTACAAGCTAATTATAAGCATGGACACCTATAGGCAGTAGTCTACATAAGAGTTGCTCAGACATTTTAGAGAGGACTCAGTCTAATGAGTTAAAGGTGTATATTAAATGCTTGAAAAAGATAATATGACAAAAAAAATAACTAGGAACATATAAATTACTATAATGAGATTCATAAGGTATAAGTAAATAAAATAACTATAGGTAAGGGCAAACTAACGGTGTCCTAATCAAAGTATAATAGGGTACCCAGTTTTGACTAAGAAGTGCATATGAGGCCCAAGAATGAGTTTGGGTGATTATCCAAGAATGTGGTCATATAAATAAAATTCATGGTAACTTCATTAACTATAAAAATCATGAAACAAACCTCCAAAGGATCTCTCATACCCCTATGTGCACCTTCAGACACCATGTTGCAGTCTTGGACATCAAGGTGAGAGGAAGACTTAAAGGTGTTTAGGTGAAAAGTTTTTTTTTTCATCAACCTAATATGGTACATGGTTTATGAATTTATTTCTATACACAATCCAATATCCCTTCCACATGTCCATCCACTCTTCCTTACTTGGCCAAATCTATCAGTCCGTACATGAGTCAGGAAACCTCTTTACCCAATAAATGAACATGTGAAATCCAAGGAAAAGAGTGTTTTTGGATGAATAAAAATATCCAATATCATTAATTTAATATGGTAAACATGTTATATAGAGGCATTTTATTACCTTAGAGAGGTCATTCTTAGGAAGGTTTGAGAAAAATGTAGGAAAACATGCTTTTTAGAGGCCTTTTTGGGGCATTTGGAGTTGTTTAGACACCTAAAATATGGAATAAAAAAACAATTTGGTAAAGATGATCATCAAGTCTTGTAAAAAATATTAAATTTTCCATATATATGAGTTATATACCTCATTCTTTTTGTCTCAGAGGTCAGCCAGTCTAGGAAAATCATGCTTTGGCAAAGTGAGCTAGTGAGGGCAAAATGAGCAAAAGACTTGATATGGAGATTTGGGAAACTCATGAAAACATTGTTTTAGGTAAATTTAAGGTGAAAAGGTGATTATAAGTACTATAAAAATCTCATACCTCTCTCTATGACCAAAATTCCCCTTGCATATAGTCTAACTAGGCAAGTTTCCTCTAGGCTTAGTTGATGGATGAGAGAAAAGGGGGAAGAAGAGTGCTTGGAGGGTTATATAGTGGAATTTTAATCTAAAATGGAATTATAAAATTAATAATACATAAAAATACATATTATATATCATTCATAACAACCAAATCTAGTAGGGTGCCCATTAGACCTATTAGGCCTTGAGGAGACCTATAACTAATTGGGGGTCCATCTTCATTTATAGCTCTTGGTGGACTATATAGATGATTGAGGTATGATATATAGGTGTATATAGAAATTTTAAAACTATTATTATGAAATTAACCTATATCAAAACCAACTCTATCCCAAAGAGAGTACAAGCATGTAGGAAAAGCAAGGATAAACTCATTGAGGTATTTTCAAATGCTCATATCTTTTCTAAGTATTCACATGGTAACACAAGGAATTTAGATATATTATAAGGGTCATTTTGCATCAATTTTTTTTTAATTTAGTGGAAGTTCAAAATTTATATCTTTATAAACAAATCTTAAGACCAAAAATTACCTAAAACCCTACTAAACCCTCAACTAGGACCTAATGGATAAAATGAGTTTAGAGAGTTATCAAAATGACATAGTTTAGAAATTAAATATATTTTATAATTTATATAAATCCATCAAGTTATCTCCCGCTAAGATTAGTTTTATGAAATTATATGGACAACATGAAAAATAGGATTTTTTTGACCATTTTTTGTGATTTGGAGGTTCTAGGAGGTTTGAGAAAATGAAATAAAGTTTAGATGAAGTATATAGAAATTATATAATAAATAATGGTCATTTATTTCTAATTTAAAACTTATAAGTATTAAAAAAATATCTCTCCTTTTATCCAGTCAAAACTGGCATAGTGGATGCAAGGGTGAGAAGGGTGAAAACTCCATGTGTGAGCCTTTTTAAAGCATGCCTGATGCCTCTAATGACATAAAGGGTCTTTATAGGTGTCATTAACTCTATCCCATGTATTTAAATGGAAAATTTAATCCATTTTTGAAGCCAAGTGTGAGGGGTGACTGAAAAAGGAGTTTTTTAGACTGCATACAGTTATGGCTACCTTCCAAGAGATTTTAGGTGAGTAAGAATGCAACCAATGCATGAAAATACATGAATAAAAGACTTAAATATTATCCCAATAATCATAATTATCCATAGTTAGTGGTGGGATGTTCAAATAGTTTTAAATTATGAATGTAGTTTTATAAGCCAAGACTAAGAGTTTTATGCAACTTTTCATTAGTTTCATGACTTGTATGGACACTTTGTCCTCCTAACATTGTATGGTTCATCTCATGACTCTTTCCCATAAAATTATAACCTATTTCTTAGATTTAAAAGTTTTCAAGTGACCTTTGGACTTATCTTGTTCTTCTCTCAAAAGCTATAAAGATGGACTCTTTTGGATCTTTTAAGTAGCCTCCATTGGTTAATGGTGAAAGCCTTGAAAATTTTGTACTTGAATGAATATTGAGGAAATAAAAAGGTGATTTTACCTACTTACATGCTTTACAATTGAGTTTCATTGCAATAATATTGGTTTTGTCTATTAGAAGATGATCTTTTCTAGCATGTTATCCTTGATTGTTCACCAAGTGTACAAAAAACAATTGTTACAAGTATTTTTTAGTGATATTTTATAATTTTATAGGTGTCTTATAAGTGGCTTATGAATATGTTAAATAAATAAATCATTCATTACTCTCTTAAGTATCAAAATACCTTATTGAACCTAACTTATGAAATATTGATGTGATAATTCAACTTGAATTGTAATTTTTGTGTGAAAAAAGCCTTATTTAGATATAAGTAGTATAGGTTCAATCAATAGGAGGAAATATAATATAGATAGATAAGAGAGTGTTTTAAAGAGTACATTAAGGAAACAAGCCCTTCTAAAGACTCATCTCAACAAAACTATTACACATAGAAAGATAAATGTTTCCATTATGTCACTTGGATGAGGAGATCTAGAAATCTCCTCAAGGGCTGAAAATCTAGGTGACAACAATTTTTGGCATGCCTAGTGAAACTCTAAGTCCTAGAATATTGTCTGAGATTGGTATTGGTCTTGGAATATTTTAAAATACAAGAACATATAAATTCAACATCTATTGACTCCAATAAATTTTTCAACTCTTTAATTGTTGATCAGTCCCTAATTTCCATGCCAAAGGTGACCACTAAGTCTTCTACTAAAGGTATACCCTTTGAGTTTATGTAATTGCCTTTATATTGCCTCTTTTGCCTAGTAGCCAAGACAAATATAACCTTTTCCCTAATAATGAGATTCATGAAGTCAAGATTTTACTTGAAAGTGTTACTAATGAATTGGTTTCCCTATAATCAGTTTGGACAAGGAAATATATCTCCTTTTCAAGGTAATGCTCAAGGACAAGGTCAAATCACTTAAGCTAACCTTACCAAAGTTACAATACTAATGTTCCATCATCTTATAAATCTATTTTTCTGACTCACAACAAATTTTTTCAATAAAAACCATTTTATCCATCCTATGACCAAAATCAATGCCAAGTTACATATGCCAATGAAATGCCTAGTCAAGACATGACAATTCAAGGTAATCAAACATCTCAATTTTCAAATTTTTAGGTGCCAATGCAAAATGGAATGAAAATTGGAATGGATAATGGATAAACACAACCTAATTATACTCTTATAAATTATTTGGATGTATATTTTTGTGGCATCAATCATTTGAAGAATTCAAGCAATGTGAATGCTAGTGTGTCCTCTAACACTAGGTCTAAGAAGAGAGTTATTAAAGAGACACAAGGGGATAATAAAGGAACTATTTTTACTCATAAATAATATCCAATGGTGTGTGTTTATAAATAAGTCCCTAAGGTACAATAAAATTATAAGTTTAATAATATAAGGCCTGCTCCAACACATCCACCTCCATAAGTTACACCACAAAGTACCAGTGCTTCCAAAGAACCTTCCAAGGTGAGAAATATTTATATCAATGTTTTGGACCAAATGAAAAAATTAAATATGAATATTTAATAATGTTAATTATTAAAAATACTTTGACAAAAGGACATGATTTAAAAATAATTTCAAGGACTTGGTAAGTAAATTAGATCAATTAGGAATCAAAACATTCTCTTGGTGAATGGGACTCAGTCTATTGATGGAAAAGTAAATAAGACTAATAAGACTCCTCTTTTTTACCTATATTTAATCATTAGTGATTACTTAGTTTAGAAGTGCATCATATATAGTGGGGCTAGTAATTTAGTTATAAACAACTGTAAAGTGGATAAACTAGGCCTCAAGTATGAGCTAATGGCTAAAGAAGTTTTATAATTGGATGGATCACCAAAAAAGACCTTGGGGGTAGTCAAGGATTTGAAATTGATTTTACATGCTTGTCCTAATTTTTCCATTCCTCATGATGTCATTATGGTATATTTACCTGCATACTTTTCTCTTTGTTTGTTAAGAGAGTTTACAGCTAAGATAGGTGGATACTTGGTAGACAATTAGTCCTATAGGGTTTTTAGGATAAAGTATGGTACTAAGGTGAAGATTGAATCAAAGCCTATAGATCACAACCACTTATAGCCTTAAATTCATAAAGAGGCAAATTTTAATTATGTCATTATTGATGAGGAGAAATTTTACATAGATCAATATCCAACATATTCTCTTGAAGGAGTTTCTGATATATACTTAGATGAATGGGGAGATGAAAATTATGATCATGATCCTTAAAAATTAATAGAGGAAATTGGTATTGGAGTGTATTGAATGCATGAATATGACTCTTTCATGTCAAATTTGATGAATCCAAGTGAAGACATGGATGGTTTATGGAAGCTATTCTTTGATGGATAAAGAATCAAGATTGGGGCAAGTAGTGGAGTAATGTTGGTCTTTCCTTCTAAGGAAAGGTACTATTCCACTTTCAGATTTATATTATCTTGTACTCGTAATGTGGTAGAATATGAGGCCCTCATTCATGCCTTGAGTGGGCTAGGAAAAGAGGTGTGAAATAATTACAAGTATATGGTGATAATGATTTGATTATGAATCAAGTAAGAGGAAAAATGTGACTAAGAAATCTTTCCTTAAGTATTATAAGCATAGAGTGTGGGATATTTTGGAGGGTTTCCAAGATTTCAACATCACATCTATTTGAAGAGAATACAATAAATATGCTGATAGGTTGGTAGTAATTGGAGCTTAGTTTGATGTTCTAAAAGGGATAAGAGAAGATAAAAATCAACCATATCTCAAGGTGATTGTAAGGCCCTCCATACTAGATAATGTCACTATTTGGCAAGAGTTTGATAGTGAACAACAAATAACACTTTCTATACAAGAGGAGGTTGAGTTTTATTCTAATAATTAGTCCAAACTATAGAAGCAATATCGAGGGTAGATTGTATAATTAAAGTCAAACAAGCTCCCTAAAGGCCTAGTCACACTTGAGATTATCTTCAATGATGATGACAAATTTAATAAATAAAATGTACAAATCTTACAAATCTTCAAGGATAAGTTTCTTACACTTGGGAAGGTATGTACTAGTGAGGAGAAACATGCTTTCATTGAGTTATGCAAGGAGTTTTTCAATGTTTTTGCATGGGAATATAGTTATTTCAAAGCCTTTGTTCCAAAATTAGCTCACCATACCATAGATATAGATGATAATGATAAGCCTATCAAGAAAATACAAAGGCCAATCAATCTTAAGATTTAGCCTCTCATGAAAAAGGAACTCACTAAGTTGATTGAGTCCAAAATCATTTTCCCTATTAATCATTAATCTTGGTTCATAAACTTAGTCCTTGTTAGGAATAAGAATAGGGAAATAAGGTTATGTGTTTATTTTAGGGACTTGAATAGAGTTTACTTGAAGGATCATTATCCTTTCCCTTCTATGGAACAAATTTTTCAAGTTATGACTGGTAGTGAAAGGTTTTCTCTCCTTAATGGGTATTCTGATTACAATTAGATTTTGGTGAAGGAAGTGATTAATACAAGATATCCTTTAAAATTAATTTTGGCTTGTGTAATTATAGAGCTAAATTTCAATGTGAAATGGATATGGATTTTTAAGGACTAATAATTGACTTTGTGTTGGTGTATCTTGATGACATAACAATTTTTTATAAGGATGCAAAGAATCACTTGAATCACCTTAGGCCAATTTTTGAGAGATGTAAATAATTTTTAATCTCTCTTAACCCAAATAATTATGTTTTTTTTATCCATTAAGGCAAACTTTTAGGACACATTTTCTCAAAGAAGGGCTTATCCATAGATCCTCAAAGGGTGAGTGCAATCTTGGCATTGGATTTACCCAAACACAAGAAAGGTTTACAAAGTTTATTTGGGAAAATTAATTTCATAATGAGGTTCATCCTTGGTTTTTATAATTTATTTAAGCCACTAACATCTATGCTAAGGAAATATGAAGTGTTCACTTGTACTAAAAGAGGGAAGGAAAGTTTTGAAGACATTAAACAAGCCACTACCCAAGCTCCAACTCTTGAAAGCCCTAATTTATCAAAGGTTTTCAACTTGTTACCTTTGGATTTGAGGAATTAATATCTTACATTCTTACTCAATCAAATGAAGAAAACTTGGAGCAGCCTATTGCCTTCTTTAGTCAAGGTTTGGAAGGCTATGAGGTAAGATATACCTATGTTGAGAAGCAAGTACTTTTAATTATTAAAAGTCTAAATAAGTTTAGGAATATGTTATATAAAAATAATATTCACATAATTTTACCTCATCCTAGTGTCAAATATTTCATTTTAAGTAGATACTTGAATGAAGAAATGGCTGGTTAGATCACAAAAGTGATGGAGTATGATGTACAAATCAACACAACCAAGCTAGTGAAAGGAAAGGGGTTATATGAGAATATTAATTCATATTTGAAAGAGTAAAAATAGGGTTTTTTATCACTCCATGATATCCCTATTTTATTTTCACCTTCATTAAATATAATATAGACACAAGATATGATCTATTTTCTTTAATCCAATAAGTGTCCACAAGGTCTAGATAGAGCTAAAAGAAGGTAATTTAGATTACAATATATTATTTATGTGATTGTTGATGGAGTGTTTTTTAAGAATTAAGTCTTAGGTGTGTTATTTATATGCATTACATCAGATAAAATTGATAAAATATTGCTTAAGTTTCATGATGGACTAGCTGGTGGTCACTTTGCTCCAAGAACCACAGCTGCTAAGATTATGAGAGCTAGATAATTATGGCCTAGTTTGGTCAAAGACACCCATGATTGGGTAAGGACGTGTCAAAAAAGTGATCTCTTTGATGGTAAATACAAAATTACTATGTTTCCTCTTCATCTAATTTAGGCTGATTAACCCTTTATGCAATGGGTTTTAGATTCATAGGCCTAATCAACCCACATTATAGTGCTAGCCATAAATGGGTGTTGGCTATTATATATTACTTTAAAAAGTGGGTGGAGGATATTTATCTCAAGAAATAAAATTAAATTTTAGTTCTAGACTTCTATGAAGGCATATTAACAAGGTTTGGAGCTCCTTTAATAATAATGTTAGATAATTCATTGGTATTCCTTAGGATGAAGATAAGTGAATGGGATTTGAAACATGGAATATATATTAGTACTTCCTAAAATTATTATCCACAATGGAATGGACTATATGATTCCACCAACAATAATCTAATCGAGATCATAAAGAGGACAATGGAAGAGAACCAAAGGACTTGGCATTCCAAGTTGAAGATAACTCTCAGTTGATATGATCACCCAAAAAACATCAATTAGAAACTCACCATATACACTTGGTTATGGAAGAGAATATATATTGCATATTTAACTTGAGATACCAACCTTGGATCTCAATTATCATTTGGATTTGATGGATAATGAAAGCAAGGAAGTCAGGTTGTGTGAGTTGATGGAGCTTTAAGAGATAAGAGATTAAGCTATGAAAATAATGAGAGCTCATAAAGATAAAACAAAGAGATACTTTTACAAGAAATCCATGCCAAGAATCTTCTAATAAGAATACATTGTTATGAAGTGGGATGAAGATAGGGATAAACCTATAAGACACACAAAGTTTGATGCTTTGTGGAGTGGCACTTATGTTATCACCCAATGCAAGAATCATAATGCTTTCCAACTCTCAAAGTTGGATGGAGAGGAGCTTCATATCATAGTCAATGGGATAAATCTCAAACATTATTAATAAGGTTATAATCTCTCCTTATGCATAATTTTTTTTCTTTGTGTTCCCTAAGTGCCTATGCACATGTGTGAGCTTTGTCTTGTGTCTTACTTTGTCTTGTGTCTTGATTTGTCTTGTGTTTGTTTAGTGTGGTGTGTTTGTTTTGTGTGTTTTTTATGAAATTCCTTGATAATTTTATTCAGGTATTAATTTAATCACTTGGCCCTTGATAGGTTAAGGCTACTAGTCCTTAGTATAGTAGGTATACTATCCTTATGAGTCACCAATTAGTTGACCAAATTAGACTTTTAGGTCAAATTGGGGCACCCCTAGGTAAAAAATTAGTTTTAAATGATTTTATGAGGCATAATATATTTTAATTGGGTGTATTTTATGTTAAATGATTTCATTTAAGATCATCCTAGCCTTAGTCTTAGTTATATTAGTCAATTTGTCAATTTGGAGTCATTTTCTGTGCTTTTAAGGGTCACTAATGCAAGTGGCATAGTTACCAAGGTGCCTAGGTGTCCTATTTTCATTAAAAATGTCCAATAGGTTAGTATAACTATTAGGAATGTTAGTTACATCATAATATTAAAGTTTGTCTAGCTAAAATTACAAAAACCAACTAAAAAAGGGAGAAAAAGGCACTTACACGGCTCATGGGGAAGTGTTCCATGTGTTAAAATATCATGGAGGACCTCTTAACATTATTGAAACTCATCCCAACTTTTTTTAATTTTTAAATTCCATTTTGATGTCAAAACCATTTTGCATATTTCTTAGTTTTTAAGACACATAGAACTGACTTTCATGTTTTTGTTCAGTACAAATAGCTAAAGATGTTTCAAGTCAAAATTTTTTGCGAGGATGTATTAAAATAATATACCTTAATTTTTATATAAATATTTTTAATAATGGTGGCCTGTGCTTCATGAACCATCCTCACGAATTTGATTATACTTCTTTGGTATTTATTTCATGCACCCTATGGGTTTTGATCTATTTTGGTCAAATTTGTATAAACCAATTGGTGATGTTGGATCTAGATGATGTTTAATTAATTATTATATTTTATCCATTCTTATTTTCATATTTCATAATGTTTGGATGAACAAGTTAGTCCATGATGCAAGAAGGTGTCACCATGTGTAGTTTCAACTAAAGTGCTTCTTGTTTCTTGAGTGTTTTTATCCTATAAAGGTATCATATAGCTAGGAAATGGTTTTACACAAGTCTTTGGGTAATTTTAAGATCTATTTCCACGTTTTGGTTTCACCATCTCATGTCTTGTGTATCTTATAAACTTGTTATTACTCATTGTTAACTCCATGCCTAACTTTAGTTGCAGTCACATAAATGGGCTTGTCTATCTTGTTCTTAGAGTTGTCTTCATAGTGTATAAATTATCCAAGCCATTTTGAATTTAATAAAACTCATTGAAATGTTCAGATAAAGTGAGTGTAGTCTCAAGCCTTTTCACCATGCTAAAATAGTCATGAGAAGCCTATGCCTACTTTATCTCAGATGTGTGCAAGTGGTTTCATGTTATAAAAGAGGTGTTAGAACCTATTTCAAGGTTTTCTTGATGGAATGTCTTTAATTTTAAATTTTGGATATGCATTTGAGTTGTTTTAAAGCTATTCACCACCATGTTTTGCTCTATTTCACAACCTCATTGTCTACATAGAGCCAAACATCCACCTACAAGGTCTTGTTGACATCATGTTAATATGTGGAGAGGTGGATATGTGTTCCAAATTATTATAAATACTAAAATTTTATTATGGTGTTGGATAAAATCATATAATTCGCAAATGTATGTGTCATTTCATGTTCATTTTTTAGCTCATTGTGGTGTATCAAAACATCCACCTATAGGTGTCTGAGTAGGGTACGAAAAGCCTAAACAAATAAATGGAGATAACTTGACACTTCTTGAAGATATTGACATGACGAGAAAGATGTGAAAATCCATGAAAAGTGTATAAAAGGCAAGAAGGATTGTGGAACCATGTTGGAAGACAAAAGATTGGGTTTAGGAAGGTTTTCCCTAAAATGACAAAATAGAGACTAAAGATATTTTTTTGAGTATCTTAAAGAATGGTGGCATAGGTTCTTAAGACATATAATTAGGTGTATCTTATATAAACTATCTTATACTATACCCATGCCAAGAATGAAGGTTAGATAGTGAGGAAAGGTATGTTGTTTGAGACCTCAAACATGCCTATGAAAACACTGAAATATTTCATTAAAGTCTGTAGGCTTGTAGGAGCAAATGAACTTTTGACACCATAGGGATTAACATTGAATATTATCATGGCAAAGATAGTTTAAAAAAATGGAAGTTTATACTAATGGATTTAAATTAAATAGTAAAGGATTTAAATGCTCCCTTGCAACCCCCTAGCTGTCTATAGGTGTCCCTTGTATAGAGAACACACACCTACAGTAGGTTTAAATCAATGACCCCAACCTTAATGCCTTTTTGATACTTTGAGTTTCTAAGAATGTGAGTGTAGGATCAAGTATGCATTTTTTGAGAAAAAATGGGTTACAAGGGAGGTTATTATCAAGTTTACTAGACCCATTTGAAGTAATTGATGCTATAGGAATCAATGAGAGCAAAGTGTCTTAGTCAATAGGCAAAAGCTAGCATGAGTGCGTAAGTGTGGTTTTAGATCACTTAGAGTGATTTTAATGTTGGAAAAGGATGTTGTGTAACCTCAATGGTTTTCAAGGGAGTCTTTTAACATCATTTACAAGATAATTATAAGCATGGACACCTACAGGCAATAGTCTACATCAAAGTTGCTCAGACATTTTGGAGAGGACTCAGTCTAATGAGTTGAAGGTTTATATTGAATGATTATAAAATATAATATTAAAAACAAAAAAAATAATCACCTTATACATGAATTTAATGAGCGTCATAATCTCTAATAAAATAAAATTAACCTATAGTTAGGTGTAAACTTAGGGTGTACTAGTCAAAGTGTAGTAGGATACCCAGTTTTGACTAAGAAGTGCATATGAGGCCCAAGAGTGAGTTTGGGTGATTATCAAAGCATGTGGTCATATAAATAAAATTCATGGTAACTTCATTAACTATAAAAATCATGAAACAACCTCCAAAGGAACCCTTATACCCATATGTGCACCTACAGAGACCATGTTTCAATCTTGGACATCAAGGTGAGAGGAAGACATGAAGGTGTTTAAGTGAAAGAGAAGCTTTTCATCAACCTAATATGGTACATGGTTGATTAATTAATTTTTATACACAATCCAAGATCCCTTCCATATGTCCATCCACTCTTCCTTACTTGGCCAAAGCTATCAGTCTGTATATGAGTCAAAAGACCTCTTGGCCCAATAGATGAACATGTGGAATCTAAAGAAAAGAGTGTTTTTGGATGAATCTAAAGCTCCAATAATATGAATTAGATATGGAAAAACTATTTATTCTTAATTTTTTAGCTAATCACTAGATTCATGGGAAGTTTCAAAGATGTGGGACTTGACCCTCAGAACAACCTCCAAATTTTAAAGAAGATGGCTCTTATCTTGGGGGTTTGGTGTAAAGGGAGAGAAAACAATGAATGAAATGATTAATTAAACTACTAAGGAGATAATCCAATATTGGATTCCTTTATTTAATAGCACAATTAAGAGTACTAATAGTGTTTACCAAAAGATTAAAGAGCATAAATCATGATCAATAATTTTAGCAAAGACTATAGACTAACCAAGGCTCATAATATGAAAGTAACATGAATCATCATCTATTTATAATAGCACAATATCAGTTTCAACATTTTTTCTTGAAAAGATTAAAGATTATGCAACATGGTTAATAATCTTAGTATTTATGTGAAGCTGACAAAAGGCTTATAGTTGAAAATGAGAATCAATACTAAAAGTGGGCTATTATTGCATAAAACACCACTCTCTCTTTATATATGAACAAAGTACATAAGGCCAAATGCACATAATATAGTCTTCAAAATATTAATAAAGGCAACTACTAAGGTATTCAAATGCTTTAAAAAACTAGCTTCTAAAACTCTATATATGATCTAGACAAATCCCCTTATTTTTCTATTTTACGGCTACTTATAGCCCAACAAAATATCTACTATGAGTCTATGCCACTTGTCTGGGGTTTAACCGCTTGTTCAAAATATTTGGGTCTATGAAACTACATTTCATTAGAGCCAAACCACTTGGGTCCTTTTGTTGTTAATTCTACTAATTGTCCCTGTCACTCTATTTTAATTATTGATCCTTATTTGTCTTTAACATGTAGTATCCCCAAACATGGACATGTGGAAGCTTCCACAACCTTTTAGATTCATTGAGACTCTTTCCCACTCTTTACTTTGCTTTTAGTTTTAATGGCTCTTGGAGGTTCCATACCATTGGATCGATAGATCTCAATCAAGTCATTGATCCCTTTTCTACTATCTAAAAGCTATACGTGGAAGCCTTTCACAAGTTGGGAGGTCTTTGATATTTTCCTTGGATCTTAAGGAGCATAGTGGCCACATGTGGATACCCTTCGCATGCTTCATACTCTGTTGCTACCTCTTGACTCAAAATAAAACACCATTTAACCATGTGTTAGTCTCATGCTTGATGAAGGATTGTAAAAACTCTTTTTTCTTTGAGGGAACACTAAGGTGACAATTGGCATTAATCCATGTTTATTTGAATCTTAAAACATTTTTTTTATCTTTATCAAAAGGGGACTCTATGAAGCCTAGTACTTACCATTCGACTCACTGTTGGGACCTTTACTTTTATAAAAAAGGGACCATCATTACATGACATGTCCATTGAGTACAAGATGAAGGATATTTTTCATTCCTTTGAGCTAGAAACAATGTCAAAGTGACACATGGATACTTTCTATGCTCAAATCTATACTTCAATTATTTTGGCCCTGGTACTTAGAACGTTACTATGGTACTTATCAAAAGAAAACAAGAGTCTCGATTAAAAACAAAACATTATAGAAAATAATTCTATCGTTCATGGTGACT
Organism: Torreya grandis; assembly: GCA_037957365.1. NCBI lineage: Eukaryota > Viridiplantae > Streptophyta > Pinopsida > Cupressales > Taxaceae > Torreya > Torreya grandis. The sequence continues at coordinate 224,879 of JARHVA010005224.1, read as the reverse complement.
CACTAGGGGATCCATGCCTACATGGAATAATCCTTAGCCTTTCACAACCAAAAAAATTCCCAAAAGTGTGGTTCCCATCATATTCCCTTAGAGTTTTTGGAGTGATGTCTGGTACCTAGTCCATTCTACCTCTATTGGGTACTCCCACTTCTATAGAGCTTAAAAATATCTATCTAAATTGATGATTTCCTTATGGGAAAAGGATTGGAGACCTTGCACCATGGAATGCAATTGGTACTCTAATTTGGTCATCAGATCAAAAAATGACTCCACCTCAATGATGCTAGAAGTGTCATTTAAAGACTAAAAAATAGTCTGATCATTTTGCTTCTCGACTAGTAGATTTTGTATCTAGTCTTCCATTAGGACAATGGTGTCATTAGGGAAAGGGGAAGGGAGTCCAAGCTGAACCAAAGCTTCAATGTGCCCCTTCAATACTTTGACCCCTTATTTTAAGATATTTAGTAGATTCTTGCATTTTAAAGCAACTTTATTATAGCTTAGAATCTCACTGACCTTCCCTATGACTATGCTCTTATCAATGACTCCAGCTACCTAAAGGGTTTTTTATATTTCATCATATAATTTTTGAATCAACACATATGATTCAAGGACCTTAGCTGAGACCAATAACAAGATCTTCTCAACAATGGAATCCACCCTTGAGCATAATTTTTGTGCATTAGATATTAATCTGAGTGTAGGCTTGAGCTAGGTACATCAGTGGATATCCTTTTGTAGCAAGAAAAATATAACCCCCTTACCATTTTGAGAATACCTATTATGTTAGGTTACTATGCTAACTATTGCGTCAACTGGGTGGCCTTATCCTCTACTACTTTGTACCTAACCTATAAGCTAGTACTTTTTTCCACTGTATTGCTTAGATTTTGTTAAAGCTATGATGCCTCTATCGCCTTATCACTACTCTACTTTTCCAAGAGCCTCTTCTCTTACTAAAAAAGTTAGGTAGATTCCATGATTGAATTAAGCTCCTTTTGGAGTGAAGTTGTTTTTTCCTCCAAAGTCTTCAAAACTTCTTTGGATATTTCCCCTTTTAGGTCCCTATTGAGTTGGGAAATTTCTTTGTCTTTGACCTTAAGCTCTAGGATTGAGTGTCTTACTATGTTTTGGGCTTGAGTTAAGCCTGATTTTACTTTCTAGAGCCGATCTAAGATTTTTAAATAAGATGTGGCTACCATAGTAGTAGTCTCATTCATTATCTCTAATTTGACCTGTGGCCTAAACTGAGTTAGGTCCATCACCACTACACTTATTGTATAATACTTGAGATAAATTTACTCAAGAGGATTTATCACATTAGGGATCATATGGGTGATATTGAGGGAATGTTTCTTGTGGTCATAAAAATACTACATCTTCTATGTGGCCATAGACTTCATCTCTTTGTTCCTCTACTTTTCCTTTCTTGCCTTTATAGCCTTCCTTGCCAAGTCAGATTAGACATGGAATTATAAGGGAGATGACACAATACCACATGAAAAATGAGACCCATGGGGTAAACCATAAGGAACATTGATGAACTACTAGGGTTGATCTTGTGAGGGAGATGGGTTTGATAAAATCCTACGAGAAAAGTTTGGCAAACTCAACTATTCAAAAGTGAGATTGAAGGGACAAATAGATGGCATTACAACTTGAGTAGGTATATCCAAGAAGGCAAAGGGTGCCAAGAAATGTTGAGAAGGTGTCATTAATAGAGCCTGATTTGAATATTGAGGTAGAGACATGTATGAGGCAAGTTGTGCCTTTTTTCTTTATCTCCCTCTTGAAATGTTATTTTTCACTTCTTCTTCTCAAGGCTCTCTAAATTATCTTCTCTTTCTATTTAGACTGTTACTAGCTAAGATGAATCTAACACTTCTTATGCAAAATATGTTTCCTAAAGGGTATATGAAGGGGCCACCATTGTAGGGGGTTGTGAAGTAAGCTAGGTCATCATTTGCTTTTACACTTCATTGAGTGGAAGTGACTAGGTTAAAGTAGTGTGTTCCATTGTAGATGCCTCTATCTCTTGAGAATCCTTTTAGGGCTTTGGGATATCATTGGTATCCACACTAGAAACTAGAGAGGTATGAGACTCATCCCAAAAGATCTCTCATTGGGTATCTATGGGTACAACCTCAATATTTTGGGATAACTCATTGATCTCTTGCCTATACCTTTAGTAGGTGGCTATTTTTTCTTGACTCCAGTCCATCCCAACTAAATCCTATCTAAACACTTAGACATGACCTTTACTAGGTCAAAATTTTTAGTGGGTTGATAAAAATACTCCCATGGGGTAGCTAGGATGTCTTATAACACTACATATAAATCAAGTGTATCTCTCTTGAGAGACCTCTTATCTTCAAAAAACTATTTGCTCTCATGAATAAAAGGAGTATGGGATTTAATCTTGGCAAAAAAAGAGGTCATGAAGTCATATAGGTCACATCTCCATAGATCTTGAATTAAACCTAGTCCATAAGCGGTTAGTTTCCTATTCAGGATAAATTTTTCTCGTCTCTTTACTATAGTAATGTTGCACCCAGTCAATGGAATGTCATGCAAATCCCTCTTTTTCTTTTCCACTTCAAAATTAGAGTCAATGACCACCAATTACCATGCCACTTCTAATCCCACTATTTTGTTGGTCAGAACTTTGGGAAGCAAAATGGGGTCCTCCCCAAAACCATGAACCTTAATGAAAGAATGATGGGCCCTAAAAAAGAAGTCATGGGGCTGAAATGCATCAAAAAAGATGACCCTAACTGAGTTATTCTATTTTTTATTTCCTCTGGATCCATTTCCCCCATTAGTGGTTCCATAAAACACTCAATAAACTCATAGGTATTTGATGAGTCTGATAACACATGAGTCCATGCAAACATGGGGATAACCTTGTGGGGGTCTACTACTTCTAAGTCCCATAGAGTCAAATTCATATGATGCTATAAAAATTGGGTATTTTGATAGAAAATAAGGTAAAATAGATATGAATAATACCTGAAGGTAGGGTGAATACTAAAATTAGCCAGTTGTTGGCTCGTGAAATAGGTGATGTTCTTTGAAAAATTGAACTTGTATGTTGTTGACCTAGAGATAGTCTTCATATGGAAAATGGCTATCAGTTCCAATCATGCACCATTCCATTGCTATTATCCCCAAAAATTAAGGTGAGCATCAAAAAGACATTCTTAGGAGTCTGGAGATATCCTTACTTTCTCAAATGGCTAGGATAGAGTCTGAGTACTATTTTCAAGAAGATAACTCCTTGTGTAGAAATGTTTGTTGTTGGTGTACCTGGGACCAATCATGCCTCAATTGATTGATGTCATAAAATTTGGTAGAAGGGTCATGATATAGACCTATCATGTCATGGATATTATGGGGGGTGATCACTACCTTTATTAATCCTTTTTTAATTGTCATGCTCATGGGATTATACTTTCATGTGCATAATTCTACCAATTCAGGGTATAGGCGTAATATGCGTACTAGATATCCAGCCAACCATAAGGTCCAAATCCTCATGATAAAGTTTTTGGGAATCCTTTTATTCATAATTTTATCATGCACCACCTCTCTAAGGTCCTTAGTATTTTTTGTTAAAATAGGGTAAATTTTTTTGTCTCCATAGTCGAGGATGAGGGAAGAGTCCTGGGAGACACCTTTGAGCACTGTTCTAGTTCATGGGTATATGGTTTTGGGTTACATAGGAGATGAAGCATATGAATTTTATTATTTTGACATGGTGACCATTTTCCTAAATCCTCTATCTCTGAAAACACCCTTTGTTACTCTTTGAATCACTTCTTTGACTCAATTGGACCTAGATGCTAGTTCCTTGCTCAGCTCTGAGTAACCACTTTGCTTATCAATGAAGAATAATGAGACCCAAATTATCTTTAAAATATGTGGCCTCTATGAGTGATAATTAATGACTTTCCTTAATGGTTATTCATGTCTCATTGAAACTTACATCAAGTCATCGAAAAAACAAATCTTTGAGATCCCAATTCAAAATTTAAAATTTTAACATTAAAGACCCTTGAGGAACTATTAGATAGGCATCCTTTAAGAAATAAATAGGAGAAAAAATCATAAGGGATTAAAAAGAGTCTTTAATTTTAACATTCATAAATAAAACTTAAAATAAGAGAGGTGGGTTAACAACCTCAAAATAAGAAAATAGAAAGGAAACTAGCCTAACTATGATACATGGTCGCATGATTCTTATACAAAGAGTTTAAGGAAAATACCATTAATGGAAATACATAGAGACTCTCCTTCCTTTGTCTCTAATTCTTAAGGGTTTTTCTACTTATGAACAATTATTTTTAAGGGACCTACCCACAAAGAATCAAACTTATCATGGTTTCTAGGTTTAACCGCTCTTTTGTCCCTTTTTAAGACCTAGGCACCAATGTTAAAATTAGGCTCTAAATTTCTTTGATCAAACCAAATTTTGATAGTTGATTTTTGACCCATAATTGACTCATGTTTTTATTCTCTTTCTCTTGAATATCTAATAACTCTACTAATCTAACTTGCATTAGACCAATTTCTTCAACTTTTATTTGATTTATCAACTACAAGGCTAGAATTTTGATAAAATAGGCATTATTACCTCTTTTTTTAATACCAAATCATATAGAGAGGCCTATATGACCTGATAATGTGTTAATTTATCTACCCATAAAGCCATATTTATGTATTCATGTCATTTTATTTTGTGTTCATTCCCCATTCTCTTTATGAGTCTAATCAGGTTCTTATTAGTTGATTCTGCCAAACCATTCCCTTGAGGGTAATAATTTGATGAAATATTTAGGTATATACACATTTTTAATGTAAATTCAAACAATTTGGACCCTAGGAATGCCTTGGAATTGTTAGATATAATAGTGTGAGGAGGTCCAAACCTAGTTGTAATTTCCTATAGGAGATATAAAATCATATTCTCTGTTGCTTCTTTTAAGGGTACTACTTCTGTCCACCTTATGAAATAATCTATTGTGGTAAGGATCCACTTGTGCCCCATGCTTAAAATTTGGTTAATCATGCCAATAAAATCCAAGCCCCATTATGCAAAAGTATATTCAACAATTATATGGCTAAGTGGCATTACAACATTACTCCTCTTACCAATGTAAAAATGACAAGATTGACACTTACTAACCATAGTATGACAATCAAAAAACATGGTGGGATAGAAATACCTTGCATAGATTATCTTGATACCTATTTTCCTTAAAAAAATGGTCTCCAAGTGTTCCATAATGCATTTCATGTAAAACCTTTCCAATTTCTTCCCCCTCAATGCATCTGAGTAGGATCGCATCAAAATTTCTTTTGAAAAGGAAATGGTCTACTAGAACAAAGATGGACCCTTACTGTCGATAGTATCTTCATTTCTTATAGGGTAGATGACTTAGATATTATCTAATCTTTATTAAATTAAACCTATCAGTCACCTAAAACTCTAATTCATTTTCTTGTATTCAGAGTACAATTTCTTCAACTGTAAGTTCTTCTGTTAGAGTTTTAGAATCTTGAGAAAGGTATTGACACAAACCCCTAACTATTATTAATTTAGTGGGCTTAACTTTGATATCATATTATAATATCTTATTTATCCAATTGTCTCTCTTTTCAATGATTTCACCCTCTATTATGTATTCCCTAACACTTGAATGTGTTACAAATATTGTGATCTTGTTGCTAGTAACTATGTGCCTAAATTTTTTGAGTCCATTAACAATAGCATAAGCTTGCCTCTCAACAAAATTATACCTTAATTCATAGTCTTGGAGAGTCCTTGAGAAGAAGGAAATTGGATGTTCTCCTTTTTCTATGTCATTTTGAGTTAGTATTGATGTTATGCTATGTTCTCCCCTATATACATACATGATGAATTTTTTTGAGAAATTAGGGTTACACAAGACTGTGGCAGATGTGATTGCCCTTTTGATACTCTCAAAAGCCTATCACCCCTCAGTCATCAATTTCAAATTTATGTCCTTTTATAGCATTAGGGTGATGCATCTAGCCATTTTGGCAAAGTCTAAAATGAATATACTTACAAAGTTAATCTTCCAAGTAAATGTTGTACCACTTTCTTATTTACTAGTAGGGATAAATCTAGTATTGCCTTGAATCTTTCTAGATCTATGGAGATCTCTTCTTTTGAGATAATGTGTCTAATTAAATTCCCTTGGGTTACTCCAAACACACATTTTCTAGGGTTTAAAAATATCCCATGTTCTTGGTACTTTTGAAAAATAGCCTCTAATTAAATAAAATGATCTTCGGTCGACCTAGTGAAGATAGTGAGATCATCAAGATAAATCAAATTTGATTTATTTATTAATTCCCCAAAGGTAATGTCCATATCTCTTTGTAATTTAGACCCTACATTTGAGAGTTTGAATGAAATTTTGGCATAAGCAAAAGTCCCCCACTTTATTTTGAAAATGGTCTTGTGTTGATCTTCCTCTGCTAACCATATCTGATTATAACCTGAGAAGCCATCTAATAAAGAAAAATTCTCTACTCCTACCATGGTCTATAGAATCTATTACATTGAGAATAAGGGGTAGTGATGCTTAAGAGAGGCCTTATTCAGATCACTAAACTCCACATAGAGTCTAATTTATCCATTCTTTTTCCTTACTGAGACCAAGTTGGAAACCCATGTGGAGTTCTTGATGGGGAAGATGATACTAGAATCCAATAATTTCTTGAGCTCTTCTGTAATGAGAGACTCTATCTTTGGATTAACCAATCTTTTCTTTTGGTGAATAGGTTTTTATCCTTCAATTAGGTTAATAGTATGTTGGAAAATCTCTCTCTTGTAACCATGAAGATCTGTGTATGTCCATGTCATTACCTTATTGTATTTGTGACATAAAGCCACCAATCTCTCCTTTTATTTTTGAGTGATCACCTTCCCTACTTTTAACTTTCTCCCATTTGAGACTTCAAGTTTAGAATAGTCCTCTTTACTTGCCATGAAATTTATTTTATCTATGTTTACATCATTAAGATCATACAAGTTCTCAAGGGTTATTAGCCCCTTTGGAAGCTTATTATACATTAATTATATGATTTAGTTACCATATGCTTCTTTAATTTTAGGTTGTAATTAGTCTAAAAACTCTCTTGATTATTGTAGAAAAAGTATGATCTATTGATCACTCTCGAAGACCTACCAATTGTCCTCATTATCAGGTATAGTGGGTTAAATGATTACCTTGATAGCTCGCTTCTTGGTTAGTAGATCTTTGATCAGATCAAGCTGGGATATGATTTGAGCTATTTTATCTACTTCAATGTTTTGAGTCCTTGGGATGACTTCAATGTTGAAAACATAAAAACTTTCGATCAAGTCTCAAACTCTATGGTGATAAGACCTCATCTTCAAGTTCTTTTCTACAAAATATTATCTAATTATTTTGACCACCAACTCTAAGTCCCCTAGGACTCTTAGATTCTTGATCCCTTATGAGTGAGAATTAAGCCATGCACTAGAGATTCATACTTTGATTCATTGTTAATGCAACCAAATTGAAAATGCAAGGCCTTAAGGATATTTTTTCCCTTTCGGGAAGTGAGTCATATACCTACCTCTAAGCTATTCTTGCTTCTTACTCCATCAAAATTTAGAGTCCATATTAAATAATTTTCTATGAGGTTTTCCTTTTTAGTGATTTCACTCTTCATTATGTCAAGGATTTTGAGATTTTCATCAAAGATGATATAAGTTCCTAAATTAGTGGAATTAAAGTTTCTAAAAGGATCTTCCAATGTCAAAGCTGACAAATAGTTCTTACCTTCATGTTCACCAACTTATTCTATTGATTCCTTTATACAACTTCTTTCTTCTCATGTTATCATTGCATGGGAGGCTTAGAACCTTGATTATATTTGGTCCATAATGTGTTCCTTGCATAAGGTTTTGGATAAAACTTTCATCTTAGAACTATACTTTGTTCTTAGAATCAAATGTGATCAATCAAGGGATATATATCCTCTAATCTTTGCTATAAAGTCTCTAGATAGGCATAATTTGATGACAAGAGGGATGTCTATAACTACTCTATCTTATGAAATAATTACATTTAGGCAAGAATATAGTTGTAATTGAATACCTCTAATGATCCCAATGGTCTATACCAAATTTCCATCGAGTTGCATGAATCTTTTAGTCAATGGCTCATATTTGATCTTTAAGGCATCATATATTAAATTAGGCATGACTGTAGTACTTTCACCCGAGTCTATCATAGAGTTATGAAGCAAATTCTTACTCACTATAAGAGTCATATAGAGTGGATTAGGTTTAGGTTTCCTTACCTCCTTTTCTATGTTCATTAGGATTGATAGTTGTTGTGAATGAGATAATACTAATTACTCTTTGTCTTTATTTGATGTATCTTCATTTGTGGTATTAGAATTTGGGTCACTATGGTCCTTTAGTGCTTCTTTAAATATCTCCTTTTAATTTTGGATGGCCAACATATTGCATAATGAAATATAATTAGGGAATTTATTTATCTATTCCACCACATTGATTGGTCTGAGTGGCTATGCCTTGACATACTATGGACACCTTGTCCTTTAAACCATCATGTTAGAGATACCTTCCTTATAAGTGGTTATTGGAACTTACTACCTTGTCATGGGGACTTTAAAAACTAGGGATAGTGGTACCTTTCTTGATTTAGTGTTGATAATAGGGAGAACCTCATTAGACTCAACCATCCTCATTTTTGATCATGTGAAACAATTAGATTGAACCACATTATTAGAGGTAGATGTTTCATTAATGAACATAGATTCCTCATCTTCAATCCATTATAACAAAGCATGTTCAGGGGTAATTTATCATTCTTATTCTAGTGACATGCCTTGCATTTTGAGCCACCATGGCTATATTTTAAACTCTAGGTAACTGGTATGGTCCTGATGAGGTTGATTTTTGGCTTCTCATTCTTCTTTGTGTAGCTACTCTTTATTGTATATTTCCCATAGGGAAATATCTTGTCAAGTGAGAGTCATTACAAGGAAAACACCATGTATTTGTTTCTTTTTCCAAGTTATTTTAGCTAGGGACTAGATCTCTTCTTGAGCTTGGTGGAACCATCTAAAATGGTGGGGGTATAAGGACAATATGGCTAGGTGGTTATGAAGAAGTTAATCTTTGAGTCCCTTGGTACTAATTTGGCTGGTAGGGGGTCTATTCCCTTAGAAACCATAATAAAGAGGTTATTAGTGTGAAACATGATTCCTCTTAAGATTGATAATTTCATTAGAGAAGGTTCTAAGGATGTTATAGACATCATTCATCTCTGATGAGGTAGAAGATGTAGCTGCTATTGGTGTTTCTTGAGATCAAGGAAAGGTATATAGAGAAGTATTGGCCTAGGAATTACTAAGAAGCCCTTCTTGAGCTGGGAGGGATAATTCAAGGAACATATGCATAGGAGGCCTTGGGGGTAATTTATTGGCATCTATCAAATTATTCTCTACTCTTAAACTGATTTCATAAGCATCAAGAGTCTACCCTCCTAGTGATTGAATCCTAACTAAGATATCAAAATTAAAAGATTTGAGATATAACAAGACTACCATACTTATAGGTGGTTGAGCTAAGATTGGGATTATTTACCATGTCTTCTAAAATCTATTATTGAAATCAGTCATTGCTTCTTTAGGGGCTCTCTTAATAGTGATTAATTATTGTAGGAGGGATGATATATCTCCCTTTTTATTAAATCTATCATATAATGTGGTTCTTAATTGGTCCTAGTTTGTAGTAGAATTTGGTGCTAAAGATAAATACCAATCAGGAGCTCTTCCCTTCAAAGAGGTGGCAAGTAGTATCAAGGGTACATTTTGTTGCATAATAAAGTGGATAGTACATACATTAGCCACATCTTGAAGATGCTCTGCTAGAGTCTTGAAGTCCTCCCCAATGAAGTTAGATAATTCTTTTAGAGCATTAGGTGGAATGGGACCCCATGTATTAAGAGGCATTGGTAGGATAAGTGGATTTCCACCATTCTAATTGATAAATTTTCTAAGTGGCACATGAATATCCATTTGACCTCCCAACTTAACTTGTTGAGTTAGCTTTCTCCTTGAAGTAGTCACCAAAGGTATTACTAAGAGTCCTAGGTTTATTGTAGATTGAGATATTGTAATCAGTCCAAGATTATCCCTCTTTAAAGGATGTTCACTCATACACTTCTAAATAGTATTAGGTTTGGTCTTGCTAGGCATGTCAAAAAAATTGTTGATGCTTAATTTTGAAACTAATCACCATAGTCATGGGAAGTTTCAAATATTTGGGACTTGACCCTTGAAATAACCTCCAGATTTTAAATAAGTTGGCTATTCTCTTGGGGTTTTTATTTAAATGGAGAAAAAATAATGCATAAAAGGATTATTTAAACTATTAAGGCCATACACCAAGATTGGATTCCTTTACTGAATAACACAATGAAGAGTACTAACAGAGTTTATCAAAAGAATAAAGAGCATAAAGCATGATCAATAATGTTAGAAAAGACTATAGACTAACCAAAGGCTCATAATATAAAACTAACATGAATCATCATCTATTTCTAATAGCACAATATTAGTTTCAACATTTTTTCTTGAAAAGATTAAAGAGTATGCAACATGGTTAATAATCTTAGTAATTATGTGAAGCTAACAAAAAGCTTATAGTATAAAATGAGAAGAAATAATAAAATTAGACTATTATTTCATATAGCACCACTCTCTCTTTATATATAAACAAAGTACATAAATCAAAATGCACAAAATACAATCTTCAAACTCTTAAGAAAGGCAACTGCTAAGGTAGTCCAATGCTTCCAAAAATTAGCTTCTAAAACTTTGTATATGATCTAGATGAATCCCACTATTTTTATAATTTATAGATACTTATAACCCAAAAAAATATCTACTGTGAGTCTCTACCACTTGTCCAAGCTTTAACTACTTGTCTTCAATTTTTGGATCTAAGAAATTACATGTCGTTAGAGCTAAACCACTTGAAGCCTTTTTCTATTAATTTCGCTAACTATCCCTCTCATTCTATTTTAATTATTGATCCTCATTTGTATTTAACATGTAGTATCCCAAAACATGGACATGTGGAAGCTTCCATGGCCTTTTAGAGTCATTGAGACTCTTTCCCACTCTTTACTTAGCTTTTAGTTTTAATGGCTTTTAGAGGTTTTGCACTGTCAAATTCATAGATCCCAACTGACCCATTGATTCTTTTTATATTATTTTCAAGCTACATGTTGAATCCTTTCACATGTTGGGAGGTATTTGATATTTTCCTTGGATCTTAAGGAGTTCAGTGGTGACACATAGATACCCTCTACGTGCTTCATGCTCTCTTGTTGCCTCTTGACTCAAAATAAAACACCATTTAACCACATGTCAATCTCATGCTCAATGAAAGCTTGAAAAAACTCTTTTTTATTTGAGGTATTACCAAGGTGAAAATTGTAATTAATTCATGTTCATTTTAATCTCAAAGCCTTTTTCTAAGCTTTATCAAAAGGGGACTCTATGAAGCCTAGTGCTTATCATTCAACTCGTTATTGGGACCTTTAATTTTATAAAAAGGGAATTTCAATGCACCACATGTCCATCGATCACAAGACAAAGGCTATTTTTCATTCCTTAAATATTTAAATAGTGTCAAAGTGACATGTGGATACCCTTATGCTTAGCTCTATACTTAGGTTATTTTAGACCCGATACATAGAATGTTCCTATGATACTTATCAAAAGAAAACAAGAGTCTTGAGTAAAACCAAAACTTTTTAGAAAATAATTCTATAAGAAACATGTTATATAAAATAAGAGGTATTGTCTTGTCTTGGAGAGGTCACTCTTTTTAAGGTTTGAGGAAAATATAGGAAAACATGCTTTTAGAGGCCTTTTTGGGGCATTTGGAGTTGTTAGACACCTAAACCATGTAATAAAGAAAAAAATTGGTATAGATGATCATTAAAATCTTTGAATATCTCCAAAAATATTAAATTTTCCATGGGGATGAGAGCTATACCTCACTATTCTATTTTAGAGGTCATCCAATCTTGGAAAATTAGGCTTTGGCAAAGTGAGCTAGTGAGGGAAAAATTAGCAAAAGACTTGATGTAGATATTTGAGAACATAATGGGAATATGTGTTGAGGCACATGGAAGGTGAAAAGGTTTTTATAATTACTATACAAAGCTTATACCTCTCTTTATGACAAAAATTCCCCTTGTATATAGTCTAACTAGGAAAGTTTCCATTATGCCTAGTCGGTGGATGAGAGAAAATGGGGATTAAGATTTCTTGGAGGGTTATGTAGTGGTATTTTAATCTAAAATGGGATGTTAAAATTAATAATACATCAACCTACCTATCAGATATTAGTCTTAGTAACCAAATCTAGCATGGTGCATATTAGGCCTATTAGGCCTTGAGGAGACCTAGAACTAATTGGGGGTTCAACTTCATTTATAGCTCTTGGTGGATTATAAATAATATTTATTTATTATATAGAGGTGTATATAAACGTTTTTAACTCATATTATCCAAATAAACCTACAAGAAAACTAATTCTACCCTAGAGAGAGTACAAGCATGCAAGAAAAGCAATGACAAACTCGATGAGGTGTTTTCAAATACTCATATCTTTTATAAGTATTTGAATTGGAAATAAAGGAATTTTTAGGGGTTATTATGGTTCCTTTGAATCATTTTTTTGGTATTTATTGTAATTTACAATGTCATATCTTTATGAACAAAGATTAAGAGCAAAAACTGCCTAAAACCCTACTAAACCCTCAGCCAAGACCTGAGGGAGAAAATAATCTTGGAGAGATATAAAAATTACATATTTTTAAATGAAATATATTTTATAATTTATATAAATACCTTATTATATCTCCCAAAAAGATGAGTTTTATGGAATTATATAGATAACATGAAAAAAGGGTATTTTTTTACCATTTTTTGTGTTTTGTAGATCGTATGAGGTTTGAGAAGATGTAATCATGTTTTTATGAGTTATATAGAATTTATATAACCCCTAATTATCATTTATTTCTAAGTTAAAACTTTTAAGTGTTCAAATAATAGCTCTCCTTTTAGCCAGTCAAAATTGACATTATGGACACAAGGGTGAGAAGGTGAAAACTCTAAGTGTGAGACTTTTTAAAGCATGATTGATACCTCTAAGAACATGGAGGGTCTTTAAAAGTGTCATTAACTCCCTCCCATTTATTTTAATGGAAAAATAAAGGAATTTTTGAGGCCAAGTGTGAAGGGTGTCTAAAAATGGAGTTTTTAAGACTACAAATAGTGATGGCTTCCTTCCAAGAGTTTTCTAGTGAGTAGGAATGAAAAAAATTCATGTAAATGCATGCCTAAATGAATCAAATATTATCCAAATAATAATATTTATCCATATTAAATGGTGGGACTTTAAAATAGGTTAAAATAATGAAGGCAATTTGTTGAGCCAAGACTAAGAGTTTTATGCTACTTTTCATCAGTTTTATGACTTGCATGGACACTTGGTCTAGTTGTAATTGCAGGTTCATACCACACCTATTTTCCATGAAATTTTAATCTATTTTCTCATATTTAAAATTTTTAAATTTACCTTTGGACTTCCCTTATCTTGCTCTTCTCTCAAAGGATATAAAGATGGACTCTTTTGGCTCTTTTGAGCAGCCTCCTTTGGTTGATGGTGAAACCCTAGCCAATTTTGTACTGTAATGAATCTTGAATAAATAAGAAAGTGATTTTTCCTAATTAAATTATATATAATTTATTGTCATTTCAATCTTGTTTTTATTGTATAGTAGAAGATGATCTTTTCTAGAATGTTATCCTTGATTATTCACCAAGTGTGCAGAAAGTAATTGTTATAGATCTTTGTTAGTGCTCTTTTCTAAGTGTATATGTGTCTTAGAAGTGTTTTATGAATGTATTAAATAAATTAATCATTTATTACTCTCTTAATTATCAAAATACCTTATTAATCCTAACTTATGAAACATTGATGTGACAATGCAACTTGAATTGTGAGTTTTGTGTGAAAAATGCCTTGTTTAGCTCTAACTAGTCTAATTTCAGTCAATAAGAGAAAAAATAATATTGGTGCATCACATATATTTTCTTATTTTTTCTTATTAACCATTTTAATGTAAAATTGATAGATAAGAGAGTGTTTCAAAGAGTTCATTAAGGGAACTAGTCCTTTTAGAGATTCATCTCAATAAAATTATTACCCACAAAAAGAGAGATGTTTCCATTGTGTAACTTGGATGAGGAGAGAGAGTCATATCCTAAAAGGGTGAAAATATAAATGAAAATATTAAGCCCTCATAGGGAATAAAACCCATTGAAATAAAGATTGGACAAACTATCTTATAAGAAAATGTATCAAATTTAGTTGAGCACCAACCCAACATGGAGCACCAACCCCATATTTATCAAGAACCCACTTGAATTTAGTAATAACCTAATTTATAGGAGTGTAAAAACCCATTTTAATAATAAAAAACTTATTCAAATGAAACATAGTCAATAAATAACCTACAAGGTAGCTCCAACTCACTCTTGACCAAGCACTAACTCAGCCAAGACCAAATCTAGAATCTCTAACCTTTAAGGAAGCTTCAACTATCTCAAGAAATTTATCTATAATATATTAAATATATCTAAAATAATAAATTATTAAAACATACCTTATGAAAAAATTATACTATATTAATATACAATGATCACTCCTTCAACGCTGCCCCACTTGATCTCCCTCAAAATTGACTCTAGGCTTCTTCTCTCAACTAGCCCTCTTCAAGATTGAATAAGTCATGTCTCCTTGATTTTAAAATATAAAACACCTATATTATATTCATGGTAGGATTATATTTTATCTCTTGAGGTTTTAAAACATTTTTTCTAACCCCCTTAGGCTCATTTATTTATCTATCCATTAGCTTATGCTAAGCTTACTCAAATAGGCCTAAAATGCCTTATATATATACTCATCTCTTATTCATATATCACTTAGTCGAACACACACACATAAATTATTAGGTAGGATATTTAATAGGTCTTATTAAATCTCATTCACATTATTAAAATTAACTTTGATTTCCTTTTTTTCTATCATAACTATATTAGACCTTATTTCACTTTCAGGTCTCATGGAGACCTAATTGAATTAGGTCTTATTAACAACACATTACCATTTGATCCATTAGAAAGTATTAAAACTAAAAAAATGGCACAATAATTTCACATAAAATCAAAATATACATTATACAACATCTCCTGATCTCCATAACACATTTTAGGTCTAACCACTTCATGAAACCCCTCAATATTACTCACTTCTATTAGGCCTATTTACACCAAAAAGTGTGTCTTTAAATATTGAAGCTCAAAAACAATTAATACACTCAAATATTATAAAATAATGACATATATAGAGTATAAATTACCTAAATTTCATTACAAAATTAATTAGACACTTCCATTTAGAGCTTAAGGCTTCAAGATCATCTCTGCAACTTATTCATAACTGCCAATTTTCCTCAAAGACCAGTCATGGTGACTTGAAATTCAAAAAAATGTGTATACACTTTAAAAGACTCTTGATTCATTAAATTTTTTATATTAAATATTTAAAACATCCTAAAACACAAAAGTCACATGGTCTAATATCAAAATATTGGTCTTTCAAACCAATCTCATGACATTATATCACATTGTCTTTTCTAAACTAGGTAGGTCATTTTGTGAACAAATTTTCACCATATTAAATGAACTAAAAATATTATTTAAATCATATAAATGGATTAAAATTACTAAAAAAAATCTCCAGTCACTTGGTTTCATCATTATATCATTAAAACACATTTCAATTCATCTTCTTATTGCTACCTAGGTTTTACACTATTTACACCATTAGGCCTGTTAACGACTAACTAACTTGGATGAATGGTTTATCACACTTGAAGGGTATAAAATACATATATAACTTTATTGTAATGTATTATTAGTATTCATATCCTTATTTCATCCATTTTATTTTATTTACCAATGTAATTTTTAATTTTTATAGCAAATTCTTCACAAAGAACCCTGCATATGTGCATTTTCTCTCTCATCTAACTAACCACACCATATGGAGGTACATGGGAGATTTAAATAAATGATTAAATAATTTTTTTATAGGAATATTATACCATTATAATCTCATTTGAACAAGATCTTCCACATTAGGTCCTTTTTAGGGTTTTAGGAAGGTTTACCATAGGTTTCGGTGTTGATGATTATTCATAAAGGGATGTCCCTTAAATCCAAAACCAATTCATGGATATATTATATATGAATCTTCACCATGTCTAATTAAAATATAAAGGTACCATGTAGAGGTTACTCATGCCAACTAACACTTAAAAGTCCCTATCAGGTTTACATACCTTCATTTTATACACTCGAGAGACCTCAAAACCACTTTTCATGCCAGTTTTTATCAACCATGACCTCATAATTAATGATAAATCCTAAAAAAATTATTTTTTATATAAATTCTCTCATTCACAAATTATCCTTGAAATCTGATCTGCATGCCTCATTAGGCTAGGTACAGCTAAAGAATGGTCTAGGTGTAGACCAAGATTAAAGGACCTACATTCAAATATTCACTTTGAAACACTTATGAGTGAATAAAAACATTATTATAAATATTATAACACCTCTAAAAATATTTATTTTAGTCACCTAATAATGTCACCAGCTCATACATCTACCATGCCATGACTAGGTTTAAAATTCCAATGCACTTGACACCTTGACCTTTTCTTTCATGTCATAAACTTTAAAAAAACATCAAACAAGAAAACATAATACATCACAACACACTCATTTCATTAAACCATTCTCTTTATGATGACAACAATATTTCATAGCCTCATATGAACCTAAAACCACATGACTAAGCTTCATATGACTTGGCATCTCTCTTCCATGCACATTAACACCTTTGACTTCATCCTTGACATCAAACTTGAATTTAATGTAATAATAATACATTATTTGCCTTATTATTATCTCTTAACTTCAAATTATATCTTTCCTTCAAATTATCATGACCATAATCTTCTCAATGCATCTTGTGTCATCATACACTTCCAGCTAGGCTTAGTCACCTTTAACATCATCATGATGCCAACTAAGAACATACTATAAATAGGTTACTCATATCCACAATAATAAATCACTTATAAAAAATATCATTATTACACTACCATTCTCAATTAATTAACCAAATATACCTTTGACATCAATGACCATTATGCCTTTACATGATGCACCCTTTTGACATCAATGACAAAAACTTACCAATAGTATCCTTATAGAATATTTGGCCTATGAAAGATTCAATTCATCCAAAATATTTCAAGTGATATTATTTTATTATAAATATTTAGGCATCACTTCCTCAACCACATCAATCCATTCCCTTACATCTTGTGTTTTGATGACTACCAAGTTAAGGGCATTGGTAGCCTCTAATGGTGCCATCAGGTTCAAGAGTGCATATGCCCTATTGGTTGAAAAAATAATAATAAATCTGAGTTTATTCTCATCTATATTTAAATAATTAAATAATTTGGTAGTTTATACTATATGTGGAACCAATTCTACCCTCATTTCACTAATAGCCTCAATAGTATTGTACAATATGGATGTTGAACTCTGGATGACCATCTCATTTTGGGTTAGAACATGAATAATTATATGTTATTATCTTAGTTATTCTAGCTCTCTTTTTTCCATTTTATCACCTTCATGTATTTATACTATAGAAAACATTCATGTTTTAAAATAGTATTTAAGATCTTCTATTTATGGGGATTGCCCTAGTTTTCTATGTTTCCTCTTGAATAAGGTGAATATTTCATCCCTTTCCTCAACTATAATTACTCTCCAATATAATATTATATCTTCCTTTTCTATACCCTCTATACACTCCCTACCAATTTTTCAAATACTATATTTACAATGGGAAATTTGGTAATCACTAGATTAGGCCTTGTTTAGGCCTTTGATTGCATATATGTTACCCACTGTGGGAGGACTAGCTAGGTTGGGTCCATGGGTTGATTGTCTATAGAATTAGTCTTACCTAATATATCACCTAATGTTTACTTCAAATTTTCCTCTAGGAAGGGATCAAGGAGTGAAGGCAATATGATTTTAGACCAATTCAATCCACCATATTGTGGTAGTCGATGGATAATGTCTATTGGCCTTTTCTTCTTCTCAGCCTTCCTAGTCATTATCATAGTTGTCTCTTGAAAAGGACTAGGAGGGAGAACTGGTAAACTTAATTTTATAGATAAAAATTGTAATTTGGGGGTGTATACTTCTCCCCTTACTTTATTTGTGGCCTTCTTAGTTTTCATGGGGGTTCGAACAATTGTAGAAGGAACATAAATAGGAATAGTAGGAGTGGATGTGGTAAGAATAATTAGAGGAATATCAACTAAATAAGTATGAAATTCAAGGGTATAGGAGGGATCATATAGCTTTAGAACTATAAAAAAAATTAATAAGGGGATTAATATGATCAAATACCTTGCAGAATAAGAGAGGAGGGGGGCTTGGAGGGGTGAATGAAGTAGGACCAAATGAACTAACTATAGAAAGAGATATAATGATGTTTGCTAATACAATGGTGCCTTATCCTTTCAGTCTTGGAGGATCAAGACTTTTTCTATTTGTAATATTGCCTCCTCATCATAAATATATGATCCAACCACTTCTTGTGTGGCTATCTCCAATGATGGTGCTTCCATGTCTAGGCTCAATGAAAGGGTTTGAGGCCTTCATTTCCTTGTATAAAATATGATTTTATTATGAGATATGGAAGGATCTAGTTATGTGGTTGAATTAACCATAATTAAAACCTCTATAAATGATGGAACATCACCTTGGGAAGGGCACTTAAACTATGAATAATCAAGATAAATGAGATCATTTTGGCTTCCCCAATTGAGGTATCTATCACCCCTAGTTCCTCCTTCATTACCTTTAGTGACATAAGGGATGTCTAGTAGGATTAACCTTGTTCCCCTATTGGATGACCAAGTCTGATAGTTCATAAGTTAGATGTATCCCATCCTTTAATTGATATGAGTCTAGCTTATGTCTCCTTTATAGAAATGGAAGTTTCCACTTGAATAATTTTTACAAGGTCTTGTTAAAAATAAATTGACCATGTCTTCTCCATGTTTTGATCATCATTCTAAGATTTGAGGAACAAAAATTCATGATCATAAGGATAATGTTGATATTTGATGCCCAGTCCCTTTATGTGATTTTGTACCTATCTATGGGGATCCTACTCCCTATGTGGAAATTAAGCCAAGGAGTAGTACTCTTTGTATTTACCTACCTCATAAAAGTACTTCTGATTAGTGTAGCACATCCTTCTAATCATGAGGTGAGATCCATGAAGGTAGGATTTATTCTTCTTATGCATGTCATCATCTATTCCCCACCATAAGATTTAGGTTATTTTATACTATGTGAGAATGTATAGAGCATGCTTAGGGAGGTGCAATAATTTAACCTTATGGCTTATAATAATGATGGCTATTTAAGTAAGGTATATCTATATGCACATAATATTTTCAAACTTTTACTGATTATTGACACTTTAGATCTTACAAGAACCTGTCAAGCCTCAATATCTCTAAATGCATACCTTAAAGGGTGGATTGAGAAAGGGGTGGGTAAATAATAAATGCTTCATAATATTTTTTTCCATTTTTCCACTTACTATCTACACACTTATCTCCTAAAAAAATTACCCTAATATTGTTCTCCTCAGTCCTAACAACTTCCTCTTAGTTGTCATGCCTTATCCTTCATTTTCTTGTGTTAAATACATTTTGGTTATTTGATTGTACTAGGTCGACTAGGTTAACCTAGTACAATTTAGGGGTTATTTTTCACTTTCTTAGCTTATTATCCTTTTGACCGACCTAGCTCAGATGTAGTGAATTGTCCTTGAAAACACACTAGGTTGACTGGGTTGACCCTATACATTTGAAATTTTTGGGAGGATTTAGGGCAAGATCTACCTATATATACAAGTTCATTTCCCACCTTTTCATGAGAGAATAATTAATAGTGAAGAAGTGTGAATGAACATTTGCTTATTGGCCATTCTACTTGAGGAATAAAGCTTAGGGTTTCATACTTTCTTTAGAGATATGATCTTATCTTTTGGAGAAGAATTTTAGATGATTAGATAGGTTGTGTATCCTAGAGTTAATTTATATTCTTTATCCTTACATACCACAACAATATCTTGTGAAGCACCTTGGCTAAGGGAGAGATTGAGGCTTGGTGGGTTTGTCTTCAAAGTTAAGTATTTCTAACTTTATTTATCTTTTGTAAGAGTAGATAGATAATGAATTTTTATTATTCTTCCATGTATTAGGATTATGTATAAATTGACATGTGTATGTGTCTTATAATACATGTTTAATTTAATTATTTTATTATTCATAAACCCCCACTTTATACCATAAGCTTTGGTGTGCACTAGATTATATTTACTTTCTTGTTATTAGAATAGGTGAATTCTTTAAACCTTAGGACTTCAATAGGGCTGTTGTGTGATTGTCTTAGACTATAGGATTTGAAACCCTTCCTATAATTATATGTTGTGATAAGTGATCCCCTAATCAGGTCTAGTGGATCCCCATATTGGTCATGATACCATTTAATAGGTCAATCCCAATCAAAAGTATAGGTATGCTCTATATTCTTTTATCCAAGATTTATTTTTAAGAATGATGTATTTTGGATTGCATACATTTTGGTGAACCTGATGTGAATTTTATCCCATCACTATTTGGATTGTCTTCACGTTTCCATTTTTGTTTATTTTCTTATTAGTATTAGAATTCACTTTGTCTTCACCTTCATAATACATTCATTTATTAATTATTTTTATCATTTAAACTAACCCAACATGAAACTAACCCTTGTAGGATTTATTTCACTTATTTTAATTCGTTTAGTCATTATTTTTATCATACTGGATCAACTATGTCAACCCAATTTTCTGATTTCTATGCCTAAGTTTTCATTAATAGGCAACTAGATCAACCTAAAAGGCTTAGTATATGTTTATAGCCTCTTAAACATATAGTTTAGCCTACTAGGTCAATCCAATTGACCCAATACATTTTCAACACTATGCAAGAAGTTCCTACACAACTTGATCGATCTTGTCAGCCTAGTTTATAGGTTTTGCCAACATATTCCAAGGTTTTTCATCAACAATTTTTCTTTATTTTATATTTGATCCACCAAGGTTCCTTTCTACCTCTCTATTTATTTATTTTTTATCTTTCATTTCATAGTTTATAGTATTTAAAACTAACCTTTCATAGTCAACTAGATTGACTCTACTGATCTAGTTCTATGTTTTGTGTGTTTTTTGAAATAATTGGGTCAACCTACCAACCTAGTTCATTTTTAGACCATGATTTCATAGTAAAAGTTCAAACCTATCAACCTTATTCTATATTTTATGCATGTAGTATCAAAACTATACCTTATTTCAAGTTGGAATCAACCTCATATCTATTATTAATTAGTTCACACCTCTTATTTCTTATTGCTTGCATGCTTATAATAACTCAGATAGTTTAATTATGGGATTTTTAATTAATCACTTAATTTCACTATTTTTATTTTATACACACATGGCCAAATCAAAAATACATAAATGATCACTTTAACATTTATCTACCCAAGGCCAACCTACTTGGATTTCATCACCAAGGGGGAAGCTAACTTGATGCTTTGGTCAAGTATAAATCATGGTTAATGATATATTATAGCTAATCACCCAACACCCTTATCATTACAATGTGTGAATTGAGGGTTTAGTTCCCAATACCAATCCTATATCATTTACACTATAGTCCATTTCATTCCAAACTACCTAAAACCATTCTTAGATTGATATCTAGTACCTTGCTTGTAGCCAACTCCTAATCACATTAAAAAACATATCTTAATAATCTAATAAGCATTCAGGTTGAAAAATTAGTTAGATATTTAATTTTCAAGTTTATTTCTTTCTCTTTACTCAATTGTGTGCATAAAATATTGAATTAGCTAGTATTAGTGCCAAGGTTTTGTTTTATGTGCTTCAGTTAGATTGGCTAGCATTAATCCAATTGACTATCTATTTCTTTTCAGTACTTACTAGTTTTCATTATTTAAAAAATTATCATGTTTTATTTTCACAATATATATTTAATATTATTTATTTCCCTATCTATTGTAATGGATTGAACCAATTAACATAGTACCTTTTATACATTCTATACATTATACTGGATCAACCTAGTTGAACCTATATAGTTTTACAGTCCCTATTTCTATACTAGGTCAACCTAGTCAACCCTATACTATTTTAGTCACCTCTTTATCCTTTGTTTTCTCATATATCTTATTTTCCCTTCATCATGTAATTTTTATTTGGTGATGACACTGAGTTATAGTCAATAAACATGATGAAATTTACCAATCTTAATAGGGTATCCCACAGATAGAGTTGGGCTCCTCTTTTAGACGCTATTAATTTTCATATTTCCACTTATAAAATGAACTATGGGACCCCTCTAAATACCTATTTACATAATAATCCTCATCTTTTATTAGAGGATCAACCTAAGTTAGAGTATACTCCCAAAATTCTCTTCTTTATCACTAAATTTCCTCAACATCGAGTAAAGGATCCTTCTACCATTTATAACCTCATGATTAGTGGTCAAAATGAAGAGCCTAATTCACCTAATAATACATTTAATAATATATTTTGGGTTACCACTTTCATTAATTCTCAACCTCTTCCTTCAATTTTAACTCTTTCTTATGCCATAACATATTCTTCTGTAACCTCTTCTACCTCCATGACTAGTATCTCAACTAACATGGTAGGTTCTACATCTAGTGGGCCTCTCATAAGATCCACTATCCTTAATCCTTCCACTAGTTCATTATTTTCTACCCAAGGTAATCATGCTTCTAGTGCTTCTTCTTCTCAACCATTCACTAGTCCATCTTTTTCTACACAAGAAAATTCTTCCACTAGTGCCTCACATCCTCATAATTCTTCTCAAGCTCATATCGACACTAATAGTGTTACCCAAGCCACCAATACCAACAAACATACCAATTATAATGCTTCTAATTTTAATTAAACACATAAAATTTTATTACAAACTCTTAATCAAATGAATAATTTTCAAGTGTATAACATAAATCAAATGATGAGAATGCAAAACCACCTTCTTCACCTTCAATCTCATCCATAACCAATGGCTTGGGGCACACATAACTAGAATGTTCCCCCTCCTCCTCTTTGATATTCTCAAGTAAATCTCATTACTCAACCTCATTTAGTTAATAAAACCATTAAGTATCTACAAAACGAACCTCTCACTACTTAAATTACCAACATTGATATAGGAGGTATAACACCTATAATTTCTTATAATGGGTCAACCGATCCTACCTTTCACCTCAAAACATTTGGAAATATTTACAATGATTAGGTAAAATTAAAAAACTTTGTCACTACCAATATCCTAGCCAAAATAGTCAGTGGTGATGCCTTGGATTGGTATAATCAACTTAGAGCTCATTACATTTCTAGTTTGGAAGACTTAGTGAATGCTTTAGTGCAAGAATTCCAAACTAGTGATCTTCCCAAAAACACTTTGGCCCATTTCATAAATTGAACACAAAAATAAAATGAAACTACCCAAGAATTTTTTAAGAGATGGAAAGCTTTCTCAAACAAATGTGAACATAACATGGTGGATGAAAATATTTTTCATCTCTTTACAAATGCCATTTTTCCTAAATTATAATATAGAGTCTGTACTCTTTCTCCATGTAATTAGGAAGAAGCTATTTACTGAGATAAAATAAAATATTTATTAATTCATAAATTCAAGCCACCCCAAAATTTTATGGGCCCTTGTCTCTTAATCAAATACAAAAACCAAAATATCACTAATGATGATGTT
Organism: Torreya grandis; assembly: GCA_037957365.1. Taxonomy (NCBI): domain Eukaryota; kingdom Viridiplantae; phylum Streptophyta; class Pinopsida; order Cupressales; family Taxaceae; genus Torreya; species Torreya grandis. The sequence continues at coordinate 200,706 of JARHVA010005224.1, read as the reverse complement.
ACTGATTCTTATGACACTATTCAAAATGTTCAAGTTGTCATTCCTAACCCTTCTTAAAAATCAACTCCTTCTTCTCAATAATATACCAATCCTCATTGATCTTCACCAAAAAACATCAACATTCACAAACCTCTATCCTTAATTAAATTGCTTAAGCATATATCCAGACCTATTCTGTGAGAGCTTGACCCTACTCATCCTATGAAATTTTGGTATGATCCTAACAAGTTTTGTTGGTTTATTGCTAGTTGGGGTAATTATTATGAGACTTTTGACAACTTCATAATTTAACTATGTATTTTATTCTTGAATCTAATTTATAGCATGATTCCATTATCCACAAGTATCAACTAGCCTATTATATTTCTTTCAATGAGTATAAATCACATGACAAAACTCAAACCTTGAATCAAGCTAATGCTCATTTGGCTATCTACAAAGATCCTCTCCCTAAGCACCAACCTATCCAAGGAAATAAATACAAGTCTACCATTTCCACCAATAACATAGAAATTATTATTTAACTAACTTCTGTAGAGAATATGGTTAGCATGACTAATATGCAAAGGGTGGTGGCTTTCATTGATTCATATCCTATCTATACTCCATCTAAGACATACCATGTTATCCAAGATTCTTATCCAACTAATTTAAATGAGTTGGAGTAAGATGACCTTATTAATTTTGATGATCTAATTTTTCATTCTCCCTTAAATAACACTTCCCATTCTATTTCTACCACTCTTCCATCATCTCCCAACACTAATGATAATCAATTTTCTCCTAACATTTCTTCTTCTAATTTTCAAAATCAATCTGAACCAACCACTTCTTCATCAAAAAATGATTTAAAACCTTATCCCAAACCTTCTTCTTATCAACATAAATTTAAATGCACTTAGACTCCTCCTTCTAAGGATCTTCTTAATCACTATGCACCTTTATCTAACAACAATCTTATGGGTTATGATGAATGGGATCCCATTGTGGAACTCACTAATCTCCCATCTTATATTCTATTTATTTATCTTATGAGGAATTCCCCATGTAATATAAACTCCCTCATGCAATTCTTATTCAATATTAATGTCCCTCATCTTCCTCTAGCAGGATGGGAAGTAATTTTATCTAGTTCTAAAGATAGTACTTTACAATAATGTGAAGAGATGTCTATCAATGTTGTCAAAAATATAGACACTTCTCTTTATTTAAAATTTCCTATCACATTTATGATTCTTGAGGATATTTTTCTTCATGTTGATGATCCTCCCTTATTTATTATGATCCAAATAGGCAATATCCAAGTTAAGCATGCATTGATTTATGAGGTTTCTAGCACCTATGTTACCTCTCTTAATTTCATTAAAACCCTTATATATTTTATATGTAATCTCAAGTCTAAATGTAGCACATATCAAGGATATGATAGAAGGAAAATGCCTCCTCTAGGTTAAGTGTGTATTCCCATTACCATCCCACCTATCATTGTCTATGTGAAGGTGATGATCTTTAACTTCCCCCTTTCTTATAACATCTTACTTGGTAGGACATGGACTCATTGCATGAGATTTATTGATTCTTATGATTTTTAATGTGTTAATTTTCCTCATAATTGAGCCATTTATAGGATTCAAGGTAATACTAACCCTTTGAATTTTAAATAATTCTAAGATTGTGGTGTTTTCAAGATTCCTACTCTTGAACCTTTGCCAATAATTATATTTTATGAGTCTCAACATCTCAAATTTCTTATTAACTCCACTTAAGGTTATAGTGGGCATCCTGAGCTCATTGGTAACATTCCTCTTAACCTCTTAAATTTTGATGATGATGAGTGTAATGAGATTAACTTAAAGATCAAAAATTCTGATCTCTCACCTCATCTCATCTCGTAGCTTCCTACTTCCTTGTAGACTTGTTCTTCAAAGCCTCTTTGTAATGACATTTCCGTAGTCTTGACCAAGAATATGCATTCTACTCACCATAATTAATTGAATGACAAGGTTATCCATACTTGTGTCATTGATATTTACACCCTAGATTATGATGATGGTTTTTCCTTAGATTATCCATTGTTAGGAGGTCTTGTAAAGGCTCATGATGTCAAGATTGTTTATTATCATTATTATTTACTTGAGTCTTTTCATATATCTCATCATTTTCATTCACTTATAGTTCTTATTTTTTGCATTTTTCCACTTTATTATAGGGTAAAGATGGTACTAACACATCTAATTTATAAGGAGCCATGTAGGACTATGCTCATAGAACATGATATGACTGGGTCTTACTATTTTACTAGGTACCCTGACCCTCGTAGTGGGTTTCCCCCTGAGGTTAGTGTAAATCTCCTTAGACCTTCTATAGATCCCACTCTTCCCTCAGTAGATCTTATTATAGTTGAGCCTCTTCTCACTCCTACTATAGTTGATCTTATTTTTGCTCCTATTATTACTTATCCTATCCGCATTTTCAATTATATTGCTCCTTCCATTGAGCCTAAAGCCATTCTTTTCTCATCATCACCCTTACTTGGTGATGGTTTGCTTCCCTTACCTAATATGGATCCTCTATCCACCAAATGGTCTAATGAGTGATCTCTATCTTCTTCCACTCCTATTATACCTCCTTCCATCAGTGATTCTCCTAAAACCACACACAAGCATATATGTTGCTTCCATGGGATAGATAATCATTATTCCACCCATTGTCATAATTTATGATAATATATTAATACCTTGTATCCTTATTCCCCATCATCAGACAAAGCCATAACACCCTTGAAGGTACTTCCTAAATATATGCCTAAGTATGATGAGGTATATTATCTATGGCATATATGCAACATCCATCACACTAATCATTGTCACATCCTTCAACAACATCTTAAAGATGACCTTATATCCATTCTTGGACCTTCTTTTATTCCTACCATAGGTAATTCCTACAAGAAGGGTTATCCTTATTCTACCATGGCTCCACCTCTAGTGTTTCCATCCCTTCATATGGTCCCTTCACCAACTTTTTTTCCTCCACCTATGCTTCTTTTAGCTTTGGACCTTCCCTCACCTATTGATCTTTCTCCACCTATGATTCCTTCACTTGTGGACCTTCCCTCACCCTTGGATTATTCTCCTTTGGTGATCCCTACATATCTAGTAAAGCCTATTCCCACACATTCTCTTGATCATCCTTTACCTAATTTTTCTCCTTAGAATGATCCATAGAGTATTCCTACTTTTTCTATTAAGGTGATCAGAAAAGAAGTAGTTTCTTAGAATTCATTGAAGATTGATGAAACTTTAGTAGTAGTGCATATCTAGTTTCATAGAGATTTATCTAATATATTGGATAATGTGTGTGTATATATTTACCAATATTTATGAGAACATACATGGTGCTTTCACATTTATATTTGATTGGGCATGTGCTCTAATCTTATTTTTATATGTTATATCATTTGACACTGTGTCAAATTTTTGTTTATCTTATATCATGATCTTACTAATTTTACTATGTATTTCTTATATTGTCATTTATATTTCCCCTATGGTTGTATTTTATCATTGATTTCCATTTTTCCTTGGATTTTTGTAATCAAAACTCTCTTGTATCTTTATGATTATTTTTCTTTTTTATCCCTTTTTTCACAGTTAACTTGTCATGGTGATTTGGTTATACAAACCATGTTCCTTTTGGTGATTATCTCCCTTTACCATGTGATCACTTAGCCAACAATCTATCTCATTATTTTATCCTTTCATTGGTCCACTTTTTGGATTTCCTTTTTCCCTTCTTTTTTTTCTACAAACTAAGCATATACACGATTGAGACTTGAGATCACATGCTAGTTCATTGTGAATCCTAAGTGTCCTAGCCAATATTTATCGTTGGTTACTTAGATTCCTTTATCCTTAGCCTACACCTCATTCATGTGTATCACTAACTCTCTCATGATTGGTCATTCTAAAACCATATGGAGGAGGAATATTAAAAATTCTTCAAAATAAAGTTAAAATCCAAATCATTTAAACAAAAGGCAATGATATCAAAACACAAATATTATTAAAAGTATAATCACACTAAAAGACATGATTAAAACCAAATATCCTTCTTGGCCTCATGATATAGCTGAGGTCATTTAGGGTGTGGTATGCTAGTAGATTAGAAGAGGAGAATAAAAAAATATTTTAGTGCTACCTTCTTTCTCAAGCAAGTACACAATCTTCAAAGTAGATTGATGGATTTGTAAGGGGTCCTAAAGAATGAATAACACATCATGGGAATGTAGGTCCATTTTAATTTTCCTTGTACCAATATACCTTCTTGATTTGAACTTAGTAGAGAGTTTACTCTCCTAAAAAGCTTTGTGTCTATAGTGAATAGGTTTCCTTTGCATATAGACAACCACTAGTCACTTAGTGTATTCTTATGTCTTTAGTATGCATCTTGCTTCCTAAGGTCTTATCATAAGATGTATAATTAATTATTTTTACACTCTCTTTTTCACTCATTGTATCCCTTACAATTCCTCTTGAGAAATATTTTTTAATTTACTGATCAATCCCCTTGGGATTTCATTTATGAGTAACTTTGTAAGACAATGGATAAGACCTGATGTTCTCACAAATTACCATCCTTTACTTTCTATTACCCATATAATTTATTATCCAATACTCCTATTTATTTCAACCTAATGGTTTTATCTTTGTTTATTTGTAGTGTAAGACCATGGATAGGACCCAACCCTCCTCAGAGTTTTTTCCAAGTCACCATCCAAAGTACATGTGTAAAATTTGAGATAAGATTTTATAAATTATGAAGTTACATGTCATTTTACATGCTTCCCATCTTGATTTCGTATTTTTTATGATTAATTTGTTTTTATTTCACCTTTTTATCTTCTTATTTTCTAAATATGTGTAAGATTACAACCATTTCTTGAATTTTTCATACCTCCCATCTTGAATTAGTATGATCAATTTAAGACCAACCTTTTGTAATTTTGTTTTTATTTCATACTTCCCAACATGATTTAGTATGATTTATTGACTTAATTAATTTTTTTATTACCATTTGTGACCTTTCACATACCTTTCATTTTATTACATTGATTTCATACTCCCCAATGTGATATTAGTATGATTTTACTTGTTTTTATTTTGGTGTAAAAAACTTTCACATTGTTTTAAAAACAAATTCCTTTTCACCATCTTGTTTTAATATCTCTTGGATTTTTATACTTAGTCATTTTCTTGTTATTCCACATTTCCCATCTTGAAATAGTGTGTAGTGCATTTTTTTGCTTGATTATATTTTTTTGAGTCCTTTTTGCCTATTTATTTTTAACCATGCATGTGTCCTACATAATGCTAGAAAAGAAACCACGTCTCATATATTTCCTATATCATATAAAACAAATATAAATACACATGATAGAAATAAATATATCCAAAGCATCGATAAACACAATAAACATAATGATAACATACACATCCAACATCAATATGCCAAAATGATCCATCACACACACACACACACACACACACACACACACACACACACACACACACACACACACACACACACACACACATAATGAGTTTAATACAACATATACAACCATATATAATGTTCTGATCTATGGTTAGGATTCATCCTTTATATATCATGGCCTATCCATGCTACCTGCTAAGGCCTCAATTTGTCTCCTCAGAATAGTAAATTTTAAGGAGGCCATATGAGATCATAATCCCTCTACCTATCATTATAGGTGTGTTACATGCACCTATGACTCTACCAGATAGGTTTGAATCTCTATCATCTATGTTTTTATAGCCATATGCACATATTTCTTAACTATTAGGGCCTACTATGTATGTATCTCCCATACACCCATCACTATAGGTGGTTGCATCCTCTCTCACTATGCCCTTATCTACCTCACTACCTCTCTAGCTAATTTGAACCAACTCACCTAAGTTGGGGAAGATAATACACTTAAATCCTCCAGTGTCATGGGGTCATAAGGTTATAGAATCTCATCCAAGACATCATGGAGTACTCCCCTCACTAGGGACCCCTATATCTCCTCTTCATCCTCATCTACACCTAAAAACACCCAAAAGATGGATATTATATCACTATTATATCTTAAAATAACTATATATCTCTACTTCCAAATAAAAACTTAAGAAATTATTCAATCGTCTTCTTACCTATCTTTGTCAAGACTACTATGGTCTTACCATCTACATTACCACATAACACAATCTCCCCATATATGTGGCCTCCTAGATCCACCTCTATAAGTCACTTCCTCATCTTAAACCTAGATGTCATAGCTTGTGTCTATCTTAGCCTGTGTCTGAGTGGTCTCTCTATCATCTCCTTTAGCTCACCTATGGGGTCATTTGGGATGATAATAGTCTCCACTCTCTCTTACACCTCCTACCTCCATCAATGCCATGTCCTTAGTGTAAATTATTTATCTCACTATAGAGTTAGTAACGGTACATCTGGCATCTCTACCTTTGCATCCTTAGCCTCCTACTTAGCTCCTTATTATGCCCAACTAGTCCATGGTCTCTCTCAATATGGCCTCAGTTTTAGCCTCACCACTAGTGGCCCTAGTCTTCTCCTTCCCCATGGCTCCCTCACATACTAAGCCCACTATTCAAGCATTAATATTAGTGTCAATGGATGAGGTAGGCCCATTTTCCTTGGCACCTATGTCATTAGATGTGGCTCTCTCCACCAAAAATAGTGTCTGACTACCTATGTCATTTCTATCAATAGTGCAACTATTTCCCAACTTACCCATGTAGTTGTTATGTGCTCATATAGTTTCCACACTATGTCTACACATTTCATAGAATATAGCACTAGCACATGGGGCATGACCCATGCTACTTGGTCCTTTCTCCATCTCCATACCTTAGGTGACCTATCATTGACTACATGGGGTAACCTAGCTAGTTGGTACATAGGAAATTCTCAGATATCTAAGATGTTAGTAATATGGTCAGTCTCATGGTCCTCTACCCTCTGACCATCATCTCATACATATCATGTACTAGATGGACCTAGATGATAGATCTTGGATAATATAGAACTCACTCCTCTAATATCATCCTGCTCAAGGCTACCATGAATAGTGATACCTTATTATCAAACTTGTGGCATATCACCTATAATGTCATAAGGCCTATCATAGCCTTCTGGATGTTTAGAATCTATGATGTATAAAAATTAAACATGCTAACTCTCCTACCTAGTAATATTATCTATGAGCCTATAGCCCACATGGCTAAGGCTCTCCTCTCCTCTAGACTATCTAGTATTCTTATGTTCACCTTTTCTCCTACTATAGGTAGCTTGAGGATGATATGGACATCCTATAGTATGATAGCCACCTCTAATATATCCCCATCTACCTCCCATCTAAAGGTGTTAGTCAATCATTCCCAAAAATCAAGGAACATGACTAAGAGATTGACACTAAGGGGATCTAACACATATCAGCTATCCTACCTAGACCTATGGATCCTAGTCTAGTCTTATCTCTATCTAATAACCTAGATAATAAGTCTAGTAAACATTTCACATCTACAAGTCTCCAAAATCTCTATCATCCCTACACCCAAGAAAAAAAAAAGGATGTATCAGTTCCTATATGTCATGTATAGTCATAATACATTTTGTTTACATTCTTTTTAATCACAAAAAAAGCTTACATTATTTTATTCTTTTTATCTTAATTTTATCCTACTTAGTCCTTCCTGCCTTCCCTTGGTCATTTCAAGCCATTTTAGCCTTTTTTCAACCTTTTTCATGATTTTTGTATCATTCTTGCTCTTTGGTCAAACTAGTTTGATAAAAAATTTCCTCTCTTTTTGCCTAGTTGACTCAAAAATCTAAGTCAACCCCCTTATCTTTCCCTCCCTAGTGTTGAGTTTCCATTCTAGACCTTTCAGACCACCTGTCAACTATAAAATAATCCATTAACTTGTATAATATATAGGGTCAACCCATACCTAATGGGTTGGCATTGTAGATTCTACTCATTTATAGCCTACTAGGTTGACTAGGTTGAACTAGTTGTTTATGCCTATCAACCCCTTATATTTGCCCTAAAAAAGTGCAATTTTCTTATTTTCTTATTAAATCCTCTAAAACCATTTATTATCTTCCTATTTTCTATCCCTAGAATCTAATTTTGTTTCATTTTGACATTTAAAAATGCTTACAATTCAATTTTACTAAAACTACACTTAATTCACTAAAATTTTCAAAAACTAGTTTGAGATTCATAGTTGCATGCCTGTAGTACACTTGTTGCCACCTCTGGAGCTCCTTCTCACCTAGCATGTCGTATCTTTCCATCCTAGCTTGTTTGGTCTCTAGAGCTCTTTTTTCCCTCTCTCACAAATCAATTTAACAAATGAATTATCTTTTTCCCTATTTAAAAATAGTTTTCAAAATTTAAATCTTTCAATTATTTTTTAGTAGATTCCTTATTTTGTTTATATCTTTATTTCTACTGATCTATTTTGTAAACTATAAAATTGATTACATTTGTGATAACGTAGAGAATATTTTCTAGTGTCATATACCTATATTCCAAAAATTTTGATTTTTGGATTTTTTTTCACTAACTTCTACAAGTTCATCTAGTGTTCTCTATATTAGGCACCTTCACATTTTTTAAAGCCTAATTATTTATCTATGACACTAAGGTAAGTTAAAGGTATGTGTTTTTCAATTTATCCCTTTCATTTATCTTATTTTCTTATTACTACACTTTACTTAGCATCAGTGTTATGTGTTATCATGTTTTATCTGAAAGTGCAATCCCATGTTATACTTACATGACACATGATGAGAGCCAAGTGGGGTATATGTATACACATAATATTTTAAAACTTTTATTGATTAATGACACTTTTTACCATTTAATAACCTATTAGAGCTGAATCTCTATGAGTGCATGCCTTAAGGGGTACACTGGGAAAGGGGTGGACAAACCATCGGTGCTTTGTAAGATTTTTGTCCCCTTTTCCACTTGCCATCTACAAGCATGTCTCATAAAACCATTTACCCTAAGATTATTCTCCTCATTCTTACCCATTCCTCTCAATTATCATGCCTTATCCATTCTTTTCTTAACTTAATCCCTTTTGGTCAGTCGATTGTACTAGGTCAATTGGGTTAACCAGTATAGTTTAGGCACATTTTTCACTTTCTTAACTTATTATCCTTTTGATCGACCTAGCTCAGACCTAGTGAATTATCCTAAAACACACACTAGGTAGACCCTATATAGCCAATGTTTTGGGAGAATTTAGGGCAAGATCTGTCTATATATACAAGTTCATTTCCCACCATTTCATAAGAGAAAAATTAATAGAGAATAAGTGTGAATGAACATCTACTTATTGACCATTATAATTGAGGAATAAAGCTTAAGGCTCTATAATTTATTTTTAAATATGGATCTTGTCTTATGGAGAATTATTTTGGATGCTTAGATAGGTTATGTAGTCTAGAGCTGATTTTTCTTCATTATCCTTACATACTACAACAATATCTTGTGAATCACCTTGGCCAAGGGAGATATTTAGATCGATGGGTTCACATTTAAAGGTGAGTATCCCTAAATTTATTTCCCTTTGGTAAAAATAGATAGATAATGCATTTATATTACTCTCCCATGTATTATGATTATGTATACATTGACATGAGTAAATGTCTTGTAATACATGTTTAGTTTAGTTTTTTTATTATCTATAAACCCCCACTTTGTGCCACAAGCCTTGGTTTACACTATATTGGATTTAATTTCTTATTATATAATAGGTGAATACTTTAAACCTTATGAATCCATTAGGGTTATTATGTGATTGTGCTAGATTGTAGGCTTTAGAACCCTTCCTAGCATGATATGTTGTGACAAATGATCCCCTAATTGAGTCTAGTGAATCCAAATATTGGTCATGCTCCTACTTAACAAGTGTATCCTAATTAGAAGTGTAGGTATGCTTAATATTCTTTGATCCAAGATTGATTTATAGACATGATGCATCTTTGATTGCATACAATAACCAATAGTCTCCCCTCATCAATAGTTTATCTATGATATTCTCTGATATCCTAGGTAAGGGGGACTAATGAATGATATTTCATACCTATAGTTAAACATCCTTGATGATGCGTATAATTTTGTGAGTGTATGCATATATGTGCATCGAATAAGAATCACATATCCTATTTTTTATATATTCTAGAGTGGGGATCCATAGTGATCTACTATGAATGTATATTATCCCTATGAATGTGTCAATTAAGTAAGACATCATGTAGAAGTTTCTTATTCGAAGCCTCTCATCCTTATTAAAAATATGCTCTCATAGACTTTCTCTAATCACTTATCCTCAATCAAAGGTTCATTCTGATGCTCTTAAAAATTTAAGAAGTAAAACCCATTCCATGTGGAGTAATTTAATGCTTTGGCAGAAAAATATCATGTTTAATAAGGCCATCCCAATCCAAATTCCCATTATGAATTTCATTATTAGTATGGGTTGCATGTCCTTCAAATTGATTGTCTCTCTAAGCAACATCCAAATGTTGAGATTTTTATTAATATATTTTTATTTATTCCATGTCATTACTCTTTATAAATCATAAGTGACATATGAAACAAG